>BROE01000018.1:15332874-15345374 GCA_036571765.1 Plecoglossus altivelis
GGGGAAAAAAAAAAAGAATTAAAAACCCCCAAACCAACCCGGGGTAAAAAAACCAAACAAAAAAAATACTTTTTCCACTTTTTTATTTCTATATTAAACTCACTTTCTCTCACTCCCACACAAAAGCAGACATTCAGCCCTTCAGAGCCAGCACCCGCCACAGAGCATGACTTCACAGCTTGTTTTCGATGCCCTTCTGATAGTATTTAGACATGCCGTCAGAGACGAGGGGGGTGGGGGATAACGTAGAGGGAGCGAGAGAGGTTCAGGGAGAAGAGGGAGAGAGGGGTGGTGGGAGAGAGAGGGAAGGAGGGATGGAGAGGGAATAAAAGGAGAGAAGGGGGGAAGAGAGGAGAGAAGGAGGGAGGGGGGAAGGGAAGGGAAGGGAAAGAAGGATGGAAGGGAAAGGAAAAAGGGAGGGAGGAAGGAAGGAAGAGAAAGAGGGAATGAGAGAGAGTAAAGGATAGAGGGAAGGAGAGAGAGAGGGAGGGAAATGGAGAGGAGGAAAGAGGGGGAGAGAGAGGGAAGGAGGTGAAAGAAAGGAGAGAGAAGGAAGGAAGAAATGAAGAGAGGAAGGAACTGCAGAGTTGGCTAGCAGAGAAACCCAGAAGGACTTGAGGGTTCGGGGTTTGGGCAAAACAACCTTTGCTTAAATTGCAGCCTCAGCTTGCGTGCGTTTTGAACAGCAGCCTCAGTGCTTTTCACAACAGCGTCGTCTTTTGATCCGGCCCAACATCAGAGGCCCCTGCCCTGCCGTGCGCTCGTGCGAGAGGAAGGAGGTCGGACTGGCACACACAAGAAAACAACCACTCCTAAACCAACCATGGAGGAATGAAGCTTAATCATGTTCAAAGCTCAGGGGGGGTACGGGAGGGCAGGGGGGGCAGAGGGGTGCAGGGGGGGGGGGTGGCAGGGGGTTATGAGCTGGAGGGGGCCAGCAAAGCCACTGTGTGTGTGTGTGTACGTGTGTGTGCGTGTGTGTGCGTGTGTGTGTACATGTGTGTGTGTGTGTGTGTGAGAGTGAATCAAAAGTTACCTCAGTTACAGTAATGTTAAGACACACAAGCACCCCAACTGAGGGAAGTTGGGTGGCGTGTTGCCTTGGCGACGGCCGCTGGGCACTTCTGCGGGGCTACGCAGACAGGCAGGCACGAAGAGGATAGAGAGAGACACGGATAAAAGGAGAGCGGGGGGGGATGAAGATGGAGAGAGGTGGGAGAGGTGAGAGGAAGGGAGACAGAGAGGGACAGATAGACAGTGGGAGGGAAGGAAGGGAGACAGAGAGAGAGTGGGAGGGAAGGGAGGGAGGGAGAGAGAGAGACAGGGAGAGAGTGGGAGGGAAGGGAGGGACAGAGAGAGTGGGAGGGGAGGAAAGAGGGAGAGAGAGAATGGGAGGGAAGGGAGGGAGAGAGACAGGAAGAGAGTGGGAGGGAGAGAGAGAGTGGGAGGGAAGGAAGGGAGGGAGAGAGAGAGGGACAGACAGCCTCGAGGAGAATCCATAGCCATATTTACAGCCATCCACTCCACAGAGAACTCTGGCAGAGTAAAAAGTGCTGATCTCTGGCTGTGAAGAGAGGAGGAGGGGGGTGGGGTCATGTCTTCTATCATCTTGTCATGTTCAAGAGGGAGAGATAGAAGGGAGGGAGCCCGATGGGAATGAGAGAGAGGATAGGAGAGAGACGAGGCGGGGGAGGGAGGGAAGAGGAAGTTGAGAGGAGAGGAAAGGATGGGCATGAGCATGTGAACAAGCAGCTTAACCTTTGACCCCCACCCCCCCCCCCCGTGCATATGTGTGTGTTTGCCCGTTTTCGTGGCAACGCCAACACCTGTCAGAAGAAGGAGGGACGCCCCTATTGGATAGGAACTCCCAGCTCTCTTGCATGTCAGCTGAGTGAGTGAGTGCGTGTTTGTGTGTCAGTGTGTCGCGCCGGCACACAACACACACACACTCTCCCCGGAGCATGCGGCAGCCAGAGAACCAGGTGTAGCTGGAGCAGGTTCCAGGTGTGTGCGCGCACACACACCATCATTACACGGCTGTGTAACTTTTTCCGTTCCCGTAGCTCCCTAGACTCTGCGGTTGTGTTGGCAGGCCTGTCTGTCCTCTCTCTCTCTCTCCTGCTCAGTCTCTCTCTCTCTCTCTCTCTCTCTGCCTTTCTCAGTCTCTCTCTCCTACTTCGTCAGATCTCCCTTGCTGCATGTTCCTCACCTCATCGCTCCTCCTTCTCAGTTCCTCTCTCTCTCTCTCCTCGCTCACTCTCTCTTCTAGTCCTCTCCTTTTCACTCTCTCGTCTCTGTGCACCACACCGGACCCCTCTCTATCTCTTTCTCTAATCTCTCTCTCTCTCTCTCTCTCTCTAATATATTATATATATATATATATATATATATATATATATATATATCTGTGTATCCCGTTTGAGAGCTACTGGTGTGTCATAGGGGAGTCCTGTACCCCCAACAGACACACACACACACACACACCTCCCTACGGGGTCGCCCACCACCGTCTCACCAACATAACCCATGTCAACAACGAGGGCGTGTGTCTGGGCAGCTCCTGTAGTGAGCATGCTCAGGGTAGTGGGGTCGTCCCAGTCTAGCTGGAACAGGGTGAGTGGGTGAGGTGTGAGGGAGAGAGAAACCCGCCTCCCCCCATCTCTTCCACCCTGGTTGGGGACCCTGACACGCCCCCCTCTCTCCCCCTCCACAGGTGGAGTACCTGGGGCAGCTGCTGGTGTGTGTGGATGTGCTGCTGACGGTGTGCAGATCAGACTGCTCCCCCGTCAGCCTCCAGCTCCTGCAGGTGCTGCTGGCTGTCCAGAGTCTGTCCCCTGAGCCCGGCCTGGCTGACAAGGTGAGACTCTCTGTCCATCTCTCTCTGTCTCTGTCTCTCCCTCTCTTTGTCTTCCTCTCTCTTGTCTTTCCCTCTCTGTCTCTGTCTCTCTCTCTCTCTCTCTCTCTCTCTACCTCTCTATCTCTCTCTGCCTCTCTCTGTCTCTCCCTCTCTTTGTCTTCCTCTCTCTTGTCTTTCCCTCTCTGTCTCTCTGTCTCTCTCTCTCTCTCTCTCTCTCTCTCTGCCTCTCTATCTCTCTCTGCCTCTCTCTGTCTCTCCCTCTCTCTCTCTATTCCTCTCTTTCTCTGTCTATCTCTGTCTCTCCCTCCCTCTCTCTCTCCCTCTCTTTGTCTTCCTCTCTCTTGTCTTTCCCTCTCTGTCTCCCTCTCTCTATGCCTCTCTATGCCTCTCTCTCAATCACTCTCTGCCTCTCCCTCTCTCTCTGCCTCTCCCTCTCTCTCTCTGTGTCTCTCTCTATCTCTCTCTATCTCTATCTCTAAACCCCGGGGTCATGTGCTGCTCGATCGTGTGGCCATGCGGCTACGGGTGGTCAGAACAGTAGCCTTCCACTTCCTCTCTGGCCCCTCTTCACCCTCTGACTTACTGTCTGTGTTTGTCTGCTCGCTGTCCAGTCTGGGGAGAGAGAGAGCGAGCGAAAGAGAGAGGGATGCTTTGGACAGACAGACAGAGAGAACGAGCGCGAGATGCTTTGGAATGAGGGAGAGAGGGAGCTGACTTGTGACCAAGGGACTCTCACTATCGGGCCTCCATGTCTGCCGACCTTCTGGGAAGGAGGGGGGGGGGGGACCGGAGGGAGGGAGAGACCGGCCTGGGGTGTTCCCGGACGTCTCCCTCGGGAGGGCGAGTGGCCACGGTGTTCCCGGAATGAAACACCCTTGTGTCCATGGCTCCCCAGGAACCCGTGTCTCTGATTGGCTCTTAGAGGGAGGGGGGGGGGGGGGACTGAGACAGGGACTTGGAACTTCAGACAGTCTGTTTGTGTGTGTGCGTGTGTGTGTGTGTGTGTGTCCCGATCCCTGGAGGGACGACGATGACAATAAATGTCACTTCTTCCGTCATGTAGAGACTGTTCTCTCTCTCCCTGTTCCTCCTCTCTCTCTCCCGGTTCCTCCTCTCTCTCTCCCTGTTCCTCCTCTCTCTCTCCCTGTTCCTTCTCTCTCTCTCCCTGTTCCTCCTCTCTCTCTCCTTGTTCCTTCTCTCTCCTCTCTCCCCCTGTTCCTCCTCTCTCTCTCTCTCTTGCTATTCCTCCTCTCTCCTCTCTCTCCCCCTGTTCCTCCTCTTTCTCTCTCGCTATTCCTCCTCTCTCCTCTCTCTCCCCCTGTTCCTCCTCTTTCTCTCCCTATCCCTCCTCTCTCTCTCCCTGTTCCTCCTCTCTCTCCCTATCCCTCCTCTCTCTCTCTCCCTGTTCCTCCTCTCTCCCTAGCCCTCCTCTCTCTCCCTGCTCCTCCTCTCTCTCTCCCTGTTCCTCCTCTCTCTCTCCCTATCCCTCCTCTCTCTCTCTCTCTCTCTCCCTATCCCTCCTCTCTCCCGTCCTTTCTCCCTTTCCCCTCCCTCAAACCCCCTCTTCCCTTTTAGCTTCCTCTCTCCCCCCCCCACCCTCTCCCTCTCTCCCCTCTCTCCCCTCTCATCTCTCTCCGTCTCTCTCATCCTCTCTCATCTGTCAGTCTCTGTTTGTTTTTGGAAGGGTTTTGAGTGAGGTCTTGTGATGTCCAGCATTGTGTTGCTAATGTGCGTCTGTTTTGGTTTCCACGGCGGCTAACGGCTCTTTTCCGTAGGTGACCAAATTCCTCAGATTCCCATGATTCCCGGAGCCATAAATGTCCCTCTCACATCCTGTGTTGTGATGATCACTGTTGTCATTTTAAACTCTAACCTGTCTGCCCTCTCTTTCCCTTCCTCCCATCCTCTCTCTCCCTTCCTCCCATCCTCTCTCTCCCACACTCTCTCCTCTACTCTCTCTCACACCCTCTCCCACCCTCTGTCCTCTCTTCTCCCACCCTCCCTCCTCTCTCTCCCACCCTCTCTCCTCTCTCTCCCACCCTCTCTCCTCTCTCTCCCACCCTCTCCTCTCTTTCTCCCACCCTCTCTTCTCTCTCCCACCCTCTCTCCCACCCTTGCCCTCTATCACCCCTCTTAAACTATCAACCCTGCTTTCCATTCCTTCTCCCTCCTCCCCCCCTCCCTCCTCCAGGCCCAGCAGAGTGTGAGGTGTGTGTGTGAAGCGCGGGGCCTGGCCTCCGTAGGCGAGCTGTATCGGCAGCACATGCCCCAGCTGCTGGAGGCGCTGGAGGCCTCCCAGAGGGACTGGACCAGCCTCTCCCCGCAGAGGCTGCAGCTGCAGATACTGGCCACGCAGTCAGGTGAGGAGGGAGTGAGTGAAGGAGGGAGGGAGGGAGGGAGGTGTGTGTGTGTGGTCTCTCATTGTCCTCAATTTGGCACCATCTACCCTTACAAAAACAAAACCTTGCTCATTCTCTGCTCACAACACACCCTGAACGCTCGCGTGCGCGCCCACACAGATGAGCTGTCCAGCGTATCACTCAGGCTGGTCAGATGAGCTGTCCAGCGTATCACTCAGGCTGGTCAGATGAGCTGTCCAGCGTATCACTCAGGCTGGTCTCTCTCTCGCGCGGTCAGTCGGAGAGACCCCAGAACCTTGCGGAGTCGCCCTCTACCCTCCGCAGGTTTCTACCCCCTCGCCCTGCCTTCACGCGTTCCTGCCCCACGACACCACCCTCCCTCCCCTCCTCCCTCCCTCTCTCCCCTCCCCTCCTCCCTCCCTCCTCTCTCCCCTCCTCCTCCTCCTCCTCCCTCGTTGGGTTAGCCTCTCTCTAACTAGTCAAGTCTCTCTCTCTCTCTCTCTCTCCTTCTCTCATATCTCCTTTCTCTCTCTCTCCAATCTCGTCAGTCTCTCTCTCTCTCTCGCATCTCTCTCTCTTCGAATCTCTCTCTCTCTCTCTCTCTAGTTCTCTCTTCTCCATCTCCTCGTACCTCATCTCTCTCTCTCTCTGCGACTTGTCAGTTCTCTTCGAACGCTGCGTTAGCTTTGTCTAATCTCTTGCTCTATCTGGGCTTGTTTCACTCTCTCTCCCCATCTCTGTCTATGTTCCTCTCCCTTTCTCTATTTAACCATCTCTCCATCATGCCCCTCTCTCTCTCTCTCTCTCTCTCTCCTCCCCCCCCCCCCCCGCATGCCTTTCCCCGTGAGTCTCGTTACTCAGTTCCACTGGTCACAGTCCCAGAGGCTGTTCAGGATATCCTCTGTCTCCTGACCAGTCTGCAACACAGCCCTCAGAAACACACACACATTCATAAGACGTAGCAAGTCAGAGCTTTCTATAATATGGTAAACAATGCTCATTGCAGACAGGGTGTGTGTGTGTGTGTGTGGTGTGTGTGTGTGTGTGTGTGAGTGTGTGAGAACGGGAATACTTTCCTTCTGAATTTCCCATGCAGGCTCGTACAACACACAGCCAGTGAGATTATGCGATCGGAGCATGGACTTTCATTGGTTGTATTTTTTTTTGTCTCCGTAACATTCTTGAGATGTGTCAACTGGTCGGGTACTATTCCTGAGGGTTAGTTTGGGGTTAGATGACATACTGCTTGGTCAGTAACAAAACGTCCTGTGTGCGTGCGTGTGTGTGTGTGTCTGTGTGTGTGTGTGTGTGTGTGTCTGTGTGTGTGTGTGTGTGTGTGGTCCCAGGGCCAGTCATAGGAGAGTTCCTACCCCTCCTCATTCCCCTGCTGCAGACCCTGGTGCACCCTGACAGAGACCCAGAGATGAGGCTGCAGATCTTCACCATGCTGTCCAGGCTGTTGCTGGATGCTACCAACACACTGGACTCCCAGGGGTGAGAGACACACACACACACAAGCCAGACAGAACTGGCTACATCACCCTCAATTACTTTCCACAGCGTCATTAGCTTGGGGCTGTAATGCTGGACTAGACTCATTTACATCTGTTGACATTTCTCCCCTAACGACACGGCACCTACACTACCGTGCAAGCTAGCATCTCTCCTCAGATTTAGCTTGGCCATTAGCGCTAGCTTAACTCGTGTTTTCCTTTCCCACCCCTCGTTGACCCCCAAAATTAGCACGCTAGTAGCCAGGAACCCTCATCAGCAGTGGAGTAGAGCGACGTCTAACCTAGCTAACTAGCGCCTCAACAGTGATGTCAGTGTTTTTTTTTATGGCGGTCGCCTCAGGTTCTGTGTCCGCGGCGGAGCTAATTAGTTACGCTAAGGGTCGGAATACTGTATTCCTACAGTCTGAGGTAGTTTGAGGGAGCGTATCACCATTTCTCTCACCTTCTCCACCCGTCTCTGTGAGTGAGCCCTGGGGAAAGAGCGTAAGCTCTGGGGAGGTATCAGGTAGAGCCCCCAACACTACCTAGCCTAGCTGGATGCTAATCCACCACCACAGGAATCTGGTCGATCTAGTCTGGGACATACCAACATGGGGGGGGGGGGCATACCAACACACTTTTGTTGGGGGGAGGGGTGGCGGAAAGGTGGGACTTTTAGCCGGCCTGTCCTCAGTGAATTAATACTGTCATGCTCAATCCACACACAACACACTCCTGAGCACCGTCTGTCAACAGTGGGATTGAAGGGTGGGGGTGGGGGGGGTTTCCAGAGAACAGTTTCCTATTCCACGTCTCCTTCTCCCCACGCCTAACCCCCAGGGCCGGGGGGCCCTCAGACCCCTTTTCCCTGGGGACTTGGGGCTCTAATCCGGGGGAATGCGTTAAACCCGGGGGCCCCGGCCTCCCTCGGGTCTCCGCTAGTCACAGCAGTTGTCCTCATCACTCAGTGGAGACGGGAGAGGTGGGGTCACCGTCACCCCTCACCCACCCCCTCCCCTCCCTCACGTGTCCTCGCCATGACGACCGGCTGTGCCGCGCGTGTCACCGCGGTCGGAGGGGTGTTCTCGGGGGTCGTGCTGGGGTCAACCAGGCGGGCTGTATGACAGAGACAAAGCAGCTAACGGAGTTACAAAAGACAGAAAATACACTCACGTGCACACACACACACACTCACGTGCACACACACACACACACGTCCACATACACATGTGCACACACACGTGCGTCCACATACACACGTGCACACGCACGTGCGCACACACACACACACACATATGCACACCCACATACACACGTGCACACACATGCACACCCACAAGTGCGCACATACACACACACACACATGTCCACACACACGTGCACGCATACATGTGCACCCACACACATTTGCACACACACACATTTGCAAACCCACACACACGTACATGCACACGTACTCGCGTTCAGACACACACAGGTGCACCTCCCCGCACACACGTGCCCGCACACATGCTCACCCACACGCACACCCAACCCAATCTAACCCCTGACACCAATACCCTAAACACACTGGTACGACTCCAGCCCAGAGAGGAAAACCACGACTTTGATGGGGGAGTTTTTGAGGGTTGGCGAAGGTGCGCACCACCGCACACAATCCACAAAAGGATTCCTCCCCCCTCCCTCTCTCCCTCCCTCCCTCTCCTAAACACCCGTCTGTCGGCCCACCTGCAGCGCCCTGTCATCTCCAGGTATCTGCTGTGATCATCTCATCACCATGAGGACCATGTCACCACAGGAGCCGCCCCCCTTCCCTGTTTTATCTTGGCGCATCAAGGGGGAAGAGGGGGGGGGAGGGGGGAAGAGAGAGAAGGACAAATTCATATTTTCCTCTTCCACACAGACGATTCTCTGTGCGGTGTGTTTGAACAGGGAAGCAGAGCCCACACACACACGCACACACGCACACTTTCTCAAGTCTCATCCAGTCTCCCAGAGGGCTTTGTTCTTGGCCCAAGATGACATAATGACATGTCGTCCATGAAGGCAGAAGAAAAGAAGGGAGTTTGTCTTCCTCAAACGCTGGCTGGTTCTGCCACGGAGGTGCTCAGACAGCGTTTCATGTGGAGCGACGCAGGCTGCTATTAAACAGTTAGGGTGAAAGGTAAGTAAGTAGCAGGAATGTGAGAAGATGCCCCCCACACACAGTCGCCGAAATGCGGGGAGATCAAAATCGGGAGGTTTGTCCAGAAAGGAGATTTGTCTCTTCTCTGGCGCTGTGTGTGTGTTGTGTGTTGTGTGTGTTGTGTGTGCGTGCGTGCGTGCGTGTGGCAAGACAGGTCTGTCATTGCCCCGGTCAGATTCACAGCAGAGAGTCTCGATTTATCTTGAATGCACATCCGACCGGTATATGTCCGGTATCGCGTGCGTCTGTGAGCGCAGTAGTGTCAGACACGCTCTGATGAGGAGAGATGAGCCTCTGTTCTTCCTCTCTGGGCATGGAGGGGATGTAGGGAATGGATATAACAACATCTCCCCCTAGTGGCAGCCAAGCCCCTCAAATCCTTTTTCCACACAGTGACGCTGGAGAAAGTATGCCCTAAGGACGGGTTGAGGTTTGGTCAGGTCACACAGCAGTATGAACGAGGACAAGGCCCCTCGCTGCTCTTTCTGTGGAGGTGTATGGAGCACAGCGGAAAGATCTGGAAAGGGGGGGTGGTGGGCGTCTGTGAGAAAGTACGACGGTTGGCTTGAAAGTGAAGGATGTCCAGATGGTCCTGTCTTCCCATCCCCTCCTTCTCCTTCTCTCTCTTTCCTTCCCTCTCTCTCCTTCTCTCCCTATCCTCTCTCTCTCATGTTGCTTCATGTGTACTGATTGAGTCAGAGCCAGGTGGGACTTGTGTGTGTGTGTGTGTGTCTGCCCTATTGTGTGTGTGTGTAGCACACGGCTAACTCAGCTGTTGGTACTTAGTAACTCCAGCCCCCTAGTCTGGTTCTCCCCTGTACATTCTGTGCATGTTTTCATGTCTGTCATCTTTCTCTCCTGTTCCCACCCCCAATCTCACCTCCCCCACCCCCGCCTCTCTACCCCTCTCTCTCCCCATCCTTCCCCTCTCTTCCTTCACCCTCTCCCCTCTCTTCCACATCTCCTATTCTCCTGCCTCCCTTCCCTCTCCTGCCGCCTGTCCTTCCTCCCCCTCCTCCTCCTCCTCCCAACCCCTCCCTTCTCCCCTCCATCCCCTCCCCTCTGCTCCCTCCCTCTCCCTCCCTCCCTCCCCCTTCCTCTCCTCCTCCTCCTCCCTCTTCCTCCTCCTGCACCGAGAGCTTCAGGAGATCCCGTGGAGGTGTTCCTGAGAGATGTGCTGCTCCCCAACCTGGTGTGGCGAGCTGGACGCACGGCCGCTGCCGTCCGTACCTCGGCCCTCACATCCGACCGGTATATGTCCGGTATCGCGTGCGTCTGTGAGCGCAGTAGTGTCAGACACGCTCTGATGAGGAGAGATGAGCCTCTGTTCTTCCTCTCTGGGCATGGAGGGGATGTAGGGAATGGATATAACAACATCTCCCCCTAGTGGCAGCCAAGCCCCTCAAATCCTTTTTCCACACAGTGACGCTGGAGAAAGTATGCCCTAAGGACGGGTTGAGGTTTGGTCAGGTCACACAGCAGTATGAACGAGGACAAGGCCCCTCGCTGCTCTTTCTGTGGAGGTGTATGGAGCACTGCGGAAAGATCTGGAAAAGGGGTGGTGGCGTCTTGAGAAAAATACGACGCTGGCTTGAAATGAAGGATGTTCAGATGGTCCTGTCTTTCCATTCCCCCTAAAACCTTCTCCTCTCTCTCTTTCCTTCCCCTCTCTCTCCTTCTCTCCCTATCTCTCTCTCTCAGTTGCTCTATTACTGATTGAGTCAGAGCCAGGTGGGACTTGTGTGTGTGTGTGTGATTGTCTGCCTCTATTGATGTTGTGTGGGTAGCCACCGGCTAAACTCAGTTTGATACTTAGTAACTCCAGCCCCCTAGTCTGGTTCTCCCCTGTACATTCTGTGCATGTTTTCATGTCTGTCATCTTTCTCTCCCTGTCTCCACCCCCCTCTCACCTCCCCCACCCCGCCTCTCTACCCCTCTCTCTCCCCATCCTTCCCCTCTCTTCCTTCACCCTCTCCCCTCTCTTCCACTGTCCTAACTCCGTGCTCCCCTCTCTCCTGCCGCCTGTCCTCCTCCCCTCCTCCTCCCCCTCCTCCCCTTCCCCCTTCTCCTCCCCTTCCTCCTCCTTCCCCCTCCCTCCCTCCTCTCCTCCTCCTCCTCCCCTCCTCCTCTGCAGGAGCTTCAGGAGATACGTGGAGGTGTTCCTGAGAGATGTGCTGCTCCCCAACCTGGTGTGGCGAGCTGGACGCACGGCCGCTGCCGTCCGTACCTCGGCCCTCAGCTGCCTGCTGGCCCTGCTGCAGGGGGGGGCCGTCTCCCCCGCTCAGGTACGCACGCCCGCACGCTCACACACACACGTGTAGTACACACACACTTACAGATACCGTGCACACACACACATTCAGCAGACATCGATGGTCAATCCCAACTGGTCAGTTAGAAGGATGTCAGTTTATCCGTTTCACCTCTCTCTCTCTCTTCTTTGGCTGCGTGTACCATAGCTCAACGTTCAGGGACTATTCTTCCATCCTTCCTTCCATCCTTCCTTCCATCCTTCCTTCCTTCCTTCCTTTGAAATCAGTTAGCTGCTCCACTTACAGCCCACAGACTGATGTCATGTTCAAATGCTTCCTGCCAGCTCTGCTGGCCAAGTGTTCCTGTCTCTACCTGTCTGTCCTCCAACACTCTCCTCCTGACTCTCCTCCTGTCTGTCTCTACCTGTCTGACTTCCAACACTCTCCTCCTGTCTGTCTCTACCTGTCTGTCCTCCAACACTCTCCTCCTGACTCTCCTCCTGTCTGTCTCTACCTGTCTGACTTCCAACACTCTCCCCCTGTCTGTCTCTACCTGTCTGTCCTCCAACACTCCTCCTGTCTGTCTCTACCTGTCTGACTTCCAACACTCTCCTCCTGTCTGTCTCTACCTGTCTGTCCTCCAACACTCTCCTCCTGTCTGTCTCTACCTGTCTGTCCTCCAACACTCTCCTCCTGTCTGTCTCTACCTGTCTGTCCTCCAACACTCTCCTCCTGTCTGTTCTCTACCTGTCTTGTCCTCCAACACTCTCCTCCTGTCTGTCTCTACCTGTCTGTCCTCCAACACTCTCCTCCTGTCTGTCTGTACCTCTCTTTTTTCCCACCTTTATCCTTCTCTCCTTGTCTGTCTCTCCCCTCCCTCCTTCACCATCGTCTGTCTCTCTCTCTGTCTCTCGCTCCCCTGCTTTCTCTCTCTCCCTCTCTCTCGGCGCTTTGTCTGTTTTGTACACACATCCAAGGTGTGTGTGTTCCTCTGGAGAGCGTTCTGTATGCTTGCTGCTCTTAGAGCAGCTGGATCTATCATCACTCCTACTCTGGCTGTTCCACAGTGTTTAACAGCTTAACGGTGTTTTGGCGGCCATTTTGTTACATAACAGTCTGGTCTTTAGTCAGACTTCAAAAGTCTCACTACAACAAAATAATAACTGTCTGTCTTTCTCTCTGTATGTATGCATCTGTCTGTGTGTGTATGTGTAGTGTCGTTTCTGTGTGTGTATCTGTGTCTCTCTGTGCGTGCACTTGTGTCGTGTATTCTAGTCTGTTTGATTGTGTGGCCGTTATCTGTGTGTGTGTCTCTGCGTGTTCTCTCTGTGTGTGTGTCTGTTTGTTTGTTTG
>BROE01000018.1:15350374-15367822 GCA_036571765.1 Plecoglossus altivelis
TACTTTTACTCACGCCTCTTCAGTTTTAACACACTCGTATACACACACAAACCAACACCAATTACCATTTGTGAGGAAATTGAAATCCATTTATATTTGGAATAACCCTTTTGACCAGCAATGTTGCAGTGCGCGTCACACATGCCAGTAGATCGCCCCCTTACAGTATAGCCAGCCAAACAGAAGAGAATGGCGAGGAACGACTGAACTATGCTTGAGTGAAGTGAAATTTACTGTGCAGTTGATCCCACAACTACAGAGTTAAACGATTGGTTGATAGATTGATTGATTAGAAGTGTACGTGTTAAGACCAGTCAGAATTAGTTTCATGCAATAAACTTTGGAACTCTACTATAAACTGGTGCTCAAATGAACGCTGGTCTTCTGGGCAGGACATCAACACAGAGAGTAGAATCAGAACCAGAGTTGGGTTTTATTCACCAGGTAGAATTGCACATACACAGAATTTAGCGAGGCAGGATGGTAAAAACAAACATATATATCTATATATAGATGTCTATAGATCTATATCAGGGGTCGGGAACCTATGGCACGCGAGCCAGGTGTGGCTCTTTTGATGATTGCATCTGGCTCGCAGATAAAACAAAATATTCTCACTTGTATACAAAGCGGCACTTCGACACGCGCCATGCTACCTTTGCATCAAAATACCCGGCGGGAGACAGCAGAAAGAAAGCGTGCTAAGAGCTACTGAGCAGGGTACAAGCTAGCCAGCAGCAACTCCACGTATGGACCCGGCGAGGTGACTATAACTCCGCTAGCTTTGCTGGATCTTTAGCAATAGTGAGGAACGGAAAACCATTCACAGATGGCGAGTATGCTAAAACATTCATGCTGAATGTAGCCGAATAACTTTTTGATGATACTGACATTTAGTTAAATTCACTTTTAAAATATATAATAGGGTTTTTCGATCAAGATGATCATGTTTGCAATCAAGATGATCATGTTTGCAATCAATTGTGAGGTTCAACCCGTTTCTCTTGCAAATATTAAGATGATCAAATTTTTCAAAAATAAATCGAAAAATAGTTAGCTTCTGTATTCTCTCGTTACTCGAGTTTACACAACTGATTGACAATCTTCAATCCATAAAATTAATTTTGATAACAGTTTGAATCCTTCTTTCCTTCTACTGTTCGCACTACTGAAACAGTTTTATAGTAAAAGCTCAGCTGATCAAAATTAATTTTAATATTGAAATTATTATGAAAAAATCTTATTTTCAAAAAGTGACCATCTTGATTGCAAACATCACCACCCGTCTCTGTCTGTATTGCAAACTGACTTCCATCTTTAGAATCTTTACGCACTTGACTACTGATAACCACACCCTATATACATGACTGGACAAGCTCTCGGCACTCGAATTCATACCCGGTCATTTCTTGTCGAATATTTTTGGTGGCTTTCACATTGCTCTCCTTAGCTTCTAACAAACGGTTTCCGCGTCTATAGAGTAGTGGGACGGTATAGAACTAGTTAGATTCTATACTCTAATCATACATCTGCTACCTAGTACTCTCACTTTCTACGGTCGGTCTGTGCCCACACACCGGCATCACTACTTCTCCTACCAAGAAAATATGCGCTAACTCTCTCGCCACAGTCACCAAATACGCCGTCACACCACAACAGTCACTTCTCTAGAGTTTCCGCCATTTGTTTTCATTTCCACAGTCGACACGCATCCTAAACGTGAAGTTACTCTCTGACGAGCTCATGTGAGACAGGTGGAGGAACCCTTGCTTTAAGGATAATACTCTACGGCCTGAAGACAAGCCCGAGATTCAGTGAACTTTCACTTTGTAAAGTTCAAAGACAACACATGAAATTTCTTTTCACAGTTTTTCTCAATTGTTTACACACAAATTCTGGTACTTGAGACACAATGACCACAGCATGTAACTCATTCACCAACCCCCTTAACCAATTCTGCTAAACTACAAGCACAGTTCCTGCTTTGCACTCACATTGCAGTTCAAAAACACACTTTTTTTCAAAACACGACACACAATTTTCTCCTTTTGGCACCATTTTCATGCAGATAATCTCTTGTTTTAACAGGGAACACACTGCCATTCTAATATGCACACTGACTCATCACAAGGGCAAACACCCGTCACACAGTTTTACAATTAGCAATCAGAGCTTTAGCATAAAAGGGTAACAGGTGAGCTCTTCTGTTTTGGAGCAATGGATACCAACATTGGAAACGGAGGCAGAGCCAGAGGAGTGAGAGGAGGAGGACGGGGAGGACGAGGATGAGGACGGCCAAGGACCGTAATCTCTGATGAGATCCAAGCCACTTTGGTTGACCATGTGGTCAACCATGGTCTAACAATGAGGGAGGCTGGGCAAAGAGTACAGCCACATTGGAGCAGGTACACTGTAGCATCCATCATCTGGACTTTCCGAAATGAGAATAGGTGAGAAATCTTCTGTCACTAGAAAATTGCAGTACTGCGTATCAATACAGTACTCAATGAGTACAGTAGTACAGTATTACCTGTGGACTGTACTGTAGGACTGTAAAACTAATGTAAAGCATGTTTCAAGTATTTAGGAAATGTATACCTACTTTGTGTTCACAGTATTTTACTATTTGTTTGGCAGAACTGAAAGATTACCAACACAAGGTGGTTGGGAACGTGTTCTGTCTCCTGAACAGGAAACAGAAATCCTGAACATGGTCCTAGAAAACACCATAACATTACGGCAAATACAAAGAAAGATAATAGAAAACAATGACATGTTTCTAAATATTGATAGGGTAAGCTTATCAACACTGGACAGTGTCTTGCACAGAAATCATCTCCAGATGAAGCAGGTCTACAGGGTGCCATTTGAACGCAATTCAGAAAGAGTCAAAGAATTGCCATATAACTATGTGCAAGTGAGTCCCACAATTGATGCATACTCTCAACACTGTATACAGTAAATGATACATATTTCAATATTGTCATCATAATGATTGTGCTTCACAAGTGACCACTCCATGTCTATGTCTGATATTGTCATGTGTGTTTCAGAGAGTCCTTGAACTAGAGCTGGCTGCAGCTGCAGAGCACCAGTTCATCTTCATTGATGAGGTTGGGTTCAACCTCCCAAAAAGACGAAAGAGGGGAAGGAATATCATCGACCAGCGTGCCATTGTTGAAGTCCCTGGCCAGCGCGGAGGGAACATCACAAAGTGTGCAGCGATTACCCACCATGGCGTCATCCATCATCATGCTACCCTTGGTCCCTACAACACCGCCCATCTGATCACATTCCTGAACTCCCTACACAACACACTCATTCCCCCAGATCTGACAGATGGCTCAGAGCAGCTCAAGTACGTTGTCATTTGGGACAACGTACGTTTCCACCAGGGCTGCTCTGGTTCGGAACTGGTTCACTGCCCACCCATGCTTTTTAGTTGTTCATCTCCCTCCATATTCTCCATTCCTCAATCTTATCGAGGAATTATTTTTCTGCCTGGAGAGGGGAAAAGCGTTTGATCGAAATCCACAAATGCGTGTACCTCTTCTCCAAGCTATGGAGGATGCATGTGGAGATATAGCAGCTAGATGCTTTTCATGGCTGGAATCGCCATGCTAGGCGATATTTCCCCCGCTGCTTGGCCAGGGAAACATTGCTTGTGATGTGGATGAGGTGCCAGACCGCAACAGAAGAGAGGATGCAGCATATGGTGTTTGTTTTACTGTAACTGTATACAGTAAATTCTTCTGTTTTTGTATGTAGTGTATGTGCAACTTTGTGTTGGTTGGGAATGGGATGTACACTGTGTACATTGTTTTTGCAGGAAAAATTGAATTGAATTTTACTGTGTATTTGTGTGTTCTGAAACAGAGAATACTTTTCTTACAGCATGTCTAACATCAAATCACAATGTGACAATTCACGATGCTTACTGTCTCCCATTACAACAAATTCATTATAAAGTACATACAGTGTTATATAGCCATAAGCAATACCATTTAGCATGAGCTGTTATTCACTTTTTAAAATGTGAAACAGAGAAATACAGTCAACTCAAAGCTGACTCTTCTAACGTTTTTCTTTTTGACTGACATCTTTACATCCTCTACTGTGACTATTAGACAGGTAGAATGGGCACTCCAAATACATATCGTTTCATACTATCTAAATCTGCACCATGAATCTGTGATTAAAGCTGGGAGTGTTTTTGTAACAGATACTCACTCTGGAAGTGGTGATGCAGATCTGGGTATGCAGTAACACAGGGTGGGTAACAACAGCTAAGAAGATGGTGACATTGTCATCTGGGTTTCTGGTTGCCTCTGCTTGTCTGACCTGAGGAATGATGATGTCTAGAACAAGGATGCGGGCTGGACCCCGAACACAGTCTCCTGCTACAGTTAGACGGAACACAGGCTGTGTCGTCACTATGAAGATGCCAAGTCTTCAGGTAGAGATGGTCTTGACAGCTGATTTCGATCACTTTGCCAACATTGATCCATCATCTTCACAACAGCCATCTCGCTTTCTGGCACTCCAGTAGCCCTCGGCAGGTCTCGACTGAGGTACAGCCCAGGACCCAACATCCCCTCTGCGGATTTGCAACATCTTCACAGCAGCCATCTCGCTTTCTGGCACTCCGGTTGGGTATCTCCGAGCCCTCGGCAGGTCTCGACTGAGGTTCACCCCTGGACCCAACATCCCCTTTGCGGATTTGCCGAAAACCATTCGCCTGTATGGCTTGAGCAGCATGTCTGGTGGTGCCGTGGTACATGATGTAGGTCCGACCAGCTTCCGGTTCGTCCAAGTCCATTTGCGTCCCCCGTCCCCCCCTCCGGAGGGAGACTAAAGTCATCCTCCCCCCCACGTGGTTTGAGACGTGTGGATGAAGCTGAGAAGGACGGTTGAGTTCCTGGATGGAGAGAGAGGCGCAAGCCGGTCAAACAAACGGCGCAAATACACCAGGTGTTCCAAAAATGTATCTGAATCATGTTGATAACACTTAAATGAGGTTATGTATTCATGGTGAAGTTGAAAGGCTTATATATAACTTTATATTAATACGGATACTCACTCTGGTTCTGGATTAGCTCCGGTTTGTCTTTCTTCAACTGGCTTTCTGACTGGCCTGAAAGTTGTACTTTGATTAAATATTTTTTTATTCCATTTCTCTGCCTCATCTGACCACATAAATCACCAGAAATACACACACGTCTCTGTTTATGAGACTAATTTCCATTAAACCTGCCCAGGTGGATCAACGCACCTACCTTGTGATCCCTTGGTTGAAAACAGCGTGGTTAAAGTGCCCTCTCGCGTGGCATGAACGCCCCAACCTTTGTTGTTCTATGCCCGCCCTCCCTCGTGCGACACTGTGTTGTATTACCAACTCCACGCTCGTTAAACGTCGGTCAGCGTTCTCGTTTGAGCAATTGCTTTCACCTGCGTCTTGGTTGGTCTGGTATTTAAGTTCCTGTTTCGTATCGGGTCCTTACCAGTGTTTACGTGGGTATCCCCGCTGTGGTTTTGTTGTGGAATAGAGTAACACCGCGTGGCCTGACGCCTTGCTCGTGGGCCAACCCTGTTTAGAGGGTTATGCCCTGCCCCACTAGGATTCCACTTCATGCAGAAAAATGATGTCCCCTCAAGATCAAGAAACGTGAATGACAAGTTCCCTTCTAGTGGCGGAAACGTGACGCAGTAGGTGCTAATAAAATGGTCTGAACTTGACTTCCTAATAGGCGCCCTCTCCCATCCAATAGAAAAGGGTGCCATTATAAAAGGGCTAAATTTGTCTCGATTTTTCACAAATGAAAGGCGGTGGCCCTACTGTGGACCTCCTGAGAAACTTAATGAGCAATTACTTAATAAGCAATTGGTTGCAGTTAGTGAAGTCAACCGCACAGCTCACGAGGGGCACGGCAGTCACGTCACAACGGTGCAATGTAGAATTATCCTTCCGTTAGACCGCTTTTCCTTCAATTTCTCGTGCCATCAACAGTATTAGACTAGAGACGGACGGCTCGGTTATTGGCGCGCGCCCTTTCGGTGCGGTCTGAATATGATGCGGCATTATAGAAGCGGGAGGAGAGCCCAGTCGTTTTCGCTCTCCATAGCAACGACGTCTGCATCTGGCTCTGCATGCGCACATGCGACCTGATATTGCTTAGTCGGCTGTCTGCTTCCTGGACGTTGGAATCCGCAACATCCCCTTGCAATGATTATTGTACAATCTATCGGATGGGCCGACTGAACAGTGTTGCTACGTTGCGGAAAATTGGACGACGTTAGTGATTACCTTATAAGATGGACCGGGAGTCTTAAATGAGAACGGATTTGGTGTTCAACTTATGATGAACGGAATTTATGACAACCAACTTACTTTCATATATGTTTGACTGTTTAATTATCTATCAAAATGTTACAAATCGGAGATGAGCTGGGCTATTTTGTCGCGGTATTTCTACTGATAATGTTTGGTGCTCGGAGCGCGGTGGGGGCGTCCGTTGTAACCGCATCGCTGTATGTCTTCATCGTGATGTTTCGGTTCCCTCAAGTGCCCACTGACCAGGCTAGCAGGGTACTGAGGCCCAACGCCCCCGCAAGCGCTGGGGTCCCCGTGGTGGCGCGTCGCGGCGGTGGACATGATGCTCCCGAGAACACTCTTGCAGCGATCCGAGAGGTGACTAATCTTTATGAACCTCTCTTGTAAAACAGATTCATTCAAGATATTTAGCATTCAACATGTTTTAACTTTTGTAGTTTGGTAAGATTGTTTTGCAACGTTAACGCAAAAACAAACTGCTACGAATAATTGGGAATCCAAATAAGCACAGTTATGAAAAGTGATTATAATGTCTTTATTTATGCTAAAAGGCGATCTTCTATAAGCTTGACTTCCATCATGTCTACGATCATTACCTCCCGTTCACCCCAGGGGCGTAGCCACTATAGGCTGGTGGGGAGGGAAGGGGGGCGGGGGGCCATCATTTACATGCCTACCCCCCCCCCCCAATTTGACAATGAACATAAACAAAAACAGATTAGATGGAAACAAAAAATGATACCCCCCTCATGTTAAAATGTTACATAAAAATCCAATAAAAACGTCCGCTCTTGTTGTCTTCCGGTGTCAGGCCAGCAGGAACGGAGCCACCGGGGTGGAACTGGACCTGAGTTTCACTGCCGATGGGCACCCGGTCCTGATGCATGACGAGACGGTGGACCGTACCACCAACGGAACCGGGCCGCTGGGCAAGCTGCAGCTGGCCGAAGTAAGGAGGCTGGACGCTGCCTCGGGACACAGGTTCAGGTCAGTGCCAGGGGACACGGGTCAGTGCCAGGGGACACAGATCAGTGCCAGGGGACACAGGTCAGTGCCGTGTTAAACCTTTCAAGCCTGTTGTCTAAAGTCAGCTGCTGCTAACCTGGTGGTTCTCAAGACCCAATCCGGGGCCGTGCCAACATGCGAGGTCGATGACCCGAGCCAGATGTAGCGGAGATGTTTCGGTTACAGCAGCACCACCAACATGACCGTGTCCCTCTGTGGCTCCCTCGTCCCCAGGGAGCGGTTCAGAGGAGAGAAGGTCCCGCTTCTGGAGGAGGCAGTGGAGGAATGTATCCAACACAAGCTGACCGTCATCTTCCAAGTCAGAGGTCAGCCTGATGAGGTATTAGCAACGCAGGCCAACCCTCGACGCCCCCTTTTCTAGCGTGACGGATGACGATGGCGCCCGGTGATTTCGACTGAAGTGTCAGTAAGCTACATGCGAGCGAAGGTTTAACTAAGCTGCCAGCTGTTAAAGGCGGGAAACCCATCGAGGAAACTTCCCCGGTGGGTTTCTAAAGATGTCCTGCCTTGCAGAAATGTTCATGGAGGAATTCGAAATGCCTTTGGGACAGACTTGCTATAACATTCAGTAGCTGTTGCTGTCTAGCCTCTGTGGCCTAACAGTGGGAGCAAGATTGATGGGGGTTTCATTGAGAGTTTGAAGGATTTCAGTGGTTCAAGTCACCTAGCGACGAACCAGCCAGTCATTTGTTGTCCGAGGTGTAGGATAGGGTAGGTTTCTTTCATTTTTTCTTTCTGAAAATGTCCTGTACCTTCGTCTCCAGGCTGTCTGGGCGCTTGGAGAGATGTATAAAAAGCACTCGGTCCTTTACAACTCCAGCATGGTCTGCTCCTTTGAGCCCAAGGTCATCTACAAGGTCATTATCTCGCTGCTGGATTCATTCGCACCAACATTGACATGTGTTTTTAGTGTTTCTTTCAAAAGAAAGTTTCATTAAAATAAAACCCTAAAAGATACAAGTATGTTGTAATACTTATTGTAATATTATATACATCTTAATAATTTGTGGTTCTGTTGAAGTTAATAGAAGGATATTTTTCCCCTGGTTGTCTGTCACATGACACTTGACCTGCCTGACCTCTGAACTCCATGACCCAGATGCGCCAGGCGGACCCCCGGGTGGTCACAGCCCTGGCCCACCGGCCCTGGAGCCTCAGTCGGTTTGTGGATGGGACCCCTCGGACCCTGTCCAGCTGGGGTCAGTACTGGACTGAGGTTCTGGATGTGCTCCTGGACTGGGCCCACCACCACCTGCTGTGGAACCTGTGCGGCGTCTCCGCCATCCTCATGCAGAAGGACTACATCTCCCAGTAGGTGCAGCCGTTACACTTCCTGGTTCAAAGATCAGAATCGGGTTTCGTGCCAAGTAGGTTTACGCATTGGAAGAATGTACTATGGCATGTTGGTGCTAACAATAAACATGGGAAGTACAAAGACAACACACCATAGTCAAAGGCGAATATATCAAATTGAAGAATTGGGGCTACGTGCCTGTTCGTTCCCAATGCTAGCGCTTGATTAAGGGGCTACACCTCTTCATCCACAGGCTAGACCTTGGTTAAGGGGCTACACCTCTTCATCCACAGACTAGCGCTTGATTAAGGGGCTACGTCCCTGTTCATCCACAGGCTAGCGCTTGGTCAAGGGGCTCTACACCTCTGCTCAAAACACCTTCTGTGGCGTCCTCTGTTCTCCCCCTCCAGGGATTACGTGCAGTTCTGGGCCCAGAGAGGAGTGGAGGTGGTGGGCTGGACAGTCAACACAGCCCTGGAGAAACAGTTCTACCAGGAAGCTCTGAAGATCAGCTACATCACAGACAGCCTGATGGAAGACTGTGATCCTCATTATTGAGCCAGGTGTACAGTACACACACACATGCATACACACACTCACACATGCATACACACACTCACACACACATACAAAACGGGCCTCAACACTTCGTCATCAGGGTACGGCCAGGCGTGTCTCTTGGGAAACTGAGATCGTCCTGCGTGCGTGGTTATACTAGGACTTAATGGCC
This sequence comes from Plecoglossus altivelis, assembly GCA_036571765.1. Taxonomy (NCBI): domain Eukaryota; kingdom Metazoa; phylum Chordata; class Actinopteri; order Osmeriformes; family Plecoglossidae; genus Plecoglossus; species Plecoglossus altivelis. The sequence continues at coordinate 15,359,756 of BROE01000018.1, forward strand.
GCATCTGGACCATGCGTCAGTAAATCAGATTCTCGTGTGTTCATGTTCTCACTCACATCAGATTGGAGATGTAGGCTCTCAACTGGGAGTCTCCAAACTTGGCCTTTTCTTGCCAGCCAGCAGCACTAGTGACTTCTCTCTTGGACTACGAACGTCTAAATACACATTTAATTTATTACTCAAATACATATTCTGATACCTCATACAAAATCTCATCCAACATCTACATTCATGACGCAGATGTAACAACTGTAATTTTGATCGAATTATAATTGTTGAAACTTAAGCGTACAGGGATGTATGAAAGAATGCCAACTGATGGCTTGGCTGTAAACTGAATTAAAATAATCATGCATGTTCACATCTGCGTGCAGTGGTGTTTAAATAAGTGTTCAGAGGTTTTGATTGTGATGGGTTAGTAAATGTGTTGTGTTACAAAGTCACGGTGTGCGAGTCCTAATGTCTAGTTTGACGATAAAAGACGACGAAAAAGGTAATGGCATGTAGACGTTAAAACGGTCTCTGTCCCTTTAAGAGCGGAGGGAGGCGTGTCGCGACGTCAACAGGACTATTCCGTTTTCACGGTGTGCGTAAGGTGGCCATGTGAATGACAACCCTGTTTCATCACGTATGACATTGTACTGCCTCGGACGAGCCAGCCAAGGACCAAAACTTGCCTACTCACCGAACGGATTGAATGAAGAGGTCAGGGAGTACAGGGACTAGCGACGTAGCAAAACAAATGAACCTTGAATTTTTTTTAAAGATGTGCATTAATTTAGGTTGATTTTTGTTGTTGTTGTTCTGAGAAACTGCTTCATGGTTATGTTGCGTTGTAGGTTATCAAGTTTAGCCCTGTAACTGCAAATAAGATTGAGTAGAAATGCTCAAACAACTTTGAAAATATCTGTACATGACGGCAAGTACACTGCATCGATGATACCGTGGATACGTCCAATTTGAGCCATTTGAAAGATTTTCTATTGCATACTCTTGGAAGTGCTTTTGGTGCCCAGAAATCCCATAGTCTTGTACAAGGCGCGAGTGGAGTTAAGCACATTGGACACCGTGCTGGGACTGAGATTTTATTTGGAATTTGCCGGCGCATGATGTACACAATTACCAAAGGCCCCAGCAAACTCGTTACACAGCGACGAACAGGTGAGCTTGCAACTCACGTCAAAGTGACCTCTTGTGCCCCCCTCCCTCCCCCACACACACACGTGAATGCAAAATCATTAGCCTATTGTAAACTTGTTACTCAGTATTAACTGAAGTTATGAGCGCAGTTAGGACTTTACGTGGAATATGTCTCAAACAATTGTCTGTCACAAGGTCCCACGCAGCCGATTGACAACAAAATCAACGAATTCAAACACAAACAAACGCCGTGGATTGTTGCCGAGTAAGTATTATCCGTTTCCTTCTACAATATAACGATATGACATGTTGGCTATATTGTAGTAAGCACACTCGCACCGTCTTAACGCGCTCACGTTCCAGTGACGCGCCGCTTGTCGGCAGGGCATGACTACTGCTCCAAAAGTTTGGCAAGCGTGGATAGTTGAATCCAACTCTATTGCCATCCAAGCCGCGAAGGGCCCTATACAACTGTCGCCTTCTGTGTCATTGAGCCGAAATGTAAGATGACCTTGATCTAAAGGGGGGGGAGGTTAGACGAGAGTCAAACAGCAAGCTTGGTCATGTCGGTGTTGCAGTATTCCAACTGCGTGCTCTGATAGGCTGCACGGGACTTGGTACTCTGACCTAAGGGAACCACAGTTGTTGCGATCTCACCTTGGGGCACGGAGTATAATTACGACCTTAAACACGACGTTAAGAAATTGGTAATGGACTTTAGACCGTGTCTATGATGACATAAACATGAACGTTAACAGCCTACTCAACGACGCAGATGCCAGGTGGCGGGGCAATAGTGGGAAATGATTGAGGCTGTATTTATAATACAAACACGCGTTTCTTCAAGCGTGGTCGTCAACAGCGGCGGTTGCTCAGTCACTGCCCCGAACCGCTAGTTCAGAAGTCAAAGCATAGGATCGAACACCTATTGCGCAAATATTTGCGTTATTAGTTAAGCTGTCAGCTGTTGATGGGGAAAAGTAGCCCACATTTGGCTAAAGTGGTTATATTGGCTGCAAAATAACTTGGTTTGGTTTTGTGTTTATTTTTAATACTCAGCATCCCCTCCCCTAAACTCGTGTTTAACCGTCTGAACGGAAAGAAGCATCACCCGCCGGCAGCCGTGCAGGTCCACACTCAGTCCGACGGCTTCACCGCTGCACACGAGGAGAACGTGACGTTTGTGAATGCAGGTAAGACACGTATCCGTGTCCTGGGGGGTCTACTGGCATCATACTATCCTACGGGGGGCGCAATTCTCACGCGTTCGTCGTGGGTGCTCACGCATTTCAGCCGTGTATCACGCTGTCACGCAGCACATTGTATTTATAACGCATGTCAACTGTGCTCCAAGCTGAGAAATACGGGATAACTTGTCCCGCTATATCGAGAAAAAGGAATGGTATCGCGGTGCACACCCTTCTGAAGCGGCACAGCTGAAATGGGACTGATAGGCCACTCGCAAGAAGATAGCCGTTCTCAGTTTCACTCTCATACACCCTTTTTACAGGAAAATATAGAAGGGACTCGAGCCGAACAACTGAGGTCCATCAAAGCCATTGAAATGTAGGTTATTGTCGTTTGTCGTCTAGAGGCCTGAGAGAGGGAGAATGTTGCCAAAGCTGGGAACCAAATGGGAGTTTGTTTTTTGTGTGGTGTCAGAGTTCTAAACAGTGACCTAGTTAACTGTAGAGTAGCAACGCATTCTGAACACCCGATCTCCTCTGTAACTCACTGGTCCGTTCAAGTCCTTTTGTTGAGCTTGTTCATTCATTCTTGTTTAGCTAGTGTGTCGGTGAATGTTGGTCAGAGTGGCACTTTCACTAAATCACCTTTAGAGCAGTCAAGGCTTAAATATCTCCCTCTCTCTGTCTCGATCTGTCTCAATCCATCAGGATCTCTCACTTTCTAAACATGGATTTCCCCCCCCCTCTCACACACATCCCCACACCTTGGTCATAAATCAATATATAAAATTGCATTAATAGAAAGGGGGCCGGGCACCAGAGATAAGAATGTTAATCATGTTGTACAGTACAAATACCACACGAGACTTAGTGCCACAGAAAGCAATATTTGTAATCTTGGCATTCAACAAAGGCGGCTAACATTGTAGAGTTTGTCCTGAACTTTTAACTGGGTAATAACGTGTGTGGTGGCACCAGACTAGCCTACTACTGGTCAAAGATTACCAGATCTGTCTGGTTCTCACATTGGGTTATCTATCCTAACAATAAGCAATGGCCGTTTTATGTTTAGCTCAGACATAACTCTTCAAATTTAAGGGGAGTAAATCTAGGTCATGTGACCACACAGCTGCTAAGTATCAGGCTGTGTAGTTCTCTAAGTGTGTGTGTGTGTGTGTGTGTGTGTGTGTGTGTGTGTGTGTGTGGTGTTTGTGTAGCCTGGCAGGAGGTAGTGCAGCAGTTGGAGGAGGCTCCAGGCCCGGGGGCCCAGGCCCCGGTCTACTACACAGAGACGACCCCCAGCCCCCACATGAAGGGTGAGAGCCATTCTGATCTATCGCATCCCCTCCTAACACACTCCCCACCCCCTCCTCCTCACACCACCACAACTGTTCCAGGTTGCTCCACATCAGGACTAACATCCCCCTCATCTCTCCAGACTTTGTGCCTCTGAACTGTCCCCCTCCTCGCTACAGACTTGGTGCCTCTAATGTCCCCCTCCTCTCTCCAGACTTTGTGCCTCTGGATCTGGACGAGTGGTGGGCCCAGCGCTTCCTGGCCAACATCGACAAGCTGTCCTGATGGTGCCTCCCTCCCTCCCCTCCCCAGACGGGTTCCTGCTCCCAGGAGGGTGCTACTCCCAGGGGGAGACCCACGCTGTTCTGGCCAGGCAGGGGTCCTGGAGGTGGGGGACGAGACTGGACCAGGAGGGCCTGCCCCCCCGGCACCAGGCAGGTCACATGGGAATGACTGGCGCTGGGTCGCCGGCAGGGCTTTTTGTCAGAACTTGGACTTTTTGGGGGGGGGAATTTTGAAAAACAAGCGCTATGCAAATAGTACAAATGATGTTAGCTAGTTTCCTGACATCTGATTCGCAAACAATCTACTCAAGATCAAGACCGGAATGCTGTTTGTCACCGTGGACCACGATGCATGTCCTTCCAACGCAGTAAATTTGTATTTTCAAACTGTTGTGAGTAGCGTTTGATTTACCACTCAGCCTGATGCAGACGTCTAAAGGGGTTTTATAGAAGTCTAAGCATCAAGAACAAAAAGTCTCTGGAGGATAAACGGAGGACATGTGACTAGACTGGGCCCACCCTGAGATGGGCCCCCTCTGAGATGGGCCCCTGATGGACTCAACTCCACAGGTGTTTTATACTGTGAATGGTATTTCATTGTTTCAGAAAACAAAGCTATTGGGTACAGTAAATATTTTATTCACAATCATTTAAATCATAACTCACGATCTGGTCACATGGCGCTTGGAAAGATTTAAAAACTTGTTTAACTGACGTTGATGAATGTCTGAGCAAGTTAAATCCACTGTATATTTGCAACTGTAACTGTCTAATTGTCAAAACCAGGGGAACTTTCAACAAATGAGGCCAAAGTTCTACAAAAGACGAACCTAAATGTCAAAACCAAAAAGGTACACAGAAAAAAAAGGACGAACTGTAACAGATGAAACTGTTAGCAATGATTACAATTCCAGTCCATTCGCTCGAACCAGTCTCACTTCCAAGGCGCCAAACTACATGACGAGATCACACCTTTCCTTGTCAGTGGCCCTGCCAAGTGAACCTGCAGTCGTACGATCCACCGTTTTGATCAGGCACACACCCACTCACACCACTCAACAAAGAAACCACCAGCTGTAGAGTTTTGAGGACACCAGAAAGGACCGTCTCTAGCGTTGGCACCACAGGGTTCACTAATAAAGCAACCAGGTCTCTCCAGCCGAGCGTTGAGGCTGTAAAAACACGCCTCCTCGCTCTCATGTCGTTCTCCTCAGAGCTCATTGGAGCCCAACGCCAGGTGGACGAGCAGGTTTCAGGACGAGGTGAAGAGGCATCGTTAGGACAGTCTGTGTGTGTGTGTGTGTGTGTGTGTGGAGCTTTAGGTGCCAGCCCTGGCAGTCTGTGTGTGTGCGTGTGTGTGTGTGTTTCAGTGCTTCTCCAGAGCCTTGGTCAACAGCTCGTTGAGGCGGGAGATCATGGGTCGGGGGTCGTCGTTGAGGCCGGCAGCGATCATGGCGTTGTGTAGATCTGAGGGACGGGGGGTGGAACGCGTTACCTTGGTGACAACAACACACAGAAGCCCAGTTCCAGCTGTCCCTCCTCCCCCCCAACCTGGTGACTAGGACCAGAGTCCTTGGGCTTGATTTCAACATCGTCAGCAAAATTCGCAAACTTTCCACCATCATAAAACAGTAACACTTTCAGTTTGAAGCCAATCTCTGCCTGTGTGATTCTCAAGCATCTGAGTACCTGTTCCAGCAACAGACCGGCCAGTTGTGAGTCGGACTCCTTCAGGGCGTGCATCTTTTTGATCAGGTCGTGTCTGGAGCACAAACACAGAAAGGACAGGAAGGTGAGCGGTCCTGCCTGTGACAGTTGTGGTGTTTACAGCAGGAAGGTTATATTCAATTCCCACCCAGGTGGACTATCTCCTAGGTCTCTCCGTGTGGGGCCTTGCCCTACTTTCCATTTCCCTGTCTCCCCCAGGACCTCCCCAGTTCCTCCCCCCCAGGACCTCCCCCCCCAGGACCTCCACCCCTCTCCCTACCCAGCGTTGATCTCCAGGGTGGGCTGCAGGATCTGGGCTCTCTCCTCCGGGGTGCGTGCCAGCTGCTGGGTGCGCAGGAAGTGTCGGGCGGCGCCCATCTCCAGCACGGTGATCATGGCTGGGTGAGTGTCCAGGCGAGGGGTCACTGGAATGGGGGAGGGGGGGGGGTCACTGACACCAAGACACGCCAATCAAAAGCCATGTGTGAGGAAGAGAGAAGGGGGAGGAGATAGAGTGCCCCCCTTTTTTAAAGGAAGAACCCCATACCCTTTTTGGAAAAAATATTTGGGGGGAATGGGGAAACTTCCCCCCCCTAGGCCCCGCGGCAGTTCCTCATCCAGGCCAGCAGGTCCTCTGCCTGCTCCTCTGTAAGACGCTCCGACGCTACGCAGGGAGGGAACAGAACTGTGTGTTTCACTTTGGTGGTGAGAACGTCCTAATAAACCACATGTACCGATTCCAGTCCGACACGCGTGTGTGTGTGAAGGGGGGGGAGGGGGGGAGGCGTCTCACAGCTTGGCATCCTGGTATTTCTCCTCCTTGTAGTGGTCAACCACGATGTCGGTCTCCACGGAGATGAGCTTCTTCTTGTCAAAGTCGCGCAGGTGCAACAGCGTGAGCTCATCAAACTGCTCGTAGCAGAACAGCACCTGAGCAAGCGAGAGACCGAGTGAGAGAGTGAGAGAGAAGCGAAAGAGCGCGAGAGAGCGAGTAGAGAGCGAGAGAGAGCGAGGTTAGAGAGGCGAGAGGACGGGAGAGGGGAAGAGAGGGAGAGCGAGAGGAATTCAATGATCAAAGCAGACGTAACTGGTGTGTGTGTGGGAGTGTGTGTGTGTGGGAGTGTGTGTGTGTGGGAGTGTGTGTGTGTGGGAGCATGTGTGTGTGGGAGTGTGTGTGTGGAGGAAGAGGGGGAGGGAGAGGAATGCCGGACAAGAAGTTAAGAGTTTTTCCTGGATTCATTTCGCAGCATTAATAAAAGAAAGTTGCTACATCGCTATGATAAAATTGGTACAAGAGGAAGGAGGCTAAACAAATAGCGGAACGTTTCCTCCCCATCTGTTACTAAAGCAGCTGCTAAGCTAACAGGTTCTCAGTTAAACCTGCTGATCTCATGCGCACGCTCCAATAGGAGACGTCCGCAGGTGACCAGGAGGTATCGGTTCATGGATTGGCTGAAGAGGCCCTGTGTGTGAAACCACAGAGGGAATGTTTTAGGGTGTGGACGAGCGAGGCAGGAAATGGGCAGGTCACCTGGAGCGTGTTGAGTCTTCGTCCATTGAGGAAGATGGGGAAACTGACAAAGTTGCTGTACTTGGTCACCACCTCTGTAACCAACCACACACACACACACACACAGTCACTTCTACCTTCAGACCTACACCTCAGGTGACTGGCTAGTTGCTACGCAACAGTCAGCACCTGGCCGGCTTCTGAATAAAGACCTGTAATGGTGTGTGTGTGTGTGTGTGTGTGTGTGTGTGTGTGTGTGAGTGTATGTGCATGTGCATGTGCGTGTGAGAGAGTGTGTGTGTGTAGGTGTGTGTGAGTGTGTGTGTACCTTTGACTCTGTCCTCGGTGGAGAACTCCTTGCAGTCCTCCTTGAGGTGCAGCACAATCTTGGTGCCCTGTCTGACTCCGCTGGCTTCCACGATCTCAAACACCCCCGACCTGCGGAGGGGGGAGGGGCAGGGGGAGGGGCAGGGGGAGGGGCAGGGGGAGGGGCAGGCGAAGCGCTCAGCGTCTTTGGCTCAAAACACGGCTGCTTTCCTGAACTTTCCTTCGCCCACGAGTCGACGGAGCCCCCCGCCCCTCCCGCCCAGCTCTCCTACCCGTCGGAGGACCACTTGAATCCGGGTGACCCGGGCTCGGCAGACTGGGAGTAGACGTCCACGTGGTCCGACACCATGAAGGCAGAGTAGAAGCCCACGCCAAACTGACCAATGATGGAGCTGCTGGCCTCCGCCTGGCTCTGCAAGGCATCCAGGAACGCCTGATGGGAGGGAGGGAGGGAGGGAGGGAGGGAGAGAAAGAAAGAGAGAGAGGGAGAGAGAGAGAGAGAGAGAGTAAGGATACATTGGAGGAACGTGCAACATTTCAACTCAAAATGAGAGACCATGACGAAACGAAAGGAAGGAGAGAGCGGGCGGGGGAGAGCGGGCGGGGGAGAGCGGGC
>BROE01000018.1:15368019-15386108 GCA_036571765.1 Plecoglossus altivelis
CTAGCTACCTGGTTAGTTTGATGGTGTTGTTCTGAGCTAGCTACCTGGTTAGTTTGATGGTGTTGTCCAGGGCAGCAGAGAGCAGTAGACTGTCGGCCTGTCTGTTGAAGGCCAGTCCTCGTATCTGCTTGGTGTGAATAGGTACATACTGGCAGGCTTTCATGGTCACGGTGCTCACCTTCTTAACCCCACAGCCTGAGAGGGTAGGGGTGCATTCAGACATTTTTTTCCACATCCATGATAGCAACGTAAAAGTCAATTAAAGCTCGTAAAAGGTATCAAAGTTGGAAGTTATTTATCACGATGCAGCTTTAACGGTAACTCCCAAAGAGAAACTGTTTCGAGGTCACAGATTACACGCCATTTTCCCCCACACCAAGACGCATTGCTCCTCTGTAAAGTTATCAAGTGAAGGTCCAGATAACCAGATAAGCTTACCAGGGACCAGGGTGGCCTGGGGAGAGGGCTGGGAGGCCAGCAGGCAGCTGAGGGGCTCACAGTAGGACAGGACCCTGCACCCCCCGGCCTGGGAGACCAGTACAGCCTTGGCGAACACGTAGTGGTGCCCTCCCTCCTGTTTCTGGGTCAGGCTCTGGGGAGAGGCCCCGGATGACTGGGAGCACCGGCTTCCTGTCTGGGCCATCAGGGTCCTCAGCTCCTACAGGAGACAGGAGAGAGGAGGCAGGAGAGAGGAGGCAGGAGAGAGGAGGCAGGAGAGAGGAGGCAGGAGAGAGGAGGCAGGAGAGAGCAGGCAGGAGAGAGGAGGCAGGAGAGAGGAGGCAGGAGAGAACAGGCAGGAGAGAGGAGGCAGGAGAGAGCAGGCAGGAGAGAGCAGGCAGGAGAGAGCAGGCAGGAGAGAGCACTTACCTTGGAGCCGGAGCGTGCGATGGTTCCCAGGTTGGCCACTAGCTCCTCCTGGCTCATGCCCACTCCTGTGTCCTGGAGAGAGACAGGATAGTAGGATCATCTATTAAAGGCAGAAGGCTGGTGTGGTGCCACAAGCTGTCGTCTGATGTCTTCTGAAAAGGCTTTTCTCCTAATATCTGGGTTATATCAACCAAGTTCAAAGAACAACAATTTATAGGAAACATACAGGAAAATGTTTCAGACCGCTTGCTGTGACATGGCTGCAGTATCATTTCCTTCCACCAGGTGGCAGGACGACTCCGTTATATCGGAATGAGTCATAAAATGGAAGCGTCGCAGCGGTGTTTTAATATGCTGCTGTTCAAGTCCAGCTCGGAGCTTGAATTTGCCATTAAAACCCATTCAAAGCTCATTATTAAACAACCTAAACATGCACACGCAAAAACAACAACTAGCCGACCCGTTTGCCCTGTTGCAAGGTTTACCGCGGTCGTGGAGCGAGCGCGGCGTTTACCTGGATGGTGAACGTGCCCTTGACGGGGTCGGTCTGCAGGTGGATCTCCATGGGCGCCGTGTCGCCCCCTCCTGTCATCAGCTTGTGCCGGAGCTTCTCCAGGGCGTCGCTGCCGTTGGAGATGAGCTCGCGGATGAACACCTGAGCGGAGGGGAGGGGGAGATGGGGGGTGAAGGGGGGGGGGAGAGAGACTCAGCTGTGGGGACTTTTTCCCTGTTGTTTTCCCTAACCCAACGACCTCAACATTGCTGAGGGTCGGGTCGGTTAATGGAAGATCTAAGGTATTACTGTGAGGGGAGTTCAGCTCTGTATGGAAAAGCTTCATCATTCAGAGGTGGTTTCGGCCATGATCCATGTCAGCTACTAGGCTTTTTGAATGACGCTCTCTATGCTAAAGGGCTGATTCCATGACCTGCGAGTCCCAGTGGTACCCACCTCCTTCTCAGAGTAGAGCGACCTGGCCACGATATCCAACAGCTTCTTGGTCTCAGCCTGGAACTCATGTTTGGAAGCCGAGCCTGGATAGAAAATAACTCCCGTCACAAACTCTCGATTTATCGGTATAAAAACACTCAGCGCTCGGCTGGCGGCGGACAGTCTCACCTGCTACGCTCTCGGTATCGCTGATAATCGTGTGCAGGGGCTCTTCCTCCGGTACTTTCTCGGCCTCCTGGGTGCTGTAGAAGGAGGACTGGGTGAGGCCAGTGGGCTGGGGGCTCCACACCCGGGGTCTAGACCATCTCTCCTGCTGTCTTAGAGGGCCGTCTGGCGACGAAGGGACAAGCGTGTTGCAGGTGAGGATGCAGTCAAAGCGTTGTCTGGACTAGTGTCAGTCCTGAACTCAAACGGTCGTCACTAGGGTCATGTTCTAAACACACTATATCTATTGCTATAAGAAGTCGGATAACCATTCTAAGGTTACCACCTTATATTGTGCTGACTGGTTGAATGGTGAGTGGAGTTAGCTGTCACTTAACAGTCAACGAGCTAGCCATCTTGCATCATATTACTTGTATGACTGTTATGAGACAGTCTGTAAATGGTTCGGCTCACCTCCTGCAAACGTGCTGGTTACAATCCTACCGCCCAATCCTCGTCCGGTTGACAAAAATCTTGAATGAGCCTTTTGAGACGAACCCAAGGCAAACCGAAACAATTTGAGACACCTAGACATTTTCCAGCAGTGAGAGGTCGTTTGACCTATTCTACACACGCTTAACGGATACGCGACAGCGACTGACGCAAGTAGGACCTCTGCGTCGCATGATAATGCCGTCACAGGGAGTAGCAAATCGACTGCCTGCGTGAAAATAAAACTCACGACGCAGTTCGTAAAGATTAGCAATCCCGTCACCTGATTCTAAGCGAATAGTTCCGTAAGAAAGTGCATTGGGTTTAAATCGGTTAATTTTGACACTACGTGTACGATGCCAGGTATAACCCAAAAGGATACCGTTACATTGCGACGTTTCTTTTAATATCTCAAACAATTCGGACTTTTTAAAAATACAAGGCCTACATATGCCAACACAAAATGGACCAGAGTTAATTTGTCTGTTTCACACAGTTTATTTAACAATATGGTATATAAGTACGAAATGGGTCATTTAACCAGTTTTGTACAGTGATTTCTTTTCATTTCTTTTCTGCATATTTACAGTACTGTCCACCTGCATGATTTACATTAGAGAACAGCTCACCCTCAATTCAAGTTTAATGCGAGAGGAAATAGGATGCACAGAACTCTCCGGACACAAGCCAGCAGTCTAACAGGAAAACCCCAGCATTCAGAGAGAACTTCTTCATGAGAAATACTTTAGATTGAAGGAGAAAGAAAAGCGATAAATCTTTCAACATCTGCGAGACCGAAACGCGGCCTCCAAAGCCCGTAAACGTAACATTCCGGCACCTGTGAATGGACAAGCTTTGCGTGCGGGTCTCGACGGACCAGCACGTATGTATGTTTGGGTTGTGCGAAAGCTACTAGCTCTATACATATATCATTATCACCCATAGACCCCGCAAAAAATAGGAAAGGTCTCTTTCCCGAAGGCATGTCCATTGCAAATATGGTATATTAGAATAAATTAGCCAGGAATGGAGAGGGAGCGAGAGGCGAAATCTGGCAAAAAGTTACCAGACAAATTATTGTACAGTCTTTTCAACAACAACACAAAAAAAACTATCAATTTTTTTGCAAAGGTACAAGGTACAAAAAAAAATCTGAATAATAAAATGAAACTTTTTTTTTTGTTTGTTTTGTTTTGAGAAGGTTCATAAAAAAAGGTCCATACCAGAGCATAATGAAAGAAAAACGAATGAAAAACAAAATAGACCAGGACCGAATTCTTTCATGGCTGGTCTGAACCAAAAAATATATTCTTTGTGTCTTAATTATCCTCTTTAAACAGCAATTATTTCAGTCCTTCCAGGTGATGGAGGAAATAGCAGTCCCTTGGTATAAGGGAAACGTTCACAGTCCATAGGCCTCATTAGACGCATTTCTTTGTATTTTTAAACTTTAAATTTTTTTTCTTATTTTTTTTTTACACCAGTCAGTATAAAAGCTATCAGTGAAAACACAGAACAAGGCATTTCATCACGTGGTGAAATGCTACAATCCTTCAACAAACTTCTCTAGTGTGTCTCCTGTGGTGTCTCCCCCCATATTCATGTCCCTGCTCAGCCCTCCCCGGCTCGGCGTGTTAAGCTGCGGCAACATGGCGCTCTGCTCCGGACCTCCAAGGTGGGCCTGCTCCATGGAGCCTGGCATGGGCCCGGCCAGACCGGGGTGGGGCGAGCCGGCGTGGAGGGCTCCGTGCTGTGGCGAGGGCTGGGGCTGGATGCGGGGCGAGGGGCTGGAATGCGGAGGTGGTTGCGAGGGAGGACAGGGCGACGGCACCGGGGCTGGAGAGCGCACCTGGTTACCCAGGACGCTGCCCATGCCCTGGCCGGGGAGATGAGCTCCTCCCTGGGGCTGGCCCTGGAGCATGTGGGGCTGAGGGCTCATGGAGTTGGCCTGGGCTGGAGAGCCCATCTGCTGCTTCAGCAGCTGCTGCTGCTGCTGGAGCATACGTTGCTGCAGCAGGTTCTGACTGTCCATGCCCATACCTGGCTGGCCCATCTGGGGCATCTGGCCCATGGGGCCTCCGTTCCCCTGCATCGCCATCTGCTGCTGCTGCTGCTGCTGTTGCATGCGGAGCTGGGTGTAGCTGGCTCCTCCCTGCTGCTGGGGGAACTGGCCTGGGGGCATGCCTCCTTGCTGCTGCTGCTGCTGCTGCTGCGCCTGCTGCATCTGCTGCATGCGCAGCTGCATCCTGCGATACAGCTGAGGGTTGCCGTTGTGAGCGGCGTTCATCAGCTGGCCCTGGGGCCCCATGGGGGCCATGCCCTGGGGCCCCGGCTGCTGCGGAGCCTGCTGCTGCTGAGGGGGCATGCCCGGCCTCTGGACCCCCACACCTGGCTGCATGGCTGCCATGGCCTGCATGCCTGGCTGAGGCCCCAGCATGGCCTGGGGGTTCTGTTGCTGCGGGCTCTGGGGTTGGGGCTGGCTAGCCTGGTACTTGGCTGTCCTCTGCTTGATGAAGGCGGCCATGAGGTGGGGGTTGGATTTGAGGATGTTAAGGACTTGCTGTTGTTGCTGGGGCGAGCTGGGTGACTTGAGGGTCCGCAGGAGGTCCTGGAGGGCGTTGGGCGCGATGTTGCCCGGCATGCGAGGCATGCCCTGCTGCTGGGGCCCCGGCTGGGAGGGCCCCTGCGGGGGCATGGCCCCGGGCATCTGGAGGCACTGCTGCTGGGGTGGAGGGGGCTGCTGCATCATGGGCCTCTGCATGAGCTGGGCCTGCTGGGAGGTGGGGCCCCCCTGTACCTGCTGGGGCACCATGGGGCCCTGTTGGGAGGGGACCTGGGGGCCTCCCGGGAGGGGGTTCTGCATCCCCGGCCCCCACTGACCCTGCTGCATGGCCTGCATCACCTGGGGTCCCCGGGGGCCCCCCATCATCTGCATCTGGCCAGGCATGGGCCCCACCATTCGGGGATGGTTCATGGGGACCCCGTTCATGGTGTAGTTCTGCTGTTGCTGCTGCTGTTGTTGCTGCTGCTGTTGTTGTTGTTGCTGCTGTTGTTGTTGTTGCTTAGCCTTAGCCACCATCTCGATGTGCATGGCCACCTTGTGGGCTGCCAGGGGCCCCTGCTGCTGCTGCTGGGGAGGTTGCTGCTGCTGCTGCGAAGGCATGTTGGGCAGCGGTGACTGCTGCTGATGCAGAGGGGAAGACTGCGGCCCTGGCTTGCCCTGGGGGACGGGCGTGGGGGGCTGGCTGCTGCGCCCGTTGTTGGGGAAGCCCGGCGCCATGCCGCCTGCATTGGGGGGCCCCGGGGGCTGGCTGGGCAGGGGCTGAGGGGTCTGGGGGGTGCCGGGCTGCTGGGCCGAGGTGGGGGTGCCGGGGGCGGCTGAGGTAGGTGGCGAGGGCAGGGGCACCCCTCTGCCTGCCATGGGCAATTTGCGAGCGGTGTGCTGCAACTTACCTCCGGGCCGGACCGGACTGAGTGCAGAGCTCATTCATCTGCGGACATGCTGGAGAGGCGTGTGGCTGCAGACTATCACCAGTCTGCTGGGTGTGCGACCTCCAGCTTGGTAGCTTTGTATGTTGGAGGCATGGGCAAGGGCATCGGGAGCCGCTCCGGCTACTTGTGTTCTCCTTGGTCGCAGGGGGCTTGGACTGTAGTTCGATAGCCAGCCAAACTCTCTCGAGCGTGCTCAGCAGAAATCATGGGTCTGCTTGCACAAGGGCAGCCCACCGTTTGGTCTCTTGCTGGACTTGCAACTCCTTGGTGTGCTGCCACCATTGACGCTTCATCTCTTTCTTGCGGAACTGGACGCGTGGGACTCACACCGTAACTCTCGTTGTGGCGTTGCGACACCTGGCAGCGTGGACCACGAGGAGCTTGATTTCTCTTAAGTCGCTGCTCCCAGCTCGAAGGCGCTCCGACTTTTGCTCTCCTGGGTCAGGACTTGTCGATCGCCTCGTCCGCCCTGCGCTGATTGGCTGTCGTCGTTTCCAGGGCCGCGCCTCGCCCGACGGGTTCGACCATCTGGAATGGCTCGGTGGCCCTAGTGGACGTTGTAGCAGAGGGGTTGTTGTCACGATGTGGAGGTTCTGACACAATTCACGACTCTCTCGTGAGGGCGGCGCAGGGTGGGGGATCTAGCGGTGTCTTAAAAGAGTGGTTGTCGGAGGCCACAGGAAGATGTGACAAGCAGCTGCCTGTGTGTGCCAACAAGTCAGTGGCTGCTAGCTGTCTCTGTGTTACAATCATGTCTTATGAGGTTGATGGTAGGTGGTGATGTGTGTGTGTGTGTGTGGTGGGTTGGTCGTGATGGTGGGAGCAACTTTGAACAGCGCACAGTGTTTGCTCCCCTCATGCCACCAATCCCTCCCTCATCCATACTCCCTCCCTCATCCATACTCCCCTGCCTGACTATCCATCTCCCCTTTCCACGAACGACATCCCTATCATCCAATTTGACTACCCTCCCTCATCCATAACTCCTTCATTCTCATCCGCTGTATCTGGCTTCTCTCGTCCTCATCCATTCCTCTCGCACCGCCGCCCAGTTCCTTTACATTTGGCCCCATACTCCCTCCCTCCTCCTCATCCCAATACTCCCCCGCTCCATTCCATCACTGCCATCATCCCATACTACTTCTATGTCCCTTCGGAAACCTCCTGGAGCGCTACGCCTCTATCCTCCCGTCACTCTTATGGGCGTATCATCAAGTCCATTCGCACTCCAGGCCTTCAAGAATAGTAGTTGTCCATCACCCATTGCGGCTAATGCTCCCGATTGGCAGCACTCTTCTCCATAGTTTACTCAACCTTAATCCCCTCCCCTACAGATCGGGTACTCAAATATTGTACTCTCTAAAGCCTGTCCTTCCCACATTTCCGCGTATCTTCTATACTCTGCCCCACTCGCTTCATCCCACAACATAATAAGTGCCGCTTCCCTGCTGCAATATCCCATCTACTTTCCCTCTGTCCTCCGCTCAGTCCAACATCTGCACGGGTCTTTTCTCTGTTTGTCTCTCTCTTCCTCTCCTACCCCATCTCTTGGCCCTTGCCTATCACATACACACACACTAACTCCCGTCCATTACCACCACATCCCTCGAACTCCAATTGCACTAAGCTTTCTCCACCTCATTCCACCAACCTTATCACACACTGCCTGGACCCACTTCCCCATTTCCCTACAACTTCCATACAACAACCCTCGCCTCCCTCATCCACGGACACTATAAGTCGTCCTTCATCACAAGTACTCCCTCACGTCCATAGCTCGCTATTCCAGTACTCGCCTCATTCCATTTACATCCGGCTTGCGAGTCGCATACTCGCTCCCTCCCTTCCCTCCCTCCGCCCTCCCTCGCGTCTTACATCCCTCACTCTTCCCTCCCTCCCTCACCACCACCATCCCTCACGTCCCTCTCCTTATCATACTCACTCCCTCATCCCTTACTCCCTCATCCGTAACTCCCTCCCTCTCCGTCATCCCGGCTTACTCCCTCGCTCCGCTCAGTGCTCAAGCCTCCCTGCCTCGTCCCCCTCTAGCGCGCTCGCGTGACAGATCTGCAGTGCCAGCGTGTCTCGGCAGATAGGTGTTCTGCACTCGCTGCAGTGTACTACGAAAGCGGGTCCGGGCCCCCTGGTTGTGGCAGGCTCCACCAGCATGCACATATGAGCTCCAACTGTGCAGCGGCGCAGGGATGTCTGAACTCCAGTGCCGTGCCCGACTGCCAGCGTCAGGCGAATGCGATCACGCCCGTCTATCTACGCTCTCCTCATCATGCGGTCCGGTCCATGGATGTTGGGCGGCAAGAGACGTGACGCTGGGTAGGCTCCTGCGTTTTGACTCAGTGGATGACAAAGAACACCTGGGGGAGGAGAGGGGGAGGCAGAAGGCGGCGGACTGGCATAAAAAGCGCGAAAGGATAGCAGGTGGGCATGTAGGGCAGTGAAGGGTAGTTGAGGGGGGATATGTTGCTCACTCGTCCTTCGGGAGCTAGGCAAAGAGGGCGAGGAGAGGTTGAGTAAAATAATCGGCGGAAGAAGAAGATGGAATCAAAGTCAAACACCTTGCTTGGTGAAATGAGGTAAGGTGGTGTTGTATCGTGGTCATGGGTCGCCAAGACATGTGGGTTATTGCAGCTCTCAAATCCTTGCGCTCCTCCCCACACACCACCCTTCCCTCCTCCTTCTCCCCTCCCTGCCCCGCCCCTCGTCCCAACAGCTGCCCTGCACCACAGCCCCACCTCCGTGTGCTTCTCCCAGATCATGGTGGCATACAGCTTCTGGGACAGGTCGTTGGCTACGTTGGGCATCCCCGGCTTCTTCTTACTGGCTCGGCTCACGCTGCTCTTGTTCTTATTGGTCTTCTTGTTGTTCTTCTTCTTGGCGTTCTTGCTGTCAGCCTGGGCTCCCTGGGGGGGGGAAGGCCTGACTGTTTAGCGTCCCAGGGCTACTTATGCTAGCTGTGCTAACAGGGGACTCAGCAAGCCATAGGTAACACAAGACATCACCGCCACATACGTTTGTGAGACATCTAAACAAGTACTTTATGTAGTCCTATTATTTAAAATTGATTAAACTATGTATCAATACATTGTTTACCATAGGTTAAATACGCACACACACAACACACATCTACACTCACCAGCGACCACACACACACACACACACACTTCCTCTTGCTCCCGTCCACCCGTGCCAGACTAGTCCCTCCCTCGCCCCCATCGTGCGTCCCTCCTCACCTCTTAGGGTGTCGCCAGTGAGGCGTGTGTGCCTACCTTCGCTTCCATTGCTCTGCTCCTCGCGTCGCCCCGCTGTCTCAAGCTCCTTGATTGCTCCTCCTCCAGTCACGGCTTGGGCCAGAGTCCTCATGATATCTGATCCCCTTCGAAGTACGGTCAGCCTCGTGTGGCGCTGTGATGATGCGGCATCCGTCTGCCTGCTTGGAAGATGGTTCCTGCACGCGCACAACTGCAAGCACAGCTACGCTACGCACGACGCACACGCACAATAACACACACACACAGCGCACCACCCCTCAATGATTTATTTACAAACACTTTTTTTTGTGCTCAACAGCAACAGTCAATAATGAAAAGAAAGGTGGGGGAGGGAGGGAGGAATAATACTCATAAATTGAGCCCAGGCTTGGATGTTACAACCCACGTCGTGCTCCCCCACCTCCTCCACCCCTCTACTCTCTCCTCCCACTCCCCACTCCTACTCACGCGGCAGCCGCTCTCGGGCCCCCTTCCCCCCTCACTTCCTCCCAGGCCAGCCATAGTTGGATGCCCCTCCCCCCTCAGCTCCCTCCCAGCCATGGCCTGTTGGTGGCGTCCCGTCTCTGACCTCCCCCTCACCTTGTAGTCGTGCAGGATCCTCTCAGCGAAAGCCTTGTCCAGCATCTTCTTGTACCACTCCTGCAGT
Organism: Plecoglossus altivelis; assembly: GCA_036571765.1. Lineage (NCBI taxonomy): Eukaryota > Metazoa > Chordata > Actinopteri > Osmeriformes > Plecoglossidae > Plecoglossus > Plecoglossus altivelis. The sequence goes on from BROE01000018.1 coordinate 15,377,897, forward strand.
CGTTTGGGTCTTTGGGGACATTTTCTGGTACAGGTGCCTGCACGTGTGCAGTTGTGGATAGATGCAGTTCCTCCCCCCTCGCGGGGGACAACGCCCAATGTGTACCCATCACTTACCCTGGGGAGGGGAGGGGCTGTGGGTTGTAACGTGGGCGGTCATGTCACCTGCGGTTTGACTATTTTTTAATTGCGATTGCATGTTCGCTCTCATAAGATGTCAGTAAGAAGGCTGCACGTGTTCCATAATGTGAGTGGGCGTGGGCATGGCTTTGTGGGGCGTAGGCTCTGAACACCTACCCCAGTTTCTTGACGTACTCCAGGTAGCCAATCAGGATCTCGTGGTAGACAGCCGTCCTCAACCCACGGGGTTGTGAAAGAAGTGTGATGACGTCCAGGTACGATTATGCTAGCACCCCGCCTGCTAGGGGCATTTGTTCGGGTGCCTGTGGTGTGGGATTAGTTGGTATACGTTCTCGAGGGGGGAGATGATGAAGGTCTAGGAGAGCCTGTAGCAGAAGCGTAGAGGCTAGAAAGTCAGGGTTCTCGATCTCAAAAAGAACCAGTTCTTTTACTACCAAGATCGAATAAGAAGAGGCTACTTATCTGAATCGTGCGTGTTCGTACCCCAGTGTGTGTGGTGGCGTCCCGGTAATACCAGTCTCCCGTAGCTCGCCCATCAGCCTGAGGGGCGCAGGGATTGGTCAGGGGCAGCGTCTGGAGGGCGCAGCGTACTGAGTGGGGCAGGTCCTTGAGCGGGGGCACGTCTGGTGAGGGGGGGCCAGGAACTGAGGGGGGCAGAGAGATACTGGTAACAGGGCAGGTCTGAGAGTGGTGGAAGCAGGTCTGAATGGGACAGGACGAGGGGGCAGGTCTAGCGGGCAGGCTCCCTGAGGGGGGCAGGGTCTGAGTGGGGGCCAGCCTGGCGTACATGGCAGGTTCTTGCGGGCGCGAGGGGGCGACGTCTGTTAGGAGGCGGCAGGGTAGTGTCCAGGAGAGTAGCGATCGCGTCTGAGGGGGGCAAGTGTCTGGACGGGGAAGAAGGTCCTGAGGGGCGGCAAGGCCTACTTCGGACGCATGGGTCAGGTTCTCGGAAATGGCAGCAGGCATCTGAGGGTGGAGCAGCAGCTCCTTGAGGGGGCAGCAGGTCTGAGGGGGGCAGGCCTGGTAAGGGGCAGGTCTGAGGGTTGCAGCAGGTCTGAGGGGGGCAGCAGGTCTGAGGGTTGCAGCAGGTCTGAGGGGGGCAGCAGGTCTGAGGGGGGCAGCAGGTCTGAGGGGGGCAGCAGGTCTGAGGGGGGCAGCAGGTCTGAGGGGGGCAGCAGGTCTGAGGGGGGCAGCAGGTCTGAGGGGGGCAGCAGGTCTGAGGGGGGCAGCAGGTCTGAGGGGGGCAGCAGGTCTGAGGGGGGCAGCAGGTCTGAGGGGGGCAGCAGGTCTGAGGGTTGCAGCAGGTCTGAGGGGGGCAGCAGGTCTGAGGGGAGTACCTGGTGTTGGGGAAGGGGCACTCGGAGCCGTACTCCTGGACGTGCATGCCAAAGAAGCACACATCCACGCCATCAATCTCCTCAAAGGCAAAAAGTGCTTTGGTTCTGTAGGGGAAGGACTCCATCATCTCACCAGAGTCCACAAACCTGGGGGAGGAACAGCCGTTTATGCACCAGTTCAAAAAACAAAACAATAATTATATATACACACACATATATATATAAATTGAAAAGTCTAAACAAACAAAAAATGCTAGCCCTTATATACTGCAACAGAAATACAGAAGACAACATTTTTTACACTTAATAAAATTAACAAAATTAAATCAAGTACAAAAATTTAAATAGTAAGAATATATATTTCCATGGTACTGTGGACCAACAGACCCCCATCATGCGTCTCCTCCAGGTGCACTTACCTGGCCCTCATGCCTGGCTTCACCTCCACCGTCTTGTCAGAGCTGGCCACCACCCGCACAAACACCTCCCCCGCCTCCGGGTGGTTCTGCCTCTTCAGGTACTTGTTCACCCGATCCTCGATGTACATGCCCAGCCGTGTGGTCTGTAACCCTGGGGGGAGGGAGGGAGGGGGCGCACACACACACACGCACACAGGGGCGGACACACACACACACGCACACAGGGGCGGACACACACACACACACGCACGGAACAAGGATTAGAATGATCCTCGCTATGTTTGGTTCAGGAGTCTCATCTCACAGAGGAAAGGGGGGTATCTAACTGTGTCTTACTCTTGGCTGCAAACTTGTTCTCCTTTCTCGTCTTGCCAGACTTCTTCAGGCAGTTATCGCAGATGAAGCTGGTGAGAGGAGAAGTGAGAGAGGCGAGGGGACAACCGTCAATACCCTTTAAGCTCGCACCTCTTTTAAACGCACATCCAAGTCCGCTCAATGAAGGATCGCAAGACTGACGAGGAGGATGAGGAAGAGAGAGAGGGAGAGACAGAGAGAGGGAGGAGAGACAGAGAGAGGGAGGAGAGACAGAGAGAGGGAGGAGAGACAGAGAGAGGGAGGAGAGACGGAGAGAGGGAGGAGAGACAGAGAGAGGGAGGAGAGACAGAGAGAGGGAGAAGAGACGGAGAGAGGGAGGAGAGACGGAGAGAGGGAGAGGGAGGAGAGAGAGAGGGAGGAGAGACAGAGAGAGGGAGGAGAGAGAGAGAGGGGGAGAGAGAAAGAGAACGAGGGTGGCACTAACCCCGACGGCCAGATGACATCATAGTGCAGCACGCAGATTTGGTGCATCTTCCTTCCACAGTCCTTACATTCAACAAACCTGGAGGGGAGAGGAGAGAGACGGAAGGAAGGAGAGAGGAAAGAGATAGAAGGAGGAGAGAGGAGAGGAAGGAGAGAGGGAGGAGAAGAGGGAGAGAGGAAGGAGAAGAGGGAGAGAGGGAGGCGAAGAGGGAGAGAGAACATCATGGTTAAGAAACCAGGCGCTCATCATCCTGCTCCGCCTCCTCCTCCAGGGCCCCGCCCCCTCCTCCAGGGCTCCGCCCCCTCCTCCAGGGCTCCGCCCATCCCCATAAGTCTGGCTGACACTCACGGCTCAGGGTCCAACATGTCGTTCTTCTTCTTCTCAAACTGGTCTTTACAGATCATCCTGGAGACAGAGAAGAACACAGGGACTTAGCACAGCAGAGGACTGTAGGATGAGGCCCACTAGGGGAACAACAGTACCAGAACTGGGCCTGAACTCTCCATACGCTACTTGAAGTCATTCAAACGCTGAGCACTTGGGGTAGGTTTCGTTTCGTTTCGTTCGTTCGTTCGTTATTCACACACTTGTTATTCAACTGATCATTCGGAGCTGTTTAACTAAACCTGTCATTTATGGAAGCACACGATTTCGTTTTACGTTAGGGTTAGACGGCTGAGGTGAGGGTAGGCTGTGGATTGGTGTGTGTGTGTGTGTTGTGTGTTCAGTTCTGGGGTTGTTGCAGGGTCGTCCCCAGGGTACACTGTTCCCTGGATTCTCATTGAAGCACTTCTTCACACGAAGTAGGACCTGTTGGTGACAGACATGCTGGAGGCGTGAGCCTCATGGTAGAGGTGACAGTAGCATGGTAGAGGTGACAGTAGCATGGTAGAGGTGACAGTAACATGGCAGTAGCATGGTAGAGGTGACAGTAACATGGCAGTAGCATGGTAGAGGTGACAGTAACATGGCAGTAACATGGTAGAGGTGACAGTAACATGGCAGTAACATGGTAGAGGTGACAGTAACATGGTAGAGGGGACAGTAACATGGTAGAGGTGACAGTAACATGGTAGAGGTGACAGTAACATGGTAGAGGTGACAGTAACATGGTAGAGGTGACAGTAACATGGCAGTAACATGGTAGAGGTGACAGTAGCATGGTAGAGGTGACAGTAACATGGCAGTAACATGGTAGAGGTGACAGTAACATGGTAGAGGGGACAGTAACATGGTAGAGGTGACAGTAACATGGTAGAGGTGACAGTAACATGGTAGAGGTGACAGTAACATGGAAGAGGTGACAGTAACATGGTAGAGGTGACAGTAACATGGAAGAGGTGACAGTAACATGGTAGAGGTGACAGTAACATGGAAGAGGTGACAGTTGGTAGGGGGTATGGTAGGTGCCAGTAATGGTAGGGTGTATCGTGTAGTGACGCTGGGTTAAGCTGGTGGAGATGGGGTGGTTCTGGAAAAAGCAGTTGGGGCCGGTCCCTGACGAGTTGTGGGGAGGGAGATGACTGCTGCAGGGGGTGGGTGTGGTGTGCCCACCTGGAACCAGGTGTGTTTACTGGAGGAGTAACAGTGACTACTGAGTCACGCAGGGACTGTCGTCACTGAACAAACACAGAGACACTTAGGAACGGTTACCACCCGTCATGGCCATCGCAGACTGATGCGTTTTAAACAAAGTATACAAACATCTTTTCTGCATGTTTTTCTGTGTTGATTAGACGCCACCGACAAACCACACTTGTTAACAAGCCTGAATAAACCCATATGTTGGAGCTTTCTAGAGTGAGGGTTGAGGGCTTTGTGGCCCGAGAGGGGGCCAGTGGAGCTGCTATAGGGTGGTGGGGGGGGGGCTGCATGGGCCACTGTCCTGGCTGTGTGATGGGAGGAAGGGATGAGGGGCGGAGGGGTCCTTTCTAAGCCTTATGGGTTGATCTCAGCTGTTGAGTGCCCGGTTTTGGTTTGTTGTGGTTCAGTTTGTTTGGTGTGTGTAGGTGGCGTCCCTGGCAGATCCGTGCAGAGCTGTTTGAGTAAGCAGCACAGGGTCTTGGGGGAAACTTCATATGGGGGTAGGCGGGGACACAGCACACATTCAACGCTAGGATTGGAGTGTTGGCAGTTTGTTGTTGCGTTTTGGTGTTTGTATGGTGACTTGCAGCACCTTCATTGCCATGAGGTCTCAGCAACGTTTAAAGTCCCCTTCCCTCCACGCCCTATATCCCCTCCCTCCACCCATATCCCCCCGTCCAACCCTATTCCTCTACTTCTCTTTTATGCTCTCCCTCCACCCTTCCCCCCTCCACCGCCTATCCCCCCCCTCCACCTATCCCCCTCCCCCTCGTATCCCCCCCTCCACCCCTATCCCCCCCTCCACCCCTATCCCCCCCCTCCACCCTCCCCTCCTTCCTCACCTTCCGCCCGCAGCAGTAGCCCAGGCCCTGCATGACAGGGTCGATCTCCTGCTCAAACACCTCAGCCAGCTTGGAGCAGTACTTGTAGACGCGCGACGTCTTGCGGTTGTACAGCCAGGCGTTGTTGAACATGAGCCAGATGTCGTCCACGTACTGCCAGGGCTCCTGGTACTGGCCCGTGTCCAGCTTCCTCTTGATGGTGGACAGGTCCATGGGGGTCTTCACTATGTCAAAGTAGTCCTGGAGGAGGGGGAGGGTGGAGGGGATGAATATGGCGAAGGGGAAATGACTCATGTCTATGGATCCAGGAAGGCCACGCATACATCAGCTCTCTGTGTGAATCGGTGTCATGCATGTCTGGAAGTGTGTGTCGGTGCACATGGGCATCTGTGTGTGTGTAGCTAAGCCTGTGTGTGTGTCTGTGTGTGTGTGTGTGTACAGAAGTGTGTCTCCTCACCGGGATTCCCAGCAGCATAGGGTCCACCGGCTGTCTGAAGGGCAGGGACTCAGGGTCCTGGCGGTACAGAGCCTCCAGGGTGGGCATGAGGGCCTGCCGCAGCTCCTCAGGCTTGAAGACTGGGGGGGGGGGGGGACAGGCTGGAGGTTACACATGAGCACACACAACCTGGCCCCTTTTGAGGACATTCCAATGGCGATGTGTGTGTGTGTGTGTGTGTGTATCCTCACTTTTCTTGCGGTTTTGGGTGGGGGAGGTGGACGCCACTGTGCCGTTGGCCCCGCCCTCCTCCTCCTCTTTGGGTTCAGTCTTCACGCCAGGCTTCCTGTCCTCCGCGTCCATCAACTTCCTGTCCTCCGCCTCCAGCTTCCTGTCCTCCACGTCCATCGGCTCCTGCTTTGGTTCCAGCCTGTCTGGCTCCTCCTTCTTCACAGCCAGGGGTTTGGTTTCGTCATCCTGCGTGTGTGTGTGTGTGTGTGATGTGGGGGGTTGCAGAAGGGCCTAGTTTAGTAGGAGTCTTTTTAAATGACTTACATCAATCCCACCTACTGACTTTATCTAAATCACACATAACAGAATACTTTCTTGACTTTCTCTGTAAGAGCCGCGGGCAGCGTGGGAGTGTGTGTGTGCGGCCGGGGGTCCCTCACCTCCATTTTGAAGTCGGCCTGCTTCTTCCCCGAGCCGCCGCGCTCCTCCTCTTCCTCCTCCTCCTCCTCCTCCTTCAGCTGCTCGTCCTTGGCCCCGGGCAGGGCCTGCTGGGAGTGGACCTCCGCCACCGAGCCCGGGGTGGGCACACGGTGGTCCACGCTGGCCACCGGCCCCTGGGACAGCTGGGGGGGGGAGAGGGGAGGAGATGGAGGGAGGGAGTGAAAGGAGGGGAGGAGAGAGAGAATATTAGGGGCACCGTCAGATCAGGAAGCTGGAGGCAGGCGAGAACCCAGAGTATTCTGTCCAATACGAGCCACGCCTAAAGAGCCGTCTCGATTCAGGACCAGGATGCTCTCGATAACGTGAGTCGTGTCTGTGAATGGAACCAGGTGTGGCTGGGTGATGGGGAGGGTAGGGAGATGAGAGGAAGGGGGAGGGTGTCTCACCGGCGTCCTGGGGAGCTGAGACTGACTCTGCCCCGTCTGGAGCTCCGCCTGGGGCTGCAGGGGCGTGTGCGGCCGGGAGGGGGCGGGGGGAGGCGTGCCCAGGGCGGAGGCGGAGGGGGGGCCGTGGGTGGGGGTAGAGGCGGGCCCACAGCCAGCCGGGGTGGAGGGCTGGGCCTGGGGGGGCGCGGGTGGGGCGTGGTGCTGCAGGGCGGAGGCGGGCGGCGGCGGGGTGGCACGGAGGGGGGGTGGGGCCAGCTGGGGACCCAGGGAGCTGAGAGCGTTCAGGGGGAGGCTAGAGTTCTGCTGCAGGGGAGGGGGGGCACAGGACATGATTGGTTAGAGCTCTCTCACACATGGAACACACACACTTGCGTAAACACACACACACACACACACACACTAAAGCGCAGATAGCGTCCCAGCATGAACCCAGTGAGGAGGACTTCTGGGTTCAACTGGGGTAGGCCCCGCCTTCTCACCTGAGTGACAGCTGCCTGGGCCGACGGCTGGCCGGGGTTGACGTTCATGCCCCCGCCCCCCGCGGGGGGGAACTGGCTCTGAGGCAGGAACTGGCCCTGGTTGGCAGTCTGGCCCACCATGCTGTTGGGATGAGCTCCCATCATGCCTTGCGACTGGGGCATCCTAGAGGGGGACATGCCCATCTGGGGGAGGACGAGAGAGAAGGGGGGAGGGGGGAAACAAATAAATGATAGGATACAGGAAGGTAGGATGAGAGAGAAAGAGAGAAACAGGATGAGAGATAGAAGGGAGGATGAAGGAGAGAGAGAGTCTGAGAGAGAAAGAGAGTCTGAGAGAGACTGAGAGAGAGAGTCTGAGAGAGAGAGAGAGAGAGAGTCTGAGAGAGAGAGAGAGTCTGAGAGAGAGAGAGTCTGAGAGAGAGAGAGTCTGAGAGAGAGAGAGAGTCTGAGAGAGAGAGAGAGAGAGAGAGAGAGAGAGGAGAGAGAGAGAAGGGAGGATGAAGGAGAGAGAGAGAGAGAGCAGTTGGAGGGAGAATCTCACCGCTGGTACAGAGCCCATGTTGATCTGCTGAGGGTGGGTCATGGGGGAGGCGGCCCGCGCCCCCATGGGTGTCTGGGACATCTGCACGCTCTGCATCCCCATGGGGCTGAACTGGTTCAGTCCTGTGGGGACACACATTTAGCAGTGGGTTAACACCACTCTGGAATAGAGGTGGGCGGGTGGCGTAATTAAATCACCACCGAATAATCAACTGAGGTGAAACAAACCAACCAACCAACCACCTCCACCCACCCATCTCCCCCTCTTCCTCCACCCACCCATCTCCCCCTCTTCCTCCACCCCCTCCTCAGCTGTCTACAGCCCCCTGTGTGAGTCACAGTCTGAGGACATCTGATGCCATGTGAGGACGCGTGTGTATCAGAGAGGAGATAACCAGGTAGTTTACAGCCAGGATGATTCTCTGCTGACCCTGCTGCTGTAAGAGCACTTGACCAGTCAGAGAGACGATCCTCACGCAGCTAAGCTGGCAAGCACATGGGGGGGGGGGGGGGGGGGG
>BROE01000018.1:15386632-15428288 GCA_036571765.1 Plecoglossus altivelis
GGGGGGGGGGGGGGGGCGGGGGTGTTACCTTGAGACACCTGCATGCGGTTCATGAGCTGATTTGGCACATTGGGCATAGGCACCGGTCCATCTGAGAGAAGGAGAGAGAAAGAGAGAGTGTCAGTCAAACATGCCTGTCAGCAAGTGGATAGACTTAGTCTAGACAGGCCTTCCCTCCACTGTGCTCTGCTATGTCAACACAAACACATCTGAACAAGGACTCCTACAGCTGGATACTCATGTGTGTGTGAGATCTGGTGTACAACAGCAGGATGAGCTAAAGGCAGGATCTGATTCAAACCTGACCGATACATTGGGATCGATACATCAGTGGCCCGATGTTATCGGTCGATATTTGGCATTTCCAAAATATCGGTATTTATAATGGCCGATAAATGAATGTTTAAAAAAATAAAATTAAAAAGGACGAAACACGTCAACCATGTTAGGAGTGTTGGCGTTGCATAATTTGCAATCAGACAATACTCTACAACATCCCTTTGGTTAAGGACGTTGCAAATCTTACAACCAGCTGATCCAGCCAGAGTCAGGCAGAGTAAACAGACTACCCACACCTGAGGTCATAGGTGAAGTGCATTCATACTTGATTGGCAGCTGTCACGACATATACAATGCTTGAATAACAATTAAAAGAACATCACAACTAATACATATCGACCGATATATCGGAAATTTAAATCACCAAATATTTGTATCGTTATCGGCCTTAAAAATCGATCGATCGCGCTCTAGTTCAGATAGGATAGAGTGAGCTATGTTGCAGGCTTACTGCTTGGCCGTGAGGCCTGATTGGAACCCATGGCGTTGGGCTGAGCCATGCCGGGCTGGGCCATGCCGGGCTGAGCCATGCCGGGCTGGGCCATGCCGGGCTGGGCCATGCCGGGCTGGGCCATGCCGGGCTGCTTCTGCAGGCGAGACCTCCTCTTCTCCTCCAACTCCTTCTGGATCTTGTAGATCTTCTCAGCCAGGAAGTGGTAGTACTCGTCCTAGGATGGGCACAGCAGAATTTTGTTGGTTTTTTTCCCCCCCAAGATCAACTTTTTCCTGCACTGGAAAGCACAGTCGATTGAATTTACATCCACCGTCTGATTACATGATTCTCTCATGCAGTGTGGCGACATTCTAACATGTGTCTTAAGTGTGTGTGTATACAGGAGCTCCTACCCTGCTGTTGGCCGACTCGTACATGTCCCCCTCCACCTTCCTGGCGTAGGCCACAAGGTTCTCCATCCTCCTGTCCTTCAGCGCGGCTGGGTCCGGGGTGGGGAAGATGGCTTGTACTCTGGGAGAGAAGGAGAGCAGGAGAGGAGGAGGGAGGGTGTGAGAGATGTCAGGTAGGCCCTGGGAGGGGTCACAGCAGGTGGGTAGAGGAGGGGGGGCAAGGCGTACTCACAGCTTGTGCACCAGGTGAGTGCGGAGGTCCTGAGTAACGTGCTCGTGCCACGCCTTCCTCACCCCGGAGGAGGACAGGGGCGTGGCAGCCGGCAGGGTCCCCATGCTGCCCGGCACAGACCCGTCTGGCATCAGCTGACTGTGGAGACGAGAGAGGGTGACAAGAGAGATTCTGGTGAGCAAGGATGCAGAGAGAACCAGAAACTGGGCAGAATGTGGAGAGGTTAGAGGGGCCTCTGGTGACAGGAGGACTCACTTGTTGAGGGACGAGGGGAGGGAGGGGTCCGAGTGCATGCTGCCCTGCTCAGATGACACCCCCATCCCTCCTGGCATGCTCATCTGGCTGGTGCCTGGAAGACAGAGACAAGGGGGTTTGAGAAAAGAGGGCGAAGTGAGTGTGTGGATGATGTAAGAGTGGAGGTAGTGTGTATGGTTCCTAGCATGTTGAAACTGCGTGTGTGGTGTACCTAGTGCATTTAGGGAGCGCAGCTGCTGGTGCGGGGGGCCCTGGGGCCCCCCTTGGGGGTTCTGCTGTCCGGGGGACTGGTTACCGTAGGGCAGGCCCAGCGCTGCGTAGGCCCTCTGCATGGAGCTGGGGTCGATGTGGGTGGTGCTGGTGATGGAGGAGGCGCTGGGTGGACCCGAGCCCACTGCACTGATGGAGGCCTGAAGGCTGGCGCTTGGTGACCCCAGCATGGCTACATGGAGGGAGGAGACGGAGGGAGGGTGTTAAAAAAAAAATCCCCTGTTCATCTGTATTGGTTGATGAAACTTCCTGAAACATTGGAACTAATTTGAAGAAATTTGAGAATTAAAAAAAAAACATTAAAATGATGAAACTATGCATTTTTACATTTCTTTATGTGAATGAATATGTATTTGACATTTAAATCCACACGTGCAGGTAAGGGGTTCCCTATGCTCCAGGCATCAGCACTGACAGGAGCATGCTGGCTCTGCAGGGGGATTTAAACCAGTCACAGGGCATCTAGCCAATCGCAGCGCAGCGTCTGTGAATGGGGCCCTTCCCCCTGCCCTGGTGTTGGGTTACCAGGCCCAAGCGTTCCACAGGAATCCTCTCGGACGCAACGGCTTTTCGCAGCCAGCGAGCCGGGACAGAGTTAGGGCTGGGAGGAGGGAGAGCTGCCTGCAGGTGGCGCCACTGAACACCAAACACAGCCAGGCTCTCCTGTCCATACTGACAGTCCATCACTGTGCCTGTCTGTCCTCCATCGCTGAGCCTGTCTGTTCTCCATCACTGTGACTGTCTGTCCTCCATCACTGTGACTGTCTGTCCTCCATCACTGTGCCTGTCTGCCCTCCATCACTGTGCCTGTCTGCCCTCCATCACTGTGCCTGTCTGCCCTCCATCACTGTGCCTGTCTGCCCTCCATCACTGTGCCTGTCTGCCCTCCATCACTGTGACTGTCTGCCCTCCATCACTGTGCCTGTCTGCCCTCCATCACTGAGCCTGTCTGTCCTCCATCACTGAGCCCGTCTGCCCTCCATCACTGAGCCTGTCTGTCCTCCATCACTGTGACTGTCTGTCCTATTCCTGTTCTACGTGCTGGCGTAGTTGGTTCAGTAGTCTTGTTCTCTATCAGGTAAGGTGTTACCGTGGTACCGACGGTCTGAAGCTGTCAGTCGGAGGTATCACCGCTCTGCTGGGTCCTCTTGTCTCCAGCGTTCTTCAGAGGCAGGCAGACAGGACAGTCGTGCCGCGTGCAGTTCTTCCAGTGGGAGATGATCTGTCTGGACGAGGCACAGTGGGCCATGTGTGCATGTGTGTGTGTGTGGAGAGAGAAAGAGAGGGAGGTTATTCAGTACTGCTTGGAGAGATTTGAACAGTTAATTGAACGCTGAGAGTATTGGGTTTTTTATGAGGTGCATAGTTGTGGAGTGACTATCAGGTGATTGGAGTAACATGGATCAGCTCTTATGGAGTAACATGGATCAGCTCTTATGGAGTAACATGGATCAGCTCTTATGGAGTAACATGGATCAGCTCTTATGGAGTAACATGGATCAGCTCTTATGGAGTAACGGGGATCAGCTCTTATGGAGTAACATGGATCAGCTCTTATGGAGTAACATGGATCAGCTCTTATGGAGTAACATGGATCAGCTCTTATGGAGTAACATGGATCAGCTCTTATGGAGTAACATGGATCAGCTCTTATGGAGTAACATGGATCAGCTCTTATGGAGTAACATGGATCAGCTCTTATGGAGTAACATGGATCAGCTCTTATGGAGTAACATGGATCAGCTCTTATGGAGTAACATGGATCAGCTCTTATGGAGTAACATGGATCAGCTCTTATGGAGTAACATGGATCAGCTCTTATGGAGTAACATGGATCAGCTCTTATGGAGTAACATGGATCAGCTCTTATGGAGTAACATGGATCAGCTCTTATGGAGTAACATGGATCAGCTCTTATGGAGTAACATGGATCAGCTCTTATGGAGTAACATGGATCAGCTCTTATGGAGTAACATGGATCAGCTCTTATGGAGTAACATGGATCAGCTCTTATGGAGTAACAGGGACTCGAACTTCCAGGGGAAGACGAATCACAGGTAACTGGACTGATCATTTCTCTTCTGTTTTATTTTTGTAAATTAAATGCATTTATTTTAATAATGGTGTATCATTAAGTAAAAGACACGCAAATGCTGTAAATATCCTTAGCATGACGCTTGGAGGATGCTGGGCAACGGTGTTTAAAAATCAAACGGTGTTAAAAATATCGTTTAAAGATTCCAAAACAAAACATACAGAAAAGAAGCAACAAACATGCACTTAAGGCGAAGGCGATGGACGGCCTTCGTTTGGCTACGTCAGACCCTTCTGCCCTCCCCCACTCCCCCTTAAGCCGACAGCGATACTGAGGACAGGGTCAGAGGTCAGGGTCCAACCACCCCCCCCTCGCCGACACGCTGACTCGGAGCACCAGACGTGGCCCCACCACGAGGAGACGAGAGTAGCTCGACTGTTTACACTGGGCCTAAGTACCCAGACTGGCTTTTAAAACAAGTCACGGATTTATGTTTGCTGGCGTCTTGCGCCATTGAGAGAACTTAACAGTCCAGGGGTGGGAGGGGGAGGGGGAGGAGGGGGAGACGGAGAAGGGGGGAGACGGAGGAGGGGAACAGCCAGCGGTTGCTGTTGTCTGCTGGCTGGCGTTCCAGCACATTGGGATGTCTGAGCGTGTGCAGTTTAGGTCAACGTTTCAACTTGGTCAGGTGTGGGAAGAGACGGGACTTGGACAGAAGCGCTGGTTTAAGGCCAAGTCCAAGGTCTGATACATCTTCCCTAATGTCCTTTTTTTGGTTTCCGTTTTTGCTCTACAGAGGGTTTGTGAAAGTGTTTGTTTGTGACAAGGTTTTTTCTGATGGAAAAAGAAACAGCAGATTTGCGCTAGTTGCAGTACTAGAGAATCAAATGTAAAGCAAAATTGGGCATTTAGTAGATTTACAATTTCACTGTCTGCTTGAGAAGAATCAAATACAAAGGGGCACAGAAGTATTTATCAGCCACCAATTGTGGCTGGTAAATACAGTGGCAGGTTCTCCCACTTATGAAAATGAGAGGCCTGTCATTTTCATCATAGGTACACTTCAACTATGAGACAAAATGTGACAAATCCAGCAAAATCACTGTCTGTTTTTTAAAGAATGTATTTGCAAATTACGGTGGAAAATAAGTATTTGTATTTAAAGTATAATACTTTATTATAGATCCTTTGTTGGCAATGACAGGGGTCAAACGTTCTCTGTAAGTCTCCACAAGGTTTTGACACGCTGTTACTTGTAGTCTGGCCCATTCCTCCTTGCAGATCTCCCCTAAAGCAGTGATGTTTTGGGGCTGTCGCTGGGCAACAGGGATTTTTAACTTCCTCTAAAGTTTTTCTATGGGGCTGAGATCTGGAGACTGGCTAGGCCACTCCAGGACCTTCAGATGCTTCTTACGAAGCCACTCCATTGCTCGGGCGTTGTGTTTGGGATCATTGACATGCTGAAAGACCCAGCCACGCTTCATCTTTAATGCCCTTGCTGATAGGAGGTTTTCACTCAAAATCTCACGATACATGGCCCCATTCATTCCTTACTTTACACGGATCAGTCATCCTGGTCCGTTTGCAGAATAACAGCCCAAAGCATGATGTTTCCACCCCCATGTTTCACAGTAGGTACGGTGTTCTTCGGATCCGACTCAGCGTTCTTTCTCCGCCAAACACGACAAGTTGGGTTTTTACCAGAAGGTTCTGCTTTGGTTTCATCTCACCATGAAGCAGGTGGGCCCGTCTGGCACTGCTGGAGTCCCTGGTGGCGTAGCGTGTTACTGATGGTAGCCTTTGTTACTTTGGACCCAAGCTCTCTGCAGGTCATTCACTAGGTCATTCACACCCCGTGTGGTTCTGGGACTTTTGCTCACGGTTCTTGTGATCATTTTGACCCCACGGGGTGAGATCTTGCATGGAGCCCCAGATCAAGGGAGATTATCAATGGTCTTGTAGGTCTTCCATTTTCTAATATCTACAATTATGTTTCTGGTGTCCTTTGACAGCTCCTTGGTCTTGGCCATAGTGGAGTTTGAAGTCTGACTGTTTGAGGTTGTGGACAGGTGTATTTTATACTGATAACACGTTCAATTAGGTGCCATTAATACAGGTAACGAGTGTAGGACAGAGGAGCCTCTTAAAGATGTTACAGTTCTATGAGAGACAGAAATTTTGCCTATTTTGAAGGTGACCAAATACGTATTTTCTACCATAATTTGCTGATAAATTCTTTTAAAAATCAGACATTGATTTGGGGGGATTTTCTTTCTCATTTTGTTTCCCAGTTGAAGTGTACCTATGATGAAAATGACAGGCCTCATCTTTTTAAGTGGGAGAACTTGCACAATTGGTGTCTGATAAATACTTTGTAAATATAATGAAATAATCCTTCTGTGCCATTCTACAGATGTAGTATTCTGAGTGCCATCATATTGTTTTTGCATCGCATCATATTGCGTTAAATCAGGCTGGGCTGAATCACATCGTATCGAATCGCACTGTATCGCAATAGGGGTGAATCACATCGTATCGAATCGCACTGTATTGCAATAGGGGTGAATCACATCGTATCGAATCGCACTGTATCGCAATAGGGGTGAATCACATCGTATCGAATCGTATCGAATCGCAATAGGGGTGAATCACATCGCATATATTGTTGCTTCATATCTATATCGGACAGTTTGTCAATACATCCAGATGTGTCAGAGCAGTAGATAAACTGTGTACTTGTAGACCTTGGTTCCTACTTAGAGGGGTTAGGGTAGAAGTAGTAAGTGGCCCCAAAACACAACGTAACAATAACAAGCATATTCACAAGCATGACTCAGTGATTCAATCTATTCTGGCAGGAATGTCTGTCTATTCCAGTGTTAGCGCAAGAATGAGTCTCCACCCCATCCACATAACCCACACAACCTTAACCTTAACTCACCTCCCCCAACCCAGCCCCCCTCCCAACCCCCCCAACTCACCCTGGCAGGACTTGCCGGCCTGGCAGTGGGTCATGTGGTTGAGGACGTTCTTCATGGTGCGGCAGTGGGGCAGGGCGCAGGCCCGCACCTCCCCGTTGGCCTGCTCCCTCCGCTGGCACTTGTGGGCGTGGAGGAGCAGCACCAGCTGCTGCTGGATCAGCTTGCGCTTCTCCGGGTCGGCCGTGGGGCCCGTGGCCACGCCCGCCCCACCGGGCACCATGCCTACCGCCGACACCTGCTGCTGCATCTGAGCCTGGGGAGACACCGGCAGGGTGGGGGGGCGATCAGGGGAGCCGTGGATGCTTCTGGATCGGTTTTTATTAGGTTATCGCTCGGCCATCGACAGGAACGCGGAGAGCGTGTGAACGAACGAGGGAGAGGGAAGTGAGAGTAAAAGTTCAATCTACATAGAGCGTGATGGAGTGATGAGAGAAACAGAGAAAGGGTAGAGTGAGGGTGAAGGTCCAGGCGGGGGGGGGATTTGTTTTGGTACAAAAACTCGCGACAGGGAATCTGACAGTTTCTTTTATTTTTTGACTAATCATTCTCAAACCCTAACAGGCACAGCGACAAGGCCTTGGAAACGCGATGGCCAGCGGATTTTTGTAAATGTTTCCCTGGACCTTCTAAGAAAAGTAGGAGAGAAACTAAAACGGCCAAACTATTTCCTGGCTTGATTTGCCGTGTTTCCTGCTCCTGAAAAAAAAGGAAAAAAAAAGGTTTTGCATGCAACCTGACTGTTTGTTCAGTGCCTTGAAAGAGTCACCCTCCCTTTAACCCTTCCTCTCTTTTTCACCATCCCTCTCTCCCTGTCTCTCCCCCCCATCCCCCTTTTTTGTGCTCTCCCCATCTCCTACTTTCCCTCTCTCCGTGAAACTATGATAATCGTTCAGCGGTATCTGGAGGCCTCTTGACAAATGGCTTCTCTCCTCTGGTTCATTTTTCATCCACGGCCGCAACCGACAGGAACTCCAAATAATTGTTCCAATACCTTGGCAAGTGGACCGGTCCACGAGAACGCATCTGTTGACTTCAGTTGAAGGGGGGCGTTTCATTTCTAGCGAGCAGGGATGCTCATTATGAAAGAAGATTTGAACCGATAACCAAGTATCGTTAACCGACAAACTTCTAAAAGAATATTCCAAAAGTGTTTGGTTTTTAAATAGCAGCATAAACAGCAAGCGGACAAAAACTGATTTATAACAGATTTATAAAACGAAAACGATTGGCGGAAGTACAGCAACGAAAACGATGATCGCCAAAAATCAGAAAATCACTACGTTGGTCGCAAATCGCCACATGACTTTTCTGTCACAGGAGAAGATGAAAAGTTGTTATACCTAGCAGAACTGTCGCTATATTGCAGTTCAACACTGCTGAACTGACAGCACGGTTCTTAAGACTCGTATATTGGCCGTGAGACTCGCGCATTTCAACCATTTCTCACGCTGACAAGAGATAACTTGTCTCGCCATACACAATTATTGCAATTAGTCGCAGGCCCGATTTCTGATCAAACTTGAGCCCCTGCGATAGTTTGAACGGTTTTAGCCGTTTTTTCGTGTCTGAGCGATAACGAAACGCAGCTGCGTGGAAAACACGTCCCAGTCAAAAACGGGAACACGACCAACGTATTTAATCTCCGTGGCCTCTTCCACCCTTTGGAAAACGCAACGGGTGTTTTTTAGCTGTGACAAGCAGATCTACAGCTCTATAATTGGTCGGTTGGTCCACAATAAGTGCTTGCATGTACCATTGAGAATTTGCGCTTGTTTATTGCCGCGTCAACATTTTAATTACTACTTGTGCGCCTTGGTAAATAAAGTGGTAAAAAAAAACAAAGTACCGTGATTAAATTCCGCCAATCTTCATTAAAAATGCGTAATTAAAAATTATCAATAACTAACCTTATCAAGTGAAATGAAACATTTTATCGTAATACACTGCTCGGTTGCGCCCTGGTACCTCGTACTAAAACACTGCAAACAAACCCGCGCAAACAATACAGCGTGATTATAGTTAAGTGAGGGTGGAGGGTTAAACCGGAGAATAGGAGTCTAGAGATGTAAACTGCTTCGGGCACAGGGTGTGTACGAGTGGGCGATTATTGCCTGAGTGAGCGAGAGAGTTACAGAATGACAGTGAGAGAGTGAGAAAGAAACAAAGAGAAAAAAAAACTGGGAGAGTGAGAGTGTATCAGAACTTGAGGGGCAAATCAGGTGAGAGGACGAGAGAGAGAAAGTGGGAGAGGGAGTGTGTTGGTGAGTGTGTGTGTATGCATGTGTGTGTATGCGTGTGTGTGCGTCAAGGTGTGCGTGTGCGTGCGTGTGCGTGTGCGTCTGCATGGGTGTGTGTGCGCGTGTGCGAGCGTGCGTGTGTCTGTGTAAGGGTGGATGGCACCACTCACCAGGTTAGGTACAGTGCTGCCTGCCTTCAGGTCGCTGGGGAAGGGGCCCAGGCTGTTGGCCTGCAGGGCCGCCTTGTTCTGGAGCTGCTGCACCCCCACCTGCTGCACCCCCACCTGGCCGTACTGCTGCCCGAAGGCTCCGCCCATGCCCATCTGGGGAGGGAGGGGGGGGGGAGGGGGACGACACATCAGCCTTCAGAACCAACATGGGAGTGACACGCAGCCAACCAGCCAGAGTCACTTCCTCACAGGATACAGCCTTTATTCTTTTTCTACCCACACCGCAACATTATGGCGTTTCCCCGAGCAAGCGTTCGGGCTGCGCGTCAAATCTCCTTGCGGTTCGATACTCGGATACGATCGCTCGTCGGCGCATTTGAGAGTACGAGCACTGCTGGTTTATGCACCGAACCGGCTATCGATCGATGAAATCGTTCAATCCGTTGCCGCTACGGGAACCAGCTGACAGGACCCGGGCCGCGGCTGAGGGGAAGTCTAGCAACCACAGGTCCGGTCTGGCTGAAGACGGACCTGAGATCCAGGAAGTGAAGCCCTGCTACAAGGTATGTGCTTCTCTGTCACGCCATCTGACCAGGACCAACTGCAGACCAGAGTCATGCGTCTGCCTGCCAAACAAACAAAGGCCATAACGACACGCTCTCAAAGCAGAAATGCCCGTTATTGTGTAGTCGTCTAACTGTCTTCCGCACACTGCCATCTACGCAGTGTTAAGGGCCTTGTTTTAGGTAAGTGACTGCTACTTGGAGTACCTTGTTTGTCTCCTTTAGGCACGGCCTTGAATGTTCCCTCTGCCAGTGTCTCTGTCCACATGTGTACGTGCGTGCGTGCATGAGTGTGAATGCATGTGCATGAGCGTGTGTGCATAAGTGTGTGTACATGAGAGTACGCGTGTGTGAGCGTGCATGCATGTGCATGAGTGTGTGTCGATGGGAGTATGCATGAGTGTGCGTGCATGAGTGCATGCATGAGCATGTGAGCGTGCATGTGTGCGTGCATGAGCGTGAGTGCATGTGTGCGTGCATGAGCGCGTGTGTGCGTGCATGAGCGTGTGGAGGCATGTGTAGTCAGACCCCAGCCAGAGCTGGAAGTGGCTCCCTGCTGCCGTCAGGCTGAGGCAGACACGAGAGAGCCAGCGCAGCCTGAGAGAGGAGGAGGGAGGGGAGGAGGGAGGGAGGAGGCACTTGTAGCAGAGCGCTGCCTGCCTGCCTGCCTGCCTGCACGCACGCCTGCTGCCCTTCCCCCCCTACAGTCTCTCTCGCTGCCTCTCAGCCTAGCTGTTCCTCACCCCGCACGCCCGCACGCACGCACACACTCGCACGCACACTTACATGCTCATGCACGCATTCCCTCTGCCTCCAGAGTCTCTCCTCTTCCTCTTCCTCTTCCTCCCCACACTTCAGCAGCACGTGTTACTACGGCGAGGAGGTGTCAGGTAAACACCACCTGACTGAGCTCCGACTTCCTCATCCCACAGCTCTTACACTGCCTCAAGTAAACACAGGGATGCCCTGAGCACTAATACCGCTCTCCTATACGCTCCCACTCTCTCTCCCTCTCTGTTTGTCTCTCTTTCTTTCTTTCTTTCTCTCTCTCTCCCTTCACCCTAGTTGGAATTTGCACCGCATGTGAACAAGTGTATTTGTGAGAGAGACAGATTGAGAAAGCGCTTGACTGAAAGACTTACAGTGTGTGTAGAGAGAGAAAAACAGAGACCGAGAGAGAGAGAGTGAGAAAGACAGAGACAGACAGAAACAGAGAGATAGACAGAAAGAGAGAGACAGAGACACAGAGAGATAGACAGAGAGAGAGAGAGACAGAGACACAGAGAGAGAGAGAGAACAGAGAGGGAGAGACAGAGAGAGAGAGAGAGAGAGAGAGAGAGACAGAGAGAGACAGAGAGAGACAGAGAGAGACAGAGAGAGAGACAGACGAGAGAGACAGAGAGAGACAGAAGAAATGAGAGAGAGACAGACGAAGAGAGACAGAGAGAGAGGGGTCCAAGAGAGAGAGAGAGAGAGAGAGGAGAGGAGAACAGAGCGGAGACAGAGAGAGAGAGACAGATGAAGAGAGACAGAAGAGAGCGAGACAAGGAGAGAGAGAGACAGAGAGAGAGAGACAGAGAGAGAGAGACAGAGAGAGAGAGACAGAGAGAGAGAGACAGAGCGTGCAAGCAGTATTTCATGTGGTGAGGACTGCCTACGTCTCCTGGGTGAGATCTCACAGCCTGGTTTCCCTCTTGGTTTCCTGCTAAACCACACGGCTGAGAGAGCGAGGAACTCTGGCGACCGCTTCTCTCACGATGCTTTCTTAATCCAGACTGAGCCCCCCCACACGCACACACACGCACGCACACGCACGCACGCGCGCGCACGCACGCACACGCACGCACACGCACACGCACACACACCATGATCTACAGTTAAAGCAGCTCGGGCCCTTTATACAAATCAGCACAGCTGTAATATCCTTTGACAGGCTTCAGGAAATACAATACAGCCAGGTAGCGTCTGTAGCACCAACTGAGCACAACACACAGTCATTCACCCCTACTGAGCACAACACACAGTCATTCACCCCTACTGAGCACAACACACAGTCATTCCCCCCTACTGAGCACAACACACAGTCATTCAGCCCTACTGAGCACAACACACAGTCATTCACCCCTACTGAGCACAACACACAGTCATTCACCCCTACTGAGCACAACACACAGTCATTCAGCCCTACTGAGCACAACACACAGTCATTCAGCCCTACTGAGCACAACACACAGTCATTCACCCCTACTGAGCACAACACACAGTCATTCACCCCTACTGAGCACAACACACAGTCATTCACCCCTACTGAGCACAACACACAGTCATTCACCCCTACTGAGCACAACACACAGTCATTCAGCCCTACTGAGCACAACACACAGTCATTCACCCCTACTGAGCACAACACACAGTCATTCACCCCTACTGAGCACAACACACAGTCATTCAGCCCTACTGAGCACAACACACAGTCATTCACCCCTACTGAGCACAACACACAGTCATTCACCCCTACTGAGCACAACACACAGTCATTCACCCCTACTGAGCACAACACACAGTCATTCAGCCCTACTGAGCACAACACACAGTCATTCACCTGCAGCAGCACTACTCCTCCAGCCCCTGCTGATGCTGCTCCTACCAGGTTAAACAGCCCTGCTCCTCCTCCTCCTCCTCCTACCAGGTTAAACAGCCCTGCTCCTGCTCCTCCTCCTACCAGGTTAAACAGCCCTGCTCCTCCTCATATCAGGTTAAACAGCCCTGCTCCTGCTCCTCCTCCTACCAGGTTAAACAGCCCTGCTCCTGCTCCTCCTCCTCCTCCTACCAGGTTAAACAGCCCTGCTCCTCCTCCTCCTCCTCCTCCTACCAGGTTAAACAGCCCTGCTCCTCCTCCTCTAACAGCTTGGTGCCTGGTTGCTCCTCACAGACCCCTGGAAGACCAACAGATCAATAGGAGGGGTGGGATGTAAACACGTCGTGGAGGACACACACACACACACACACACACACACACAGAGAGATGATACACCTCTAGCAAGGACAACAGAGCGGCTAGGGAGTATTGACACAGAAGCAGCCTGCAAATCTCCGTGGATGTTCTCCGACAGCGCAGGCCCCTGACAGAGTAAGAGATGAGACGGAGCTGAACACACGAGCTCAGCCTGTCCTTTCAGCAGCTGGGACCGTCCGGACAGCACCCAGCCTCCATCATTATAGGTTTACCCTTCATGCCTAGACTCCAAACCGCGGCTCAAGGAAATCTCAATGATGCTGTCTCAGTGAAGTAATGCTAATGTGCACTGAGTTTCCCAATGACACGAACCTGTAGTTATTCCTAGTGGCCCCCCTGCCCCCCCCCCCTTACCTTATTCATGTTGCCAGCCTGCTGGGCGTTCATGGCGTTGTGGGCCCCCATCTGCATCCCTCCTTGGGTGAGAGTCTCCGCCAACACGCTGCCCCCCACGCCGGCCCCTGCGCCCCCCGGCAAGGTCTGCCCCTGGTACTGCATCCCAGGCCTGCCCCTGCCGGCCGGCCCCAGTCCTCCGTTCATCACCTGCCCCATCACCTGCCCGCTGTTCATCATCGCTTGACCGAACCCCCCCATGCCCGGTCCCCCGTTCCCCTGGCCCCCCTTCTGGACCTGCGGGGACGGGTGTCCCGGCGAGCCCTGGCCCATGGGGCTCTTGCCCAGCACGGAGGCCAGCTGGCCCCCCATGGTCCCGGGCTGGGGGCTGGAGGAGTTGAGCCCCCCGCCCAGGCTGGAGGTGCTGCCGGCCCGCAGGAGCTCTGACAGCTGCTTGTGTTTGGCGGCCGCGTCAGGCACCATGTCCCCATTAGGGATGAGCTCGTCTGGGAGGTCATCCTCCAGGTCAAATAGAGACACCAGATCTGGGGGAGAGAGACAGAGAGAAAGAGAGAGACAGAGAGACAGAGAGAGACAGAGAGAAAGAGAGAGGCAGAGAGACAGAGAGAGACAGAGAGAGAAAGAGAGAGTGAAAGAGAGAGAGAGTGAAAGAGAGAGAGAGAGTGAACGACAGAGAGTGAAAGAGAGACAGAGAGAGAAACAAAACAGCTGTCAACATCAAACGTGGGTCTCTATCTCCTGCAGTAACAGTTTTACTTCTTGGCAAGAGAAACAAACAGACAGACAGGCATTCTTTCCCCCAAAGATGGCTCGTGTCAAATTCTTGGGTTTAACATGAAGCGTGCAGACAAGGAGAGATAACCAACTCAAAAGGAAGTCACAAGTCAGAAGGTGTGTTTACTCAACCTGTCACACACACGCACTTTGAAATAGACACGCTAATCATCTGAAACCTCAGAGAAAATGAACAAGACAAAGGCAAAATGCTACGCTACCCTTAAAAGCTAGCCCCGCCCTGTCCACAAGACACACACAAACATACACACACATCCTTCCACTTGTCTGTGCTGATGACGCACGCTTGCTGTAGCTGAACAGCAGCGAGCTGTAGCAGAGCCCAGGAAGGAGTGAAAGAGCGCAGGGTCGATCGCGCACGTCGCGTGCGTGAGCCTCATTCTTTCTAGGAACCTCGGTTCACCTCAGGGGGAAATCCTGCCCCCGGCCAGGTGCTCAAAATAGCCCTGATCCAGGTGTTCCTCCAGGGCTGTCTGGATGTGACGGAGCCCTGCAGTCAGGACGACTGAACGACTCCTCACAGAGGGGCCTCGACACGACTCCTCACACAGGGGCCTCGACACGACTCCTCACACAGGGCCCTCGACACGACTCCTCACACAGGGCCCTCGACACGACTCCTCACACAGGGGCCTCCACACAACTCCTCACACAGGGGCCTCCACACAACTCCTCACACAGGGGCCTCGACACGACTCCTCACACAGGGCCCTCAACACGGTTCTGGGACGCACGCAGTCCGTAGTACACGGATAGAATTGCAGAACGCAGATGTTCAAACGAAGTTAGAACATTTGATATTTGGATTACAGCGATCCAAAATGATCGTGAGCTATGTGTAATAGACAGTTTTGTTTTGTTTGTACAAATGTAATGCAGTGGATTTAATATGTAAGGTGATGAGTTGGGCCCAAGCACTAGTAAATATGCAAGTATCGCAGCATGTGATTGAGAACATGACAGAGAGCCTGCAGGTCTAAACAACATGAACGTACTGAAGGCCTCTGAACTCCCCATCAACTCAGACACACTAAAATACTGTATTATTGTAGTACTTGGGTTTCACAGCCAAACTTCTTTCTTTTTTTTTACCAAAATCTGGAAAAAATGAAACGGCGAAATCTCCAGACTGCAAAAGCGTGCGATTGAACTGGGGGATGGGAGGAGCCAATGGGGTCAGAGCAGGGAAGTTCAGAAGCATTGGAAGCTCTCAGTTCAACTCAGACACACATGACGCACTAAACACGGTGGTGTTATTACAGTACTTGAGGTTTACGGTCAAACATTTCTGTCACAGAATCCTGGAAAAAATCCCAAAATTGCTAAGACATGTTCTTGAACTGGGACGGCTATGAACCCAGACAGGGGCTGACTGCTAACTGACTAAGGCAGCCAGACAACTGGTCTGTGTGTGTGTGTCTGTCCTCCTTACCCAGCTTGGTGTCCAGGATGGACAGACTGCCTGCTGGAGGGGTAATGAACTCTCGCCACAGACAAAAAGTAAACACACGCACGCTAATGACCCGTTACTGTCCGAACCGCGCGTTCACGCCAAGCCTGCGCGCGCACGTTTGCGGTACTGCCAATTACAGACGGGCGGCAAAATCGATTTCGTTTCCGGTCCGGTTCATTTTCATTCAGGATTTTGGCACGAGGTGTGAAAATGACTCGTCTTTTTTTCCACTTTAACGTTGGTGATGACGGTAAAGAACCGTCATCAGGTTCCTGAGCTGGCGTAGCCTGGACCAGACATCCCACGTGACTTCCACAGTTTAACGCTGCTGTGGGTTCAAACACGTGGATGTTCGCGTGCAGCTAGCTAGCTCCGTTAGCAAGTGTCCTTTTTTCGATTCTTTTGAATACTTAACTAACGAAAGGGTGGCTAAAGTAGCAGTAGCTAGCACTACGCTTTTGTTACATCTTCATAATCATACATGTTTACAGCAATGGGGGTGCTTTCTCAGGCTTGTACTCCCTTTATACATTTCAAAAGTGATATTTGGTGAAAGTTAGGTTCACTCTTTATTAAGAGGATAAATCACCATTTGCTTTATTCATTTTCAAAATTTTAATTTTCAATTCTTTAAAAACGTCTTTGAACAATTCAATTTCTCTCCTGTAGTTTATTTAGGTGAAAGAAAGGGAAAAAAAGTCGAAAAAAAATTAGGTTATGGTGCGAAAAGAAACCAAGAGATATAAATTGCTAGGCTGTATCGCCCAGCTTTGCTGCTGGAATAAGACTCAAGCGGTCCAAAACCATATGCGTGCACCCAGCACTGTGCCTGGCCTGCTTCACAAAACCATACAAGTGGATCCAGCACTGTGCCTGGCCAGTTAGAGTAACATGCTCCTTTTTTATGAATGAAACAGCCCTCCCTTTTCTGAATGGGGAATAGTCTAAACCATAGAGACGGTTGCCAGGTACAGCCGATCTTAGGAGTCCGCAGGGCTGCGGAGAATGACAGCTTTGTTCCCCCGTACAGGGGTAACCGTGGAGAGGAGCCGGGCTCTGGAGGGGCTTTTGACGCGAGCGGGGCTGCGAGACAAGACACTTGACAAATCAATTAGTGTCACCGAGCGCTCTGGAAGCGGGCCGGCGCTGACTCTTCCAGCCCGTCTGAAAAGGTTATTGAGCTCCGACAGACCGCGTGTTAGAGAAGCAGGAGAGAAGGAGCTTTGGTTGCACGCCCCACCTCTCTCTCCTAGCCTGCTCATTGAAAAGCCTGGCAGTGAAACGGTACTGCTAACCTTGCTGATTAAATACAACCCCCTCTCTCTCTCGCCTCTCTCTCTCCCTCCCTCCCTTCCCTCCCCCCTCTCCCCCTCTCTCCCCCTCTCTCCCTCCCTCTCCCTCCCTCTCCCTCCCTCTGCATTTCAGAACACAGCTAATCCCGCCACTTGAGTCACAGATGAGAGGAAGAACCGCCGGGTCCGTAGGCGCGCCAGGGTTCTATAGAAACACCTCATGAAGGGCTGCCGATGAATCAGTTGCTTTTACCAGCAGAGATGAAGCGTCCTCTATTAGACAGCCCAGCGTGTGTGGACGGCTAATACCAGGCTTGGGTGTGACGTGGCTGGGCTGGGGGAGTGGGGGAGTGACAGAATGGACGAGAGGACAAAATAGGAAATGGGGAGAGAGGGAGGAAGAGAGAATAAGCAAAAAGCAAAGGAGGGTGAGTGCAAGAGAGAAAGGACCAGAGAGAACGTAGAGAACCCAGAACTGCCCTCCCCGCCCTCGCCCCTCGCCCCCCCCCCCCCCCCCAGCCCTGGAGGGTTCCCCCTCTCCCCCTGGCCCCAGGCTGGGCAGCCAGCTGACAGGCAGAGCAGCTGGCTGGGGAGGAGGGTTAGAGCGGAGGGATGCGGCAGGGGAGTGTGGCTCTAATAGAACAGATTAGATTTAAAGGGCCAGACAGCCCGGGGGGGGGGGGGGGGTCAGGCACCGCCACCTCAACAGCGGCACACGCTTTACAAGACAATTAGCCTGTTGCTGCAAGCGCTCGCTGTCGGGGGAGGGGCGGCGTGGTTACAGCTCAAGCGGGCGAGCTCTACGTTGGTAAGCGTGTCCGTGTTGTAGCAAGAGGCGATCAAACGCACACCCGGGAGACTTCACATTTGGTATTGACCTCTCCGCTACTGTTCTCAAACCCGGTTACCTTCTACATTGTTCTCAACCGTGACCACTTCTCAACCATGAACACTTTCTACAAGTGGAGTTAGTGTTCATGATTCTTAACCGTGTCGGTAGCAGCCACCACAATCTACACATTTTCAACCATGACAACCATCTATACGTTCTCAACCATGACAACCATCTACACCTTCTAAACCATGACAACCATCTACACCTTCTCAACCATGACAACCATCTACACGTTCTTAACCTTGACAACCATCTACACCTTCTCAACCATGAAAATCGTCTACACGTTCTTAACCATGACAACCATTTGCACGTTCTTAATCATGACAACCATCTACAGCTTCTCAAACATGACAACCATCTACAGCTTCTCAAACATGACAACCATCTACACCTTCTCAAACATGACAACCATCTACACCTTCTCAACCATAACAACTATCTACAGCTTCTCAACCATGACAACCATCTACACCTTCTCAACCATGACAATCGTCTGCACGTTCTTAACCATGACAACCATTTGCACGTTCTTAACCATGACAACCATCTACAGCTTCTCAACCATGACAACCATCTACACCTTCTCAACCATGACAACCATCTACACCTTCTCAACCATGACAACCATCTACACCTTCTCAACCATAACAACTATCTATAGCTTCTCAACCATGACAAACATCTACACCTCAACCATGACAACCATCTAGACCTTCTCAACCATGACAACCATCTACACCTTCTCAACCATAACAACCATCTGCAGCTTCTCAACCATGACAACTATCTACACCTCAACCATGACATCCATCTAGACCTTGTCAACCATCTACACCTTCTCACCCATGACAACCATCTACACCTTCTCAACAATAACAACTATCTACAGCTTCTCAACCATGACAAACCATGACAAACCTCAACCATGACAACCATCTACACCTTCTCAACCATGACAACCATCTACACCTTCTCAACCATGACAACCATCTACACCTTCTCAACCATAACAACCATCTGCAGCTTCTCAACCATGACATCTATCTAGACCGTGTCAACCATCTACACGGTTGTCATCATTCTTCTGAGTGATCCTCACAACCATGACTTTCACCTCCTCCCACATCTCCACCCCTCGCTAACGTCGCTACAATCTTGGAGCTCTTCTACAGACAAAAAGACGACAAACGTCAGAATGGACAACAGCGTGATAAGATAAAACCTCACTAATCCCAGAAGAAATTCTCCTACGCCAGAGATTATTCCCCCCCCCTCAAAAAAAGAGGTCACAACATGGCTCAAAAATAATAACGAGTATTAAAGACGAACTGGTCTTTGCTAATAGAGCTTTATAAACACAGCTGGAACGCCCGCGACGGAAGCGGAAAGGGTTTGTGTGAGTAGGATGGGTGGGTGTGGATCTGAGACGTGGAAGCGAGAGAGCGGAGGAACAAGTCATACCAGGACACCGTCGCCTCACCAGTCTGGTATGTTGAACAGCAAAGGAAAGAAAACAATTAGAAGACATTTAATGCCAAATTCTCGAGCGAAAGCTGGTCGAACTTTGGCTTGTCGGTCGCCGTTCGATGGGAGGTTCTTGCGTAAAAACTTTTAATGCGCCGCTTTTATAAGACGAGACGTGATCGCTTCAAGATGGAAGGAATTAGTGGTGCGCTGCACTTGTAAAAAAAGAAAAAAAAAGAAAAAAAAACAAGATTAATAATGAACAGGCAGCCGTCGCTGTGTCGACGCCTGTGCTGCGAAGAACCACAGAGAAAACTGAGGACACAGCAGCCAAACTGACAGAGCGGCGTCCTGGGGGGGAAACAGGAGAGGGGGTCTCTTTGGGGGCATTTTCCAACAGAAAAGACGCGGAACGACCCTGGCACCCTGCTGTGACCGTACCCTTGCCGGCCTTGCCAGGACCAGTGTCCGCGTCTGGAACAAGAGGTGTTCAGCGGAGAACAGAGTGTGCCGACTGAGGGATAAAAGACACACGGGGGGGGTGGGGGAGGGGGATGGGACGCCAATCTCTTCCTTCATCAAATCAGTTCCGCTCCATTCGAAAGAGACATTCCCTGGCACAGCCGACCCAGGACCCAGCCTGTCCTGTACCCCCGCCCCTGCCCTGCCCCCCTCCCCCCTCCCAGAGTCTGGGGAGAGAGAGCAGCGTTTTTCCGCTTGGCTGTATCTGTATGTGTGCTAATGCTAACAGCGCTGGAATAATGCTCACCCAGGGCGCTGGTGTCCATTCACGCAGCCCAGAGAGAAAGGGGGACTCCCACTAGGTGCGCAGTGGGCCAGGAGACCGGTGCCGGCTTTTCACCGCAGATGCCAAGACACCCGCTGGCGTGCAAATGACACCAGACCAGACGTGGGCCTGCTGGCAAGGCTGAGGCAGGTGGACCCACACGCGCACACGCATGGTTGAAGCTCTATTAAAGCTGTTAACACACACATCAACACAGCCCTGCAGGCTGCGGTGGTGTGGCCAGCGTTCCCCTTCCCTCCGCTGAACTAGAGCTTCTTAGCTAAGAGGGCTGTGGGCTTGGCCACACGTGCTTGCTGTCTGTCGCTGTCAGAAACCTTCCTGGCAAAACGCGACCCCGTTGACACGGCATGAAAGACTGACACGTGGTGAAAACAAAACCGCTGCACAGTCCTTGACGCTTCCAGAAACGCTGAGTCTTATTTCTTGGACAGACGCTTCGTCAGTTTGGATGCTGCTTCAGGGATCAAACTAAGGCAATGAGCAAGAAAGTGGAAGAGGATGAAGGGAGGTGCAAACAGCTGCTCTCCCCACAGGTCAATCGGAAGAACCTTCCTGGAGTTTTTCCAGACCAATGACGAGAGAATTCAGCCCACATTAATATCTGCGATCTCCGCGCTCCAAATCATCCCAACGTGCACTCCGACGGCACGGCCGCATTCTAAAACCTCAAAAGACAGTCTGGTCTGAACCATACTGCACTGAGAGAGAGAGTGTGTGTGTGTGTGTGTGTGTGTGTGTGTGTGTGGTGACTAAGGCCCTGGACAGAGAGAGTCTGCCGGCAGGAAGGAGGCAGGAGCGTCAAGCTGTTTTAGTGCTGAGCGACAGCTCCTGTCACTAAGAGATGGACTACACTCACCACGAACCTGAGGCTCGTCAGGGGTGAGAAAGACCCTGCGGGGGAACTGTCGGGATGAAAGAGATATCATACTGGAGATACCGGAAGAGATACCACGCAGGCAAAAGGAAACGAATGGCAGTAAAACGGCTGGCGGCTGTTTGTAAACAACTGCTTGAGACAGGCAGGTTAGGGTTAGTTGTACTCCCGATGCTGACCTGGTGGGCGTTTCAACGCCACATTAGAACTGGCGGTGGCTGCTCTATGGCACAGGGAAGCTCATCGTTACTACGGTGACTCTACGAAAAGGGCACGCTGCTCCAGAATGACAAGCCAAGATCGGAGAGACCAGGGGGCAGACCGGAGACTGAAACGCAACACCGACTGGTCCTTGGAGAGTCTCCCTTGAACTTTGAGGCTACGCATATTCCTCTTGTCCAAGTGGGGACATTAGACACCAGCAGCTGCATGGACCCTGAGGCAGTGACATGTCCACCTTCCTACTGTGCTCACCCAACCCACATCTCTCTCTCTCGCTCTCTCTCTCGCTCTCTCTCTCTCTCGCTCTCTCTCTCTGGTCCGAAGAGAAAGTCCTTAAATGCCAAAGACAGGAGTAGTTCTCACACTTCTGGCCCACAAGGCAGCCAATCAAAGCCGGGCTGAACACAGATAACAGAACCAGCCAATCTGCAGGAAGACCTGACAGCACTCCCTGGAGCCAAGAACCCTTATCAACATGCCATTTTGTGATATAAACTACGCGAAATCAATATTCAACGTGGTATATATCGGAATCTCGTTTACTCTGCGATGTTGCCACACACACACACCTACTAACAGATGGGGGTGGCAGCAAAGTGGAAATCACGTACAATGTCACCCATAAAACCTGACAGGTTGTAAAATACCATATCAGATGCTGAAATCTGCGTTGTTGCTAAGAAGTCGACTGAAGTTGTCCTGCAAGTTTGCGTGGATATCACACGCAAACTGAGGCTTACGCCGTATTAGCTCCGATTCTAACCCTTAACTTTGTATACCATTATTTGAGGGGAAAAACTGTTCAGCCCTGTGGTGCATTGCGCCCGATACTTTGACACTTAGGCCTGTTACGCACGTCGTTTAACATGGATAACCCGACTTTCAAGGTATTCATATCGTCTTATAATCCAATGCATTGTCTCCCCGTTGTGGCACCTCGTGTCAACTACAAACTAAATTATACATAGACCCGTCTTTGATACAAAATCGGACTTTTATAGCCTTTTAGTCAACACTTGCGTAAAAAGTATATCATTCGACTGTCGTAATTGCATACACTCGCAGCCGTCAATTGGTGTTCAATAATGAGGTGGTGTTTCACCATACTTATCCAGACTATGCAGCGCGATAGTTCATTATGCAGATTCCGTTTCCACCACAGGCTTCCTCTTGCTACTTAGTTAGCTAAGCTACTTGTTAGCCAGCTCAAAACCAACCAGTTAGTTACGTAGAGAATAACGACCATGGCAGCAGAGATGTGAAGATGAGACGGGGGAAGATTAAAAAAACAGAAGTGTTGCGATAACAAGTTCACCAACAAACCATCTCCACACTCTCCTGACCAACAGGACAGACAAATTATGAAAGTTCCAGGTGAGGAACATACGGTGAACTAGTGTAGTAGCTTTCTGGCTGGCTAGCCAAGTTAGCTTGGGCACGGAACGAGCGCATCCATAACAGTGCATCACTCATTGTAATGGAACCACAAGTGTCTGTTTTGATGCTGAAAGAGTTTGAAGGACGGCAAGGTGATCAACAGACTTGGAAGAACTTACCTGTACTATCTGATGCTGATACTGAGAGAGCAGGTGAATTTAGCTTCGCTCGCTTTGCGTTCGAAGGTCCAACCTCCAGCAAATTGTCAGCCATTCTTCACGGTAATGGCTACTTAGCACTAGCTAGTTAAGTACAGATGCAAAACGAACCAGAACTCCTTCCACTGAAAAAGGCCAACTGGCACCAATTCAGCAATGTTTTCTAACAAACAAATCCTTTAAAGGGGCAATTAGTTAGCTAACTGGCTAACTAGCCAGAAAGCTAGCAAAATGCTCTCCAGTCGAATAAAATGTTTCAAAAGAAAGGCAACAGCGCCACGCTTCGCCGCCGACAATCACCCCATGATAATCCAACACCCAACACCCACATTATTATCCTTAATAATTTCACCAAAAAATATTTCTGTTGAAGAAAAATAAATAAAAATTATTTAAAAATTATATGGAAGCTCGTATTAAGTCCCTTTCTCCATAAACTGTTAGTTTGGCGTACATATAGAATCCTTTTTTTCGTAGTCCTGATGTAGCGCCTTAAATTCCATTTTTTCCTTCAATAAAAAGAACAAAAATCCAAAAATATTTTCTATGCACCGCTTTATTTTTCTCGACACTGTCTCCCGGTAAATACATCGGCTCGCAAAGGAGATACGGCGAGAAGCGGCGCTCTCTGAAGGGGAAATCAAATAAACGAGGGGTCTTAAAAGACGATAAAAACCGATCCAATCCTCGTTTGTTTACAATAATAACCTTCAAACGAATAAAGAATTCAATTTTCTGCAGAATAAACCCGATTGAGCACGGTCAGAATCGCTCGTTTCGATGTTAAAAATAATGCTCTCCCGAAATCCTGATTCTGAGCCGCGTCAAGATGGCGGCTGTTGATTCCTCCGATACAAAAAAAGTTTTTTTCTTTCCAGCTAGACTGTGGGGGGGAGGTGCTGTGCAATCACGCCCTTACGCAAGCCCATGTCCCACAGTGCGTCATGTAGACGTACATAAAGAAGCCTCTAGAGGCGGAATAACCCTACTAAAAGTGTAAGTATCTAAACTTTTTTTTCAACATGTCATGTATTTATGCAAAAACGTACATTATTGTTCGTTATCGAGCATTTCCCCATGACCATTTCCCAAACATGTGTTAAAGATGGCAATAATTCGATAAGGCCCATTATGTACACCAACATTGATCTCAAAGCAGACAATTCTCATCAAAAAAAAAAAACTTTATTGGATTTTTCAACCTTCATTTTCATACCGTCTTCAAAAACACCACGTGCTATTTACAAAAGACAGTCCTAAGGAGGCCAAATATTTACCAGTTAGAATCTGGTAGTATATTATTGAAACAAAATGTGACACCTTGACGAACATCTTGCAGAGCGTCTTTTTCTTAGCATGGGTATACCTTGACGCGATCGGTCTCGGTGTGGTAGTATACCTTGACGCGATCCGTCTAGATGTGGTGCTATACCTTGACGCGATCGGTTCAGATGTGGTATGTGTGTACGTTTGTGTGTGTGTGTGTGCGCGCGCGCGCGTGTGTGTGTGTTTGCCCGCTTTACACAAATGTCCTTATGGGTCTTAAATTAACTTACCAAAGGAGCAGGGTAATTTGCAGCCAAATTCCACAATCATTTTTACTGTGGGTCAATATTCCCTTATTTATCACAAACACATTCTTCACAAACACTCGTACAGGAACACACGTACATGCAGGCAGACAGTACACAAAAATGGTTTCAGCACAGTTATTACGTTTCCCCTCATTTGTCAACTGTCTTCATACTATTACAATCTGGCACATGCACACGTATAAATAATATGAATTAAAAAAAGAAAAGAAATGTTCAGACTCTTTACAGTATAAATGCATACAATATGTACATACAGGGAGCGCGTTGTGCACATTTTGACATGAGAAACGAGGTTGTCTCCCAACCTCGATGAAAAGCACAAAAACGACTAATAACTAAAGGGATAAAAAGTAAGACATTGATTTGACTAAACCATGGACACTCTTTGGCGTCATAGATATATATATACCCAATGTGCGATTCTGTAAGTCGGAACGATAATTTCGCTCGTATCTCAAATCCATTATTAGTTGGTTGTCGTATTTGCAGTGAAGGCAAGTTCCCAATTAAAAACCAAGCTATGTTTGGTCGAGTGTGAAGGCAAAAAGAGAGCGGCTCTTTTACGAGACTCAATCTCACACCACTCTTAACTCTTTACAAGTAACAAACAAATACAATAACGATATGTCAAATTCATGTTGATACAAAATAGTCTAGCTTCTCAAATGTTTGAGTTAAAGATATAGCATAAGCACTGCCCTTCTAAAAAAGCTGATTTAAAAAACGGAGCTTTCCTTGATATTGATACTGTGCAAGGTAACCCTTACAAAACCAAAACAACTCGTTTTTAGATATTTCTATATAACAAATTCCCTTTATAGAAGTAAACCTACATGAACAGTTCAGAGGGTTGTGTGCTCACTATTGCAAACGATGAAAATGTTATCTTTGAAAATTATGCCCTTAAGTTTGATGCATTATTGCACTTGAAATGACTTAGCCCCATTTAAGTGATTCCATCTATGGCAGAATATCTGGACGTAAGGTTTTGTTGACGTCCCTTGTGAAAACGTGCGAACTGGTGTCAAAGTTGCACCGCACATGATCAGAGTCATCGATCAATCCAATTATTTGGAATATTTGCTCAGAATGGGACGTATTAAGCAAAGGCACGACTCATGTAGAACGGGAAATCAATCTGAGCGTGGATACACTGTACCATACATTCATCTATTCGAATTGCACTGCAACTGTACAAAATCGGCGAAAATCAAGCATGACAAAACGTTTAGAACGTAAACATGGTAATACTGTTAACATGCTCGTGATGGCTATTTATGCAAGGTTATCGTTACATGACTGGAAAGGCACTAACTCTTGCATCACACATAAGGACACCGATAACTTGTTACAAACTACCTACACGGACAAACCAGGACTGCTATGACATAACTATATGAATGCTAGCGTAAAGATATCTACGTGGTTCTTCCGCAACGTTTTGTCATTATTTTATAAACAAAATCCTTTTGAATTCTGATGCATTTCAGGAAGGAAAAAAAACGATTGTATGTTTGTATTTCGATGTTAGAAAGCATTTAGCCTATAAAGACACTGTGGTGGAAAGAACATCTATTGGTACGATATCCATTTTGACCCTGAACACACAACCCAAAGAACGCAACCTAACCCCCACCCCAAGGTATACCCCAGTTACCTATAGTATAGTTACGAACACTATACAATCCACCCCAAAACAACAAAAGCAAACGACATGATCAAAGTAATACCACATCCGAATACAGCAAGAAAACCCGTCAATAATGGCAGAATGAGATTAGCTTCATCAGAATACTGTTGGCGGCATTGAAAACAAACCCTGCAAACATGTGTCCTAAGTCCTTCTGGAACGTTCCTCGAAAGCCTCAAGCTACTTGGGTCTAATAAATGGCGCAGTGACATTTCTACCATGGAGAATCCAATGTACAAAGAGTCCATTTAACTTCCATTCATTTCCTCCATTGATGTCACTTCGAGACAGCGCATCGCAAACTCAAACAGTTCTGTATGTCTACGAAAAAAAATACCTGCCTGTAGTTTAGGATCTGGAACCAACTCTAAACACTCTTAGCTTTTCGCTGCAGTACATGCTGGCTAAAGTAGCTCTACAGTGCCTTTTTGAGATACGTCTAAAACATATCGGAGGTAACTACAGTTTACATTGCCAAGAGATTACCTAGAGTACACATTGACTAAGGTGTACCGTCAGCGGTTAGCGTCATAGTCTGTGAGGGGATCATGCTGGGTGTAGCTTGGGTTGAGATTCCACACCGCTGTGGTAAGACAAAGGTCCTAACCAGGCCCGGGAGAAAAGCTGCCACATCAGCAGAGAGGGATTTCATTATTTCTTGATTGCCCTCCAAAAACTCTGTCATCGTCCAGTCTTTCATCAGCTCAGAATGGCAACTCGCAGGCATCGCTCCACACGACTCTCTCTCTCTCTCTGTCTCTCTCTCTCTCTCTCACACACACAGACACACACGCTCACACTCCCTCTCTCACACACATTCTGTCTCTCTCTCACACACACTCTCACACTCCCTCTCTCTCGCTCTCACACACACATTCTGTCTCTCCCTCTCTCCCCCTCCCTCTCTCTCACACACACACTCTCACACTCCCTCTCTCTCGCTCTCTCACACACACACATTCTGTCTCTCTCCCCCTCTCTCTCTCTCTCTCTCTCTCTCTTGCTCTCACGTTTTACTTTTATACATAGTGTTATCATGTTGCGGTAGTTCCTGTGGTTTGGCTGGCGTGCCACAAGGTCAGTGCAGTTGCAGGATAGCTAGCAACTGTTAGGCCTGGAGCTTTTTAAGGCCATGCAGAGAAAAGCCATTACCTTGTCAGCAGGATGTGTCCCTGCAGTACTAGCTGTGGGTGTGTGTGTGTGTGTGTGTGTTGTACTAGTTGTACTAGCATTGTCATCTATCGGCATACATCTTGTTTGATACTCTGCATTCTTACACCGTTTGTTAGCCAGATTGTTCGATTTTGATTTTTCACTGCAACTCGCGATAGCGCTTTGTTTTAAACCGGAAGGTCGAAGTAACACTGTTGTAACACTAACAGCTAGGCAGACGGAAGAAAAATGCATCGGACGCAAGACTTTAGCATTTGCGCTCTGAAACCAGCCCCCAAATCTTAAAACACACTGGCTTCTCGCTTCTCGGGCTCTTCCGGATTCGCCCTCCGAAACTGCCAGACTCTACTTTGTTCTATGCTAAAGGCACTTAATCGAAAAATAACAGTGGAAAAACAAAGTAAGATGGAGAAAAATATGAAAGGTCTTAGTTAAGGTCAGGTGGCCTAACCCTAACCTGTAGGCCACTCTAATAAGCTCCCACTTAAGGGTACTCCAGCCAGGCCACACTTAAAGGGCAGAAGGCTAATAAGGGAAAAAAGCACTATCGTAGCTAAATCTCAGAGTTTGGTTAGCTCGCCAATAATGTCTTCATCGTCCTCATCGTCGTCGTAGTCGTCGTCATCACCTCCGACATCTTTCTCTCCCGTATCGGATGCAGCTGTAACATTCTGGACAGGGATAGGTTGGACGGAGGGAGAGACCGCAGGGATGGGCTGATTCGTGTTTGTGGAGGGAGGAGCCGGATCAGGAAGACTGGTGATTGGCAAAGGCGCCGGGCCGGAGTGGGAGGAGCGTCTGGCGATCGCGTCAGCGGACAAACGTCTCTCCCGGCTCTCTCGTGACCCCGCCCCTCCCCTCTCCTGCCCCAGCGCCCCTTCGCCCGCACTAGGATTGGCAAGGGGGGCGCCTCCTCTCGTCGCCGTCATCGCGGGCATCACGTTGCCGATCTCGTCCGTCGGCGAGCGTCCAATGCTGCCGTCCACCTGGACCCGGATCTCCGGGGAGACGGACAGCTGGTACTGCGGCACGGGACCGCTGTCGGCGCTCTTGGGGAACAGGAAGGTCTTCATCTGACCTTTGCCCTTGACGTTGACCGTGCCGCGGTAGTTGAAATCGTAGTCCATGGCGCTCAGGACGCCGTAGCTCTCCTCGCTCACCTGGACGCGGCACTCCACCCCCGTGGTGTCCATGCGGCTGGCGATGTTGACCGTGTCTCCCCAGATGTCGTACAGCAGCTTGGTGGTGCCGATGACCCCCGCCGTCAGCGGCCCGTGGTTGAACCCGATCCTCAGCTTGAAGCCGAAGCCCAGCATGTTCTTGTTGAAGTCGTCCACCACGCGCATCATCTCCAGGGCGAAGTCAAACAGCGCCCTCAGGTGGGCGTGCGGGTGGGCGGCGTCGGCGCACTGCTGCGCGTTGAGGCCGGACGCCGCCATGTAGGTGGCGCCGATGGTCTTGATCTTCTCGATGTTGGAGAAGGCGGGCTTGCGGAGCAGCTCGTCGAAGTCGCCGATTAGCTCGTTGAGGACGCGGTAGCACTCCTTGCCGCCCTCGTAGCTCTCCTCGTAGAACTCGCTGAAGTTGACGATGCTGGCGAAGATCACGCCCACGTCGTTGTGGTTCTTGGAGTAGCTCTGCGTCACCTTCAGTTGCTCGGCAACGTGGATGGGGATGATGTTGCGCAGCAGCCAGTCAGCCTGGTCGCGCATGTTCTGGATCTTGATGCGGTGCTGGTCGGCCTCCACGTTGCCGTGGTAATGCAGACGGTAGCTGACCTCGTACTCGCGGTTGAGGAACCAGACAAGGAGGAGGAGAAGGAAGAAGGCCACGCAGACCTCAGGGCCAATCAGATCTCGGGGGCGGGGCCAGGGCTCCGGCAAGGAACCGGTGGTGTTGTCGCTGCTGTTGGTTGGACCGTTCGACCTGGAGGAGAGAGGAAGAGGGAGAGAGAAAAATAAGGATGAGGAACAGAGTTGAAATGTATAAAAGGAGGAAGAGATTAAGTTGAACAGAAGAGGAGATATGAAGGAGGAACTGAGATCATATTTAACATCTGTACAGAAATGCGACAGCCACAGTGAAATATCTTTACACGTCAAAACACATAGCTGTTAACCTTCAACTCACCAGAAAAACAAACTGCTGGCAACACTGGGAAGAGAAACAGAAATAGCCCAGGTCAACACCTGCAGTGTGCTAAAATACTGAGGACAAGTTACACTGTGATTGTTTGCAAACAGTAGACATTCAGTATTCATTCAAATGTTAATTTACTGCATCCACGCGAATCAATAAGACAATTAGCAGAATAAAGACAAACTTAAGACAGGCTCCTCTCATTAAATCAACCCATCTATTAGTGACATATTGCTTCACTCACATGGAGGAAAATCACAATCCAATCGAATTTAGACGTGCTAATATAACACTGACAGTGTGCTGCTTTTTTCAGTAGTGTGCAGTGAGCGTGTCTGACCTGCAGGGGGCGCTGAACAACAGGGTGAGCAGGACCAGTCCCACCACGGTGGCCAGAACAGAACGCATCCAGCAGCTCAGCTGGCAGAAGTTGCAGTACTGGATGATGGCGATGATGACCGCACAGCAGGTGAACATGGTGAACTGGGACACACAGGGAGACAGACAGGGGACACACAGGGAAACAGACAGAGGGACAGATGTGGTACACACAGGGAGACAGACAGGGGGACAGACAGGAGGCATGCAGGGGGACAGACAGGAGACATACAGGGGACATGCAGGGGGACAGACAAGGAGCACACATTTCAATTTAGTAACTTCTCCCAGAAACTCTCTTCCACATGATCCAAACAGCACTGTGAGATGGTCAGATGTACCTTGCGTCAAAGTGCAGATCAATGCATTGACTATTGTGACTGGACTGTGAGACATTTCAATGTTTAGACCTAGTATGAAAGGGACATTCCTCCATAACATGTATAACTTTACAGTCCCCAGAGAAGATACTTCCCATTCTAGTAATACACAGTATACACACACACCAATAACAGTCATAACGATCTACAAACTGATAACAGAAGGCTGAATAGCTGGGAATCGTTCGTTGCCGTGGTATATTCAATATACTGTATACATGTAGATGTTTATCAAGTGCACCGTTTATCTTTATAGGCGAATTCTTTTCATTCCATCACCCCCCACCACACACACACACACACACACACACACAGGCCTCACCTGGATGGACAGGTGCATGTCGCAGGTGACGTGGGAGAACACGGACATGGCGGGCAGGGACACCAGGACTGCCCCTGTCAGGTGGCGGGGAACCCAGCCGGAGATGGCTCTCAGCAGGGTCCTAGTGCAGGTCAGATCGCTGTCCAGGCGGAACGCCACTCTAGGGAGCACAGAGGGAGGGGGAGGTTTAGAGATGAACTACCGGGGAGGTTAGGTGGGGTGGGGTGGGGGGGCTCGAACTAAAGACCCCTCTTTAGCTGGGTCGATCCTTTCGGCAGATCCTGTTTCAACCATCGCACCCGACGACATCCTACCGACAGCGGGTGAAAAGTGTCACGTCATACGTGTCTCCGATGAACCTCCATCATCACATTATCACATTTACTCATCGTCACATTGACATGCATTCATTTCGAAACGGCAGAAATGACCCGTGTCACATCCCTCTCTTGACTGGTCTCTCTATCCCTCCCCTCCCCCCAGCTCACCGTATGGACAGAGCCAGGGCCAGCGTCTCCAGCAGGGCGGCGCCGGCGGCCAGGGGGACGGCAGGGAGGGGCGGGGCCTGCAGCAGGGGCTGCTGGGAGAGCAGCGATGGCAGGAAGCAGGCGAGGGTGAGCGCCAGGAAGACGGAGAAGCAGAGCAGCATGTCCAGGAAGGAGCTGAAGGTGGGGCTGGCCAGCGTCTGCACCGCCGCCCCCGTCTCCACCTGGTGGGGGCAGAGGGAGGGAGGGATGTAGTTCTAGGCTGCGGCCACTAGAGGGCAGTGCCAGCTAAGAGAACAGGCTAGCTCTGGTCCTGCAGTGATTTCTCTTTGCCGCAGTCTTGACTGGTCATAGCGCAGTGCTTGCAGGTCGCACACACACACACACACACACACACACACATACACACACACACACACAGACGGGCAGATAGTATAACTTGATAAGACAGGCAAAGACCGTTTTGACAGGAGGTGTCAAAGTCGGAATGAGAGAAGATAGATCAAAAAGGAGGGAGGGGGGAAGAGTAGGGGAGAGGGGGTAGTTGAGGTGAAGGAGGGCGAGACATACAGAGATAAACACACACACACACACACTCACACACACCTCCTCCTGGTAGCTGGTCCTGTAGGCTGACTCTAGACTCTTCTCCAGGAAGGTGTGGCTCAGCTTGTTGATGGGTGGTTTGAAGAAGTAGTCCTTCATCAGACTGAAACACACAGGCACACCATGTACACACAGGCGCGCACACACACACACACACACACACACACACAGGCACACATACAGGCACACACACAGGCACACACAGGCACACCATGTACACACAAGCACACACACACAATGAGTGGGCAAAACCACTTCACGTACTTCAAAACACTTCACAGCCAAACGGACACAATAATCTGCATCATCACAGAACGTCGAAAGCGTTTCGAATCCATGTTCACCAATACAACTCCTCCTGCACGCCCCTCTCTCTCCCCCTCTCCCTCCCCCTCACCTGTCCTCCTTGATGACGTCCACAAAGTGGGCGTCGCTTCTCTCCCGAAAGTTCTTGGAGCGCAGGGGGATGAGGGCGGAGTGATCCATGCCGGAGCCCACGGCGCCCCACTTCTTCTCCTTCTCCTGCAGCATCTCGCACAGGGACGTCTGGCTGGTGGTCAGGGCCTGCTCCGCGTGCGGGGCCAACAGCCCGTTCACCACCCTGGGGCCGCAGCCTGCGGGGGCCCCCGGGGGAAACGTGAGGGGCGGGGGGTCCAGCTTCGGAGAGGGGAGGGTTGGGCGGGGCGGGGGAGCGGTGAGAGAGGGGAAGGGGAGACAGGGAGAAGGAGAGAAAGGGAGAGAGAGGGAGATGGGGGAGGTGGGAGAGGACGGGAAAGGAAGGAGAGAGACGGAGATGAGGAGAAGAGAGAGAGGAAGGGGAGAGAGACCATGTTGGTCTCATTTGAGTTCATTCTGAATTCTGGTGATACTAAATCTTAAACCGTCCTTAAATACCAGTGAAAGGCTGTAACCTAAAGTTAGACGGAGCTTAACTGAGCTGAGCCTAGTAAGAAGACGAGGTGGTTGGGAACTACAGCTTCTTCATTCCAGCTCAGCTTTGGCACGCAGGCTGAGCCAAGACCAAGCAATGACGCTGTGCCCGGTCACACGTGATGGAAACAGATGTACTGAAACAGGCCGGGGCCCCACTCACCTTGTTGCTGTTGGCCCTGTGGTCGTCATGGCAGCCGTTCAGAAACGTCCCCTTGTCTGGGGGATGATGAGGCGTCTCCCCTGGCATCAGAGCTGCACCACAGGACAGAGACTGGTGGGAGGAAGGAGGGAGGGAGAGGAAGAGAGAACATAAGGAGGAGGGAGGGAGGAGGGAGCGCCAAGGGTGAGAGAGTGAGGAAGAGAGAGAGAGCATAAGGAGGAATGAGGGAGGGAAGAGGGAGAGAAGCAGGGAGGAGGGGAAGGAGGGGGATGAGAGGAGGACAATACGGAGGAGGGTGGGGAGGGAGGGGAAATTAGACACAGGGGGGAGAGGGAAAGAGAAAAGAGAGGGAGGGGGAGACGGGGGGGGGAGTGAAGAAAGGCGTGAAAGACAAATTGAGAAATAGGGGGGAGGGAGGTCATGGAACAGAGAGCGAGATGGAGAGAGAGATAAAAGAGAGGGAGAGAGAAAGGAAGGGAGAGAGAGGGAGAGAGAGAGAGAGAGAGGAGAGAGGAAGGGAAGAGCAGGAAAAAGTATGTAAACAAGGAAGTGTGCAGGACAGGAAAGATAGAGAGATGAATGAAGGACGATATGGAGACACAGACGGGCCAATATGGAGAGAGAGAGGGAGAGAGAGAGACAGAGAGAGAGAGAGTAAGACGGAAGGGAGAGAAGAGCGAGAGAGAGAGAGAGAGAGAGAGAGAGAGAGGTGAAGAGCATCGTGGGACAGGGTTAGTGAGCCGGCACAGACACCAAACTCAAATCACTTGAGCTGGAGTTATTAACATGATGAGGTGGCTTTTTTTTTTTTGTCTACGCTCGGTCCATCACAGCTGTCACAATCTGGATTGAAAGGAACAATGGCCCGACGCGAAACATCAAACACCCAGAGAGAACGCGGGACTGGAGAGACAAGAGGAGGTCTTCGGGGTGATGGAATGAATGCTTTGTTCTATTTGCCGCTCTCTCCGTTCTCTCAGCTCCCTCACTTTCCCCGCAGCGGTAAGAGAAGCGAGAGAGAGAGGGTGAGAGAGAGAGAGAGAGAGAGAGGAGAGAGACGAGGGAGGGAGATGTGCTTGAGAGATGTGAGCCACAACCCTGACACAGGGAAGTTCAAGGTAGTCTGTGTCATCATGATGGCTAACTCGCCTCCCCCCGCCCCCACACACACAAACACAGCACTCAAACCTGTGTGTGTTTACAATGGCACAAGCATTCACTACGGATACACGCAAAAAGAGAAGACATACTAAAGGGAGGTGTGGTAACATTTCCGGCTACACGAGCTCGACCACAAACGCAAGTATATAAATACAGGCATCAAGCTCAACCTACCTCCGCCTATAGTCTGTGTGTGTTGTGTGTGTGTGTGTGGTGTGTGAAGAGAGAGAGAGAGAGAGTGTGATAAAGGTGAGCGGCTGAGAGGTGCTTGTGTGTGTAGAGTGTGTGGTGTGTGTGTGTGTGAGAGAAGAGAGTGTGTGTGAGAGTGTGTGTGTGAGAGGGAGAGTGTGTGTGAGAGGGAGAGAGAGAAGGAGAGAGTGAGTGTGTGTGTGTGTGTGTGGAGAGGAGAGTGTGTATGAGAGGGAAGAGAGAGAGAGGTGTGTGTGTTGTGTGTGGTGTGTGTGTGTGTGAGAGAGAGAGAGTGTGTGTGTGTGAGAGAGTGTGTCTAAGAGAGTGTGTGTGAGAGGGAGAGAGAGAAGGAGAGAGTGAGTGTGTGTGTGTGTGTGAGAGAGAGAGAGTTGTGAGAGAGAGAGTGTGTGGAGGAGAGGTGTGTGTGGAGAGAGAGTGTGTGTGTGTGAGCGAGAGTGGGTGTGTGAGCGAGAGGTGTGTCTAAGAGACAAAAGTGTGTCTGTGAGAGGATGAAGCCAAAAAAGAAGCATCTACAGTTGTCAAAAAGCGAGTCATTTAAAAGGGCCGGAGACGCTCCCAGTGAATAGGCTGGCTGTGATGTCCAGTGGTGCGTCCTCTCATTACCGTGGAGCCTCCTGCGCGTTCCCCCACCCACCCCGATCGAGACCCCGTGCCTAACCCCCCCACTTTCACCTCGACCCGCCCGTGGTGTGGGCAACATAACACTCAGCATACCGAGTTTGTTTAGGTGCTGGGGGCTAATTGGGTTGAAGTAAAAGGCAATGTGTGTGTGTTGTGTGTCTGTGTGTGTAACGTATGGTGGAGGCTGGGTTATGACCCAGTAATGACCCAGAGCGCTCCAGGAGATCTCGTGACACCTGAGCAGTGTGTGTGCCTGTGCACATGTGACCACTTCATGCTATCGAAGGTTGGTCGTTTTGTGATTCCTGCATTGGACTAGGTACACCACCTGTGTCTTTCTTACACAATATTGCTCCTGGCTCTCACACACACACACACACACACACACACACACACACACACACCCACACCCACACCCCTCCCCCCAAACCAAACTCCACCCCTGCCCCACCTGGTAGTGGACTCACCATAGACTTCTCTGGCACCCCCTGGGTGTGTGCGCAGGCGGACGGGGCCCCGTCTGAGGGATGGGAGCCCCCGGTGTCCTGTCCCCCCGGACCCAGCTGTGAGCAGCTGCAGAGAGCATGCTTCACCTTCCTCCCGGAGATTAGGTAGGTCTTCAGTCCTGAGC
The DNA here is from genome assembly GCA_036571765.1 of Plecoglossus altivelis. Lineage (NCBI taxonomy): Eukaryota > Metazoa > Chordata > Actinopteri > Osmeriformes > Plecoglossidae > Plecoglossus > Plecoglossus altivelis. Next base: position 15,421,813 of record BROE01000018.1, read on the forward strand.
ACAGACACACACACACAGACACAGACACAGACACACAGACACACACAGACACAGACACACACAGACACACACAGACACAGACACACATGCACAGACACACACACACACACACACAGACAGACACAGACACACACAGACACAGACACGCATGGAGCGCAGCGTTAGAGACGTTCATCCTCATCGTGTTCATGCAAACTTACACAGCAGGTTATAACTGAGCTAGGGGCTCTCAACACAACCTCTTCTCTGTTTCCCTCTCCACCCCTCCCTCCGCTACTCCCCCCTCCCCTCCCCCTTTCCTCTCTCCCCCCTCCCTCCCTGCCTGCCTGCGCAGGGCTGGTGTTGGTAACAGTGGCCCAGGTGAAGACCAGCAGCTCTCAGTTCAGCTGCATAATTCATCTGTCAGAAGTCCTGGCTGGAGCCTCCATGATGCTGAGCGCTTCGCACAGCATCATGTGCACAGCCCTGCAAACACCTTGCTCTGCTCTGCTTCTCTGGGACCGACCACACACACACACACACACACAGACCCATACACACACACATCCCTGCAAACACCCTGCTCTCCTCTGCTTCTCTGGGACCACACGCACACGCTCACGCACACGCACACGCACACAGTCTCTCTCACACACAGACCCATTCCACTTAGACATGAACACACACATACGCACAATCTTAGACACACACACACACACACACGCGTGTGAACCCCCAGAGACAGAGAGGCTGTTTAGATGGACAGCGTAGCTGTAGCAAGGTGGCTCCACAGGTTCATCAAGGGCCAGGCCTCATTCATGAAGCTGTCAGAGACAGCACTAACAATCTGCTCTCTGCATCGCTGATGTGCAGAGACAGCACACTACTAGACAGAGCAGCATAGCTCCTGCAGTACCAGAATGTGTGTGTGTGTATGGGACTGTGTGTGTGTGTGTGTGTGTGTGGGTAGGAGCAGATAATGTGAACAATTTGACATCCTTAAACACACAATAAATGGGGCGCGCCCACGCTCCCATGCACCCACACGCTCGTAAACAGGCGCATGCAAACACACACACGTTTCCTTGATTGTCTAGTGCTTTCCTCATCCCTTCCTCTCCTGCTGTCACATCTGCTGACTCATATACTTGGTGCTTCTGGGGGCCCTGTGCTGGTCACCCGCTCTCCCCCCCTCTCCCCTCCTCCTTACTTCCCCCCTCCTCTCTCTCCCCCCCCTCTCCTCCTCTCCCTCCCTCCCTCTCCCCTCCTCTCCCCTCCTCTCGCCTCCTCTCCTCCTTACTTCCCCCCTCCTCCTTACTTCCCCCCTCCCCTCTCTTCCCTCTCTCCCCCTTGCATTCTCCACCTCTCTCTCCCTCTCGCTTCCCCCCCCCTCGCTCCCTCCCCCCTCTGCTCTGCCCAAAGCGTGGGTTCAAGCCAGGGGGGGGGGAGGGTGACCAACATGGCTGCCTGCCATGGAAACGCTCCCCCTTGTGTAACCACGCCGACAGGGGCTGTAAAGCGACCATAAACCGTAGTGTCTGACCCATCGGATTGCCATCCTTCAGCCTTTACAGCGAAAATCAATGGCTGCCTCCGAAGCGTGGAGAGGAGAGGGAAATGGCGTGAGGGAGATTTACACCATTTACACAGAATTACACCACTTCTTTGGCAGTATGAACTTTTGGGTTTTTCAAGCCGATAAATATCATTGAATGGAACTGAGTTGAGGGGGGGAGGGAGAGACATCGAGAGTGGGAGAGAGAGTGGGGGGAGAGCGGGGAGAGAGAGAGAGAGAGGGTGGGAGAAAGAATCAGCCCAAGACTCACACCCAAGCCCCCCATCTACACACACACAAGCGATGAGAAGAGGAGGAGGTGAGAAGACGAGGAGGAGATGAGGAGGAGAGAGAGGAGAGAGTAGGAGGAGAGGGAGGAGAGGAGGGAGGGGGGGGAACTAAGAGAGAGAGCGGGAGGAAAAGAGGGGGGCAAGAGAGGGACCGGCTGAGATGTGAGTGGAGATGATAGGAACACTGTGGTCAGGATGGGAATCTAGTCTGTTCCTGGAAACTGACTGAATAAACAAAAGCGGCCAATCAGACGAGTCAGGACGTGCCCCGCCTCCCTGCTCTTTCCTTAGTGGGCAGGAAGTGGTCAATGGTCAAACCACAAACAAAGAAGCAGGAGGCTGACTCGGTTGTGATGTGTGTGTGGTGTGTGTGTGTTGTGTGTGTGTGTGTGTGATGTGCTGTGTGTTGGTATTTCAGGAGATAAGACCACCCAGACAGGGCCCATCTCGAAACTGTTCAGACATTCTTGCTGAAGCTCCCAGGTAATTAAACAGAAGAAAGCAGGGATGGTAAGCAAGACAAACACACAAGACACAAGGCCAGAGGAGAGAGGGAGAGGGAGCGGAAGAGAGGAGAGAGAGTTGAGAGAGGGACGAGGGACGAGGAGAGGGGAGAGAGGGAGGGAGAGATGAGAGAGATTGGAGGACGAGAGAGAGAGGAGGGAGAGAGAGAGAGAGGGAGGGGAGGGAGGGAGGGAGAGGGGGAGAGGGAGGGAAGGAGAGAGAGAGGGGAGAGAGCGAGGGAGAGAGCGAGAGAGAGAGGGAGGGAGGGAAGGAAGGAAGGAGAGAGAGGGAAGTAGAGAGAGGGAGGGAAGGAGAGAGAGGAGGGGGAGGAGAGGAGGGACCGAAGGAGAGAGAGAGGAGAGAGGAGGGAGAGAGAGAGAGACGGGAGGAGAGAGAGAGATGATGGGGAGGGAGGGAGGGAGGGGGGAGGAGAGGGAGGGAAGGAGAGAGAGAGACGGGGAAAAGGAGAGGATGGGAGAAGAGAGAGAGAGAGAGGGAGGGAGGGAAGGAAGGAAGGAAGGAAGGAGAAAGAGGGAAGTATGGAGAGAGGAGGAAGGAGAGAGAGAGAGGGAGAGAGGACGAAGGAGAGAGAGAGGGGAGAAGAGGGGGGAGAGGAGGAAGAGAGAGAGAGAGGGAGGAGAGAGGAGAGAGAGAGAGGGAGGGGGAGAGGAGGATGGGAGGGGAGAGAGGGACCGGGAAGGAGAGAAGAGAGGGGAGAGAGCGAGGGGAGAAAGAGAGAGGAAAGGAGGAGGGGAGGAAGGAAGGAAGGGAGACGAGAGAGGGAAGTATAGAGAGAGGGAGGGAAGGAGATGAGAGGAACGAGAGGGGAGAAAGGGACGAGGAGAGAGAGAGAGGGAAGGGAGGGAGAGAGAGAGAGAGACGAGAGAGGGAGGGAGAGAGAAGAGAGAGGGAGGGAGGGAGGGAGGGAGAGGGGAAGAGGGAGGAGGAGAGAGAGAGAGGGGACAGAGAGCGACGGGGAGAGAGAGAGGAGAGAGAGAGAGGGAGGGAAGGAAGGAAAGGAAATGAAAGGAAAGGAAAAGAGAGAGAGAAAAAGAAAGAGAGAGGGGAGAGGGAAGAGAGTGAGAGAGAGGGGAGAGAGACCGAGAGAGAAGAGGGGAGAGAGGGAGGAGAGGAGAGAGAGAGAGAGGGGAGGGAAGAGAGAGTTAGAGCAGGGAGGGAGGGAGGGAGGGCAGCGGACGAGGGGAGGAGAGGACGGGATAGGAGAGAGAGAGCGGGAGAGAGCGGAGTTGGAGGAAGGAGAGAGAGAGGGAGGGAGGGAAGGAAGGAAGGAGAAAGAGGGAAGTAGAGAGAGGGAGGAAGGAGAGAGAGAGATGGAGAGAGAGGGAAGGAGAGAGAGGGGAGAGGGAAAGGGGGAAGAGAGACAGTGAGAGAAGGGTAGAGAGCGAGGGAGAGAGAGAGAGAGAGAGAGAGAGACGAGAGAGGGAGGAGGGAGGGAAGGAGGAGAAAAGAGGGGAAGGAGAACTGAGAGGAGGAGGACAGAGAGATGGAGACGAGAGAGAGAGAATTGGAGAGGGGAAAGGGAGGAGACAGTGAGAGAAGGGTAGAGAGAGAGACAGAGCAGGGGAGAGAGAGGGAGAGAGAGAGAGAGGGAGAGAGGGAGGGAGGGAGAGAGAGAGAGGAGAGAGAAGGGAGGAGGAGGGAGGGAGGGAGAGGAGAGAGGGAGGGAAAGCGAGAGAGAGGAGGGGAGACGAGCGAGAGAGAGAGAGATGAGAGGGAGGGAGGAAGGAAGGAAGGAGAGAGAGGGGGGGGATGGGGAGGGGGGGTTGAGGGGTGGGGGGGGAGGGAAGGGGGAAGAGGAGACCAGTGAGCAGGAAGGGATAGAGAGAGATGAGAGAGGAGAGAGGGGAGGAGGGAAGGAAAGGAAAGGAAGACAAAGGGAAGTGAGAAGGGAGGGAAGGGAGAGGAGATGGAGAGAGAGGGAGAGGAAAGGGAAAGAGAGACAGTGAGAGAAGGGTAGAGAGAGAGATAGAGAAAAAAACAGTTAGCGAGAGAGAGAGAAACAAAGAAAAAGAGAGAAAGAGAGAGGGAGGGAGGGAGGGAGCGAGGGAGGGAGGAGAGAGAGAGAGGAGAGGAGAGACGAGATTGAGGGGACGGGAGGGAGGGAGGGAGGTCGAGGGAGGAGGGAGGAAGAGGGAGAGAGGGAGGGAAGGAGAGAGAGAGGGGCAGAGAGCAGAGGGAGGAGAGGGGAGAGAGAGAGAGGGAGAGGGAAGAAGAGAAGGAGAAGAGAAGTAGAGAGGAGGGAGGGAAGGAGAGAGGGAAAGGGGGAAGAGAGACAGTGAGAGAAGGGTAGAGAGAGAGAGAGAGAGCGAGGGAGGAGGGAAGGAGAAGGGAAGGAAGGAGAAGAAAGAGGGAAGTTAGCAGAGAGGGAGGGCATGGAGAGAGAGAGATGGGAGAGAGAGGTATGAGGGAAAGGGGGAAAGAGAGATGTAGAGAAGGGAGGGGAGGACCAGAGCAGGGAGAGAGAGGGAGAGAGAGACGACGAGAGCAGAGGAGGAAGGAAGGAGAGAGAGGGGAGAGGGAAAGGGGAAAGAGAGACAGCAAGAGAAGGGTAGAGAGAGAGGTTGAGCAGGGGAGAGAGAGGGAGAGAGAGGCGAGGAGAGACAAAAAGGAAGGAAGGAGGAAGAGGGGGAGTCACCAAACTAAAAAAGACGGCAAGTGTTGAGTTGGGCCAAAGGGGAAGATAAGAGTCTGAAGGATTGACATGGTCTATCTCTGGCTCTGCAAGGACACAGTAACAGCTGCAGCTGGTCACACACACACACACACACACACACACACACACACCACACACACACAGCACACGCACACACACGCACATGCACATGCACACGGTCAAGGCTGTTTGATTAGCATTACCACTGCCAGCCCGCAGAGTGGATGGAATCACACAGGGGACAGGAAAACCAAAGAGTGTATCTGCTAACTTTGCTCCATATAGGTCCCAGCAGTCAATGTCCCATACATCTAACTCTGCATCCACCACCACCCACCCCTCCCTCCACCCACCCCTCCACCCTCCACACCCAGCCATCCCTCCAACCCTTCACCCACCCCTCCCTTCCACCCATCCCTCCAACCCTTCACCCACCCACCCCTCCCTCCTACACCTCCCATCCCACCCAACCCACCTCCCCTTAACACCCACCCAACCCTCCACCCCTTCACCCACCCATCCCTCCAACCCTTTAACCACCCCTCCCTCCACCCCTTCACCCACCCCTCACTCCATCTCTCCACCCGTCCCTCCCTCCTCCTAGCCTGGTTTCTACACCAGAACGCTCCCTTTCTCTGCTCCTCATCCGGCTCTCCGTCCTCCAGCACGAGCCTGACAAAATAACACCACCTGGAGTTCATGTTGGTCTGACAAGCGACGGAGCCCTAACACAGCTAACACGACACCACCCCCCCACCCCCATCCCCCCCACCCCTTCTCTCCCTTCCCCGAACAGACAGGAAGGGGAAATGAAAGCGCTTGTTCCGAGCAAACACCAACACAGGGAGCCATCATCTGTCAAGGCTCTTCGTATCCCTGACAACCACTACTTACATCTCCGACTGGCCCGTACCATCTGACAGATTAACCACCGCTCTGGGCCGGCAGCGAGTGGCTTAGCCCACTTTGTTCTGGGGGTTGTGGTTTCTTCGTTGTAGTCCTCAACACGCTGATGCCTTTGAGAGGACGGGGACGTGAGGATGAGATGTCTAACGAGGCAGGACCCTGACAAGCAGCGAGCGTCACCCATCAATCCTGCCATTGATCCACATGCGTGCATGTGCATGTGCATGCGCTGCTGTGTGTGATGTGTGGTGTGAATCTTCTCAGCTAGAACATCTCCATTGCCTTATATGACAAAAAAGCAGAAGAAGGCGCGTTGCCGTATCAGACTGTCACCACTCTGGTGTCGTGCTGTGCTTGCGTGTGTGATTTGTGTGCGCGGATACAAATTTAGAAGACATGAACGCAAATGCGCGCATGTACACACACACCCCACACACACACACCACATTAATACACAAGGCTCATCTCCGCTCTCAGGACATGAAGTATCCTGTTCTAACAATCTCCTGATAGCTACACTCGATAACCTTTCACAATGAGCGCTTTGGCGGCCGAATCCTCTTCTGGT
>BROE01000018.1:15436180-15456048 GCA_036571765.1 Plecoglossus altivelis
GTGTGTGTGTGTATGTGCGTGTGTGTGTATGGATGTGTGTGTGTGTGTGTGTGTGGATGTGCGTGCTGCGCCTCTGGTATCCGCTGGCTGCATCCGAAGACATTCCATATGGAAATCAAGGATATCTGTTGCGTGGGGATAAACATACTCTGAACTGCACGGAGACGGAATGCAAATACTCCGGGGGTAGAATGTGTTCAACCATCGTTTTGGACCGCAAGGCTTCCTTTAGGGTTTCGAAAAAGGTATTTTCACCCCGATTATCTTATCCAACCTTGTTCATACTGTCCACATTAGCCTGTGTCCTCACTCCAGAACTGGCCTTGTATTTTCTGCGTAGTCCATAAATTCCAGACATGACAAGCCATAATTATGTCCATATCAAACAATTTCCGAGTCCATGATTCCACCATGAATCGATGCATCATTTATCCGTCAAGGTTGTTGGTCTGAAGTTCTTTTCCTGGTCGGGCCTGTGAGCAGAGGAATGTGGGGGGTGGACTGTGTGTCTCTGTGTGGGTGTGTGCGTGAGTGTGTAGCTGTGTGGGTCTGTGTGTGTGTGTGTGATGGCGTGAGTGTGTGGCTGTGTGTGTGTGTGCACGTGATGGCATGAGTGTGTGTGTGTGTGTGCACGTGAAGGCGTGAGTGTGTGTGTGTGTGTGATGGCGTGAGTGTGTAAGCAGGAGGAGGATTCTGTCGTTTGGTGTGAGGATCTTCCCTCTTCATCTGGTGACAAGCTGCTCCCTGCATTCCTTTTGCGTGTGTCAGTTGATCTCTCTCTTCTGCTTCCCTGAGTGTGTGTCTGTTGATCTCTATTCTCTGCTTCCCTGAGTGTGTGTCTGTTGATCTCCTCTGTCTCCCTGAGTGTGTCAGTTGATCTCTCTCCTCCATCTCCCTGAGTGTTTGTCAGTTGATCTCTCTCCTCTGCCTCCCTGAGTGTGTCTGTTGATCTCTCTCGTCTGTCTCCCTGAGTGTGTGTCTGTTGATCTCTCTCCTCTGTCTCCTTGAGTGTGTCTGTTGATCTCTCTCCTCTGTCTCCCTGAGTGTGTCTGTTGATCTCTCTCCTCTGTCTCCCTGAGTGTGTGTCTGTTGATCTCTTCTCTCTACTTGCATCCCACTGTAGGTGATGTGTACTGTTGATCTCGTCTCCTACTGTCTACGCCTGAGTGTTGCTTGTGTGTATGAATATCTCCTGCTGGGGTCTCCGTGAAGTTGTGTCTGTTGATATCTTCTCTCTACATAGTCTGCCTAGCGTCCATGTTCACACTGCACTTGTCTCGCTATAGTACGCATGGTCGCTCTTAGGATATAGATAACTTCATCTCATGTCTAGTACAGTACACGTTGAGACTTTCGAGGGGTTCATGGCTTTAATGACATGAATTAATGTCACCACTTTGACGTATAAATTGAGTATGAATGCATGTCACTGAGTTTAACTTGAATGAATTGGTCGAGTTTTGTTTTCCCTGAATAGCTGTGATTCGTAACCTTACTGATTATTCATGATCGCATGAAAGTAGCCCAACTCTCATCCTCAGGATAAGAGGTTGTTATAATATGCTGATTGGAGTCTAGAGTAATGTGCAGTACCTCAAATAGAGAGGGATCAGGTGTCTGGGAGTGGCCTATCCAAAGGCACAGTTAGTCCTCTTCCAGATGCTGTAAGACACACAGGGGTCATCTAGTGGGGCAGGCGATGCTCATCTCACACGTAGCATCACGTCTTCTCAAGTGAGGGTCCCACACACACACACACACAAACACAACACAACACACACACACTCTCACACCACCAATCATGAGCACGAACATCAGACTCTCTCTCTCTCACACACACACGTCGAGACATGCGGATTATCAACACAACTCTTCTCACACACACACCCCATCGTCTCAACCACACACGCTCCTCTCTCCCACACACCAAAACGCACACATCAACACCTCTACACCAACGACAACACGTGGCGCACGCAAATGTAGAAAAAAAACAAACTCTCTCTTCAAATACACACACAACCACACACTCACATACACACATGCACACTGACATACACGTACACACTGACATACACACATAGTTATGCACTCTCACACGTAAACACTCACATACACACACCTACACAGGCACACACACGCTCTCTGCGTGCTCTCCACACAACAATGGCAATTGTACACATCACAACATACTACACACCCTTGCAAAATACATTAAGCAACCCAAACACAAACCTACAGTACAACTTTTCATCAACGCCACCTATTTGACAGCACAACACACACGTTCTTTCACAACAACACAGAAGCTCAAACGCTGTGATGCTCGCACTACACAACACACCAACACCCTTTTCACACACACACACACACACACACACCCTTTCACACACACACACACACACACACGCTCTCTCATACACAACTCTAACAACTCTTCCTCCTCTTCAACTTCCTTCATGTTCAGAACCTCCAGTCTGTAACTACAGTTCAAATGAATGATAACATCTGTTTCATCGAGTGTTTGAGTTGAAACAGAGTCAAATACAGTTTAAAAAACTGCAGATTTCTATTGGATACCGGTCAATATAGTGCTCTCTTTCGGTCTCTCTCTTTCTGTCTCTCTCCTCTCTGTCTTCTTTCCACTCTCTCTCCTTTTGTCCTCCCATCGTACTCCCCCCCTCCCTTCCCCTCCCCCCTCTTCCTATAAACCTAATTGTAATGACTTTAATTGGACCTACCAGCCCCAGCTATAATCAGTGAACTTTACTAATGATCTCCTTTGCAACCGGTCTGGAGAGTAAACACTGGGGATGTCATGACGACGATTATCCTGCCCCCCCCCCTCTCCTCGCTTCCTGTCAGGTGACCAGTTGGAGCAGGGGAAGCTCTGCTACACACAGGCGCGCGGGCGCAGGATGGAGTAATCACCGTTGTAGTAGCGATGAAGCGTAGGAGCGTATTAGCTTGTAATGTGCCATTGCTGACAGCAGATCCTCAGAGGGTCATTTGGCGTGGATGTGGCGTAACTAAACTGGAAACCCGGCCCGAGTTCTGAGATTTCACCCCTTTAATTGTCTGCCGTCACTGTGGATTTTACGTTCTCAATCGCTCTTTTCTCTCTGCGCACGCACGCACGCGCATGCACACGCACGCACACGCACGTGCACGCACACGCGCGCACGCACGCGCGCCCAAATCATGTCATCAACCTGATGAAAGTAGAAGTTTTGTCTACGAGCGTGCCGACTCTGGCCCCAGGAGCCTGCTGATTGGACTGGATAGAGCCTGTCCCTGAAGGGTTAACCTGAGTGTGTGTGTGTGTGTCGTTGGGTGTGTGTGTGTACTGCGTGTGTTGTGGGTGTGTGTGTACTGCGTGTGTGTGTGTGTGTACTGCATGTGTGTGTGTACTGCATGTGTCGCTGGGTGTGTGTGTACTGCATGTGTGTGTGTGTGTACTGCATGTGTCTGTGTGTGTGTGTGTACTGCGTGTGCGTGTGTGTGTTTCTTGGTGTGTGTGTGTGTGTTTCTGGGTGTGTGTGTGTTTCTGGGTGTGTGTGGATGTGTGTTTCTTGGTGTGGGTGTGTACTCTGTGTGTGTTTCTTAACCGAGTCACAGGTTATAATAACGGCTCTCCCTCAGCAAGACAAGCTACAATGGTGGTGGGGAGGCGGGTGAAGGGGGGTCCTGTGTGTGTGTGTCTGTGTGTGTGTGTCTGTGTCTGTGTGTGTGTGTGTGGGGGGGGGCAGGGGGGGCAGGNGTTTGAGTGGTACTGAAGGGAGAGGATGGTGTTTAGGTGGGGGCGATGCCAGTTCTTCCCCACCCAGCCAAGGAGACTCCCTCTTTCTGACAGCCCCTGACCCCTGGCACACACACACACACCTGCACTACACCACACTACAGACCTATATGCAACACTAACCCCCGCAGCTGTAAGTATTCTACCGCTAGATTGTGTGTGTGTTTGTGTTGTAAGTGTGTGTGTGTATTTGTGTGTTTGTGTTTGTTTTTGTGTTTGTGTGTTTGTGTGGCTGTGTGCATGTGTGTGTGTGTGTGTGTATGCGTGCATATACAGTATGTCTGTGTGTGTGTGGTGCATGTGTGTCTGTGTGTGTGCGCATATATGTCTGTGTGTGGTGCTGTCGGTGTGCCTTCACCCCCTTCTCTTCCTCCTTCACCACCCCTCTCTCCCTTTCCTTCTCCCTCTTCTTTCCATCAGCCACCACCGTCCTTCTCTCTCCTCCTTTCTCCCCAGCCCTTCCTCCGCACGACACATCATTTCCTTAGTTATAGTTCTTTCTTTCTCCTCATCTCTTCTCTGCTGTGGTGTTGTGCCTCGGGTGCTTTCCGTCTTTGCCAATCGCTTATCCTTTGGCGATTGCTCGTGTTTATTGGAACGTGTGTATGGGGCGTGGTTGCCCATGCCATAGTGAGCCCCTGAGGATTGTCCTCGAGAGCTCAGTGTCTATGATGAGCGGGGTATGTCACGCACCATGCGCTACTCTACTGCTTCTGCCATGGACTCTGAGAATGTTTTCAGACGAGACAGAGAGAGAGAGGAGAATAGAGAGAGATGGAGCCTGATGAGCGGAGCGAGAGTGAGAGGGTTGAAGCGAGTGAAGCCTCGTGTTGTCTCCCAGATTCCAAGACAGAAAGCGATGGATGAAGAGACAGGGGAGGTGAAGTAAGAGACGTTGAGGTGGAGACAAGAGGCCTGTCTGGAGGAGTCAAGCAGTCATACATGAAGGAAGGGACTCCTCCACACTCACACAGTGACAATTAATCCCGGCGAGCGGACAGTTGGGCACACACTAGGGGGACACACTGCACACTTAGGGACACACGCCTGGGACACACGCTTGCAGGGACCGCACACACGAGGGTACAGAAGCAGCCAGTGACATACGCCACATCAGCAGCGGAGGATCACGCGAGGGACACACGCAAAGTGGACTCACCGCAGGGGCCCACACGCAGGGACACACGAAGAGAGACACACAGGACACACAGAACACACGCAGGGACACACGCACACGCAGGGACACGCGCACACACAGGGACACACGCGCACACAGGGACACACGCGCACACAGGGACACACGCAGGGACACGCACACACATGCACACACAGGGACACACACGGGACAATCACAGGGGGACCCACAACAGGGACCTCATCAGGGACACCGATCAGGACACCCACTATCCACAGCTGGGACTGTGGGGAACCTCTGGGCACAGTAACTACAGTGTGGCAGCAGGCAGCTGGAGAGACCAGTTATTTATGGGAGCAAGAGAGAACAGCAGAACCCTGGGGGACAGCGAGGGGGGGGCAGAGGGGTTATGGAGGGGGCAGGGGACCAGCTCCACACACACTTCCTGTCTCGTCTCAGTCTCCCAGCACAACACTTCCTCGTGGTGTAGAAGGGACCGAACGAGCATGTCTACCACGTCTACGAGCACCTCGTTCATCCTGCGTGACTTTACAGCGGTAATAGAGAGCGGGCTCTGTGCGCTCCGCCACCCAGTGCCCTCGGACACGAACCGCGCAGCTAAACCGATTCGTCGCTAAAGGAGGCCAAGGAAAGATGTAAGGAAGGCGACGCGCCGTTGTGAATTCTGGGCTCGGCGCTAATAATGCCTGACTCTGTTTGGCTTGCTTCTCATTATGCGTAATAAGCCTGTTTCATTTCCACTGTGATGTGGGGTAAATGGGATTAATGGCCGACGGGCACAGCGACTGAGAACCTGAGCTGGTTGGCAGAGGAGGGGTGGTTGGGAGGGGGGGGGGCAGTTTTGGAGTTGTGTGGTGGGTGTTAGCGTTAGGAGGAGGGTGAGAGCTGAAACAATCAGCTTTTTTGACTAAGCCAGGGATTTGCGTTTCACAGCACAGCGATGGAGCAGCGTGGCCCCGTAAAAACGAAGCCATTTGTACGGGGCCCCGCTGGGCGTGACCGGGCACGGCTAGTGGGGGAGGGGTGAGGGCTGGCGTTGGTGTCGCTTGTGGCTACCTCGCCAGCGGCAGGGTGGACTGGCTCACCGGAGACTTCTCGCATCGTCATTCACACTGCTGTTTATCACACAAGCTCCCCCCGCCGAGCGCTCTAACGAGCAGTGCTGAGGCGAGGCAACACGCAGAGACAAGGGCGTGGCCGTGAGTGTGTGTGTGTGTGTGTGTGTGTGAGGGGGGAGACTGTTTCGTAAGCTTGATTAGCAAAGGAGGAAGACAGAGGTGTGTCATCACCCACAGCCTCAGAAATAGCTTTCGAAGACTTGTCGTCTGTCATTTGGAACCTAAAAATAAAGTTGCACTCGTATGGGGGAGACAGAGAGGAGAGAAACATTGCTGATGCATCTGCCCAAACACAGGGCACATCTGAGGAACATGACCACATAGAAGGGAAAGAAACTAGTTTGGCCCAGATCTCAGAGATGCATCTCATCCATCAGATAGGCCGCCCAAGACAGACTGACCCTCGCACCCCCTTTGGACACTGGTTGCCATGGTTTTTAGCCTGGGTGGTCCCTGTGCGTGGGCAGACCAAAGTGTGTGTGGTGTGTATGGTGTGTGTGTGTGGTGTGTATGGTATGTGTGTGGTATGTGTGTGGAGTGTGTGTGTGTTGTGTGTATATGGAGTGTGTGTGTGTTTTCAGTGTGTGTTGTGTGTATATGGAGTGTGTGTGTCGTGTGCGTGTATGGTGTGTGTGTGTGTGTGTGTGTGTGTGTGTGTGTGTGTGTGTGTATGGCGTGAGTGTGTGTGTGTGTGTGTGTGTGGTGGTTTTGAGGGAAATGTCCTCCCATTTGTTATGCTGAGCCATTCTGAGTCACTGCCAGCTGGGGCACCTCTCTCCCTCTCCATCTCTCTCTCTCTCCCTCTCCCTCTCTCTCTCTCCATCTCTCTCTCCCTCCTCCTCCCTCTCTCTCCCTTCTCATCCGTCTCCCTCCCTCTCCCTCTCTCTCCCTCTCTATGTCTCCCTCTCTATGTCTCCCCCTCTCTCTCTCTCCTTCACCCTCTGTAGCAGGTTCATATCTGGTCCACCAGATACGGTGTCAGGAGATAACCTCAGCATGTTTGCACTCCTGACAACAGATCCCTGATGTCTGCCAAAGAAAGGAGTTGGCCCTGCTCCTCCCCTCCTACAGCTGACTGGGTACATCCCAAACTGCAGTGGCTGGGAGAGAGAACTGGAACGGAAGGGGATAGAGAACTCGGCGAATCAGCCATCGTCCCCCAGGGAGCAACCGGAGGTCCTTATCACATGTGCTGCAAAACCTCCAGCCTCCGTCTCCTCCTCCCATCTGATTTAGAGAAGAATCATAGTCCAGAATAAATCCCTCTGCGCTGAGCCAGAGCGACCGAGCAGTGCGTTGATACGCATTACCCACTGTACCTCACGCACGTACGCACGCAGTCTGTTACTGTCTACGACTGTCTGCTACTCTTTGCTACTGTCTCACTGTCTACGGAAGTCTGTTACTGTCTTACTGTCTACGGCAGTCTGTTACTGTCTTACTGTCTACAGCAGTCTGTTACTGTCTTACTGTCTATGGCAGTCTGTTAATGTCCACGGCTGTTACTGTCTATGACTGTTACTCTTTGCTACTGTCTCACTGTCTATGGCAGTCTGTTAATGTCTATGGCAGTCTGTTACTGTCTACGGCAGTCTGTTACTGTCTTACTGTCTACAGCAGTCTGTTACTGTCTACTACTGTCTGTTACTGTCTCCGGCAGTCTGTTACTGTCTTACTGTCTATGGCAGTCTGTTAATGTCTACGGCTGTTACTGTCTACGACTGTCTGTTACTCTTTGCTACTGTCTCACTGTCTATGGCAGTCTGTTAATGTCTAAGGCAGTCTGTTACTGTCTTACTGTCTACAGCAGTCTGTTACTGTCTACGGCTGTTACTGTCTACGGCAGTCTGTTACTGTCTACGGCTGTTACTGTCTACGGCAGTCTGTTACTGTCTAGGGTAGTGTGTTCTCATCTAGCTTCTTCAGGCCTGGTTACATCCACAAACATCCAGTTGAGAAGCAGCCAGATTGAACGTTACCTGACGAACAGGATGCCACCCTGTCAAAGCTCAAAACTAAAATCTGTGGGAAGGAAAACGGAGGGAATTTCACGGCGACGCCAACGCCACAGCTGGTCAAAAGGGTACTTTCTTGGACGTGGCAGCGTTGCCGTGGGAGCTCGATCTGGCGGGCTGGGCGGAACAGAAGCTTCAGCAGAACAGCTGGCCCCTGCTGTCTCCTGGGCCCAGCGAGCCACCTGCCCCCCCCCCCCCCCCCCCCCCCCCAACCCCCCTCCCTTTCCCCTTCCTTGCTCAGGCCGCTTGACCAATGACCTTCCTGCAGACTGCCCGGCCAAACAGCCCAACAGTCTCCCAGCACTTCCAAAGGTCTCCGTCCAATTCCCCTCCCCCTCCCCCCTTCCCCCCCCCGACCTGCCTTCACGAGGAAAACAAACTTGAGCCACATCCTCTGAACAGCCTGGTTAGGTTAGCGATGGAGTTGGCTAAAAGAAGGCACAAGGGAACCTGGTTGTGGGTGTGTGCAGGGGTGGGGAGGGAAGGGAGGAGAGGGAAGGGAGGGAAGGGAGGCAGCATTCTGCTGAAACAGCCTGTTTGAGCTATCCTCTGGGACAACCCTGTCAGAGCACATCTGTATTTGAATTACTCTATAAAAAATAAAAAAACAGATTCCAAATAGCTTGTTGACCCAGCTCTGATCTTGCATACACGGCTGAATAATTCATCGCTCAGCACTTTTTAACGCACCCAAACACGCGCACGCGACGGCTTCCTGCCCGGGCAGAAATGTCTTTTGTGCGGAAGGAGAGACCAGCTGGCACCCAGAACGGCACTCGAGAACAACAGGGAGGCTGAGATATTGCTGAGTGCTAGCGCCGTGCGACCGAGCGGAATTGATTCGCTCGAACGCGCCCGCGCCGCTGCTCCAACGCTCTGCTAATCGGCCAATCGTGAGGCTGCGGCTAACTTGGAGGTAATGGTGCTATCGGTTTGTGACACAGATACGCTGGCTGATTTGCAAGCCCTCTATCTGTCGGCTACCGCTGCACGCTCCTGCTACGCTATAAGCCGTCCTGTTCAATCCTTGCGCTCGGCTCCGACATGAGAAAATGATCCCCAGGGTACGATGGGATTTTATTGTCACTGTAGGTAGTTGCAGTGAAATCAATCAGTGTTGTGTGCACGAGCTTCCACACCTCTCAACCTGATCACCTCCAGTTCATCTCGCCAAGATCCCCCCCCCACCCTGAAAGCTGCCCCCCACAGCATAGTACAGTGAATGTAAACCCCCTCCCCTCAGATATGTGGCCTAACCACAAACACTCTCCACTCGCTCTCTCTCATTCCCTCTTTCGGTAGGTCGACCAGAGTACGCGTGATCCGCCCGCCCGCCCCCCCTTCTCCCATCACCTGATCCATCACTCCAGCGTGAGGGTGCATGTGCACGCATACTGATAGGATGTCATCGGCCAGGCCAAAATGCGATGTCACCTTATTTCCGGAAGAGCGTGAGGAGGAACGGGGCCTACTTGGATCCGGGTCAGGTGATCCACCATGAGCGGGCCTCTTCAGTCCCTAGCGACAAAGCATAGTGACACACCCTTGCACACCAGAGGCACCAGTGTCGAGTCCACACACCCACACACACACACACACACTTTCTGCAGTCTCCCTCCTGCAGTGCCTCAGTGGTTCTGCTGCCTGGTAGCAGCCAGGCCCAGAGGGCTTTGGCTTCCCCCCCCCCCCCCCGGGCAGCTACACACCAACCTCCCTGCCCTGCTAATAAAGAACGCTCCCCTACCCCTCCTCCCCTCCTCCCCTCCTGTTCCTCTCTCGCTTCAATTCCCCCCAGGGCTCATATCCCGTTTGTCCTGTTTCAAGGTCATGTCTAGGGTGGCAAGTCTTGGCAGGGGACGCGACGCAACACTGCGATGGTCGTCTACGCTCCTAGACGGAGGGGTTGGGGGGGGGGGGGCGGCGCAGTGGCAGGTGGGCAGGTGGGCGGGGCTTGCGCACGTGTCTGTCGGCAAACACAAACAGACCCCAGCTCCCCCCCCTGGGGGTAAAAGGACAGACGCAGACCATTAGCTGTTGTCAAGGTCTTCGCACCGTGTCCGGATCAATTCCAATTTAGCCAATAGATTACAGTTCACTAAACGCTTCTTGAAGGCTGAAGACAGAAGAGGTGAACGGATGACTTGAGCCGGAACACTAATTCACTCCTTCATCCCCAGTCCCCCCCACCACCACCACCCCCCACCCCACCCTGTCTCACACGTTCCAAAGCATCAAGTCTCCCGTTCTTGGCAGAAGAATGCCCGCTTCAAACGTTCCATAAATTCTTCAGACCCCTTGGCAGAGTCATTAAAAGGTGTTCAATATTTCAATTTTTCGTGCAACAAAATAAAAGAGCAGAGTAGGATAGGATTGATGTCACCTGATGTGTTCGAGAAAGAACGAGTGTGTGTGTGTGTGTGTGTGTCGGGGGGAAGAGGGGTAACAAACAGTAATTACTGACATTAATCACGTTGGCCCTCCAGATCGCTCTGGCCGTGCGTGATTAGAAGTCATGCAGAAGGGGAAGGGGGGGGAGAGGGGTAAGGGAGGGGGGGGGAGAGGGTCTGCAGCTTGGCTGAGCTCAGCAGTTAAGTTGGGAGAAGGTCACAGCAGGGCTGCGAGGCAGACACTTGATAACCGTCCCTCAGAGCGCCGTGCAGAGAGTCGCTGGCGGTCCTGGACAACGCCAGCCCTGCTTGGATTCCCCTTCAAGTTGCAGGGCTGATTGAGGACACTGAGAACCTTGAGTGGACAAATGTCAAGTAGCCAGTTCCAAGTCAGAGAAGGGACTTGGTGAATGAGGTCATTCACATGCGTTCAGACTGTAGCACTTAACACTTATTCAACTGTTATTGCATCGTTTGGCCAATCTTTCTATTTTCAATGACATCTTTTACTTCCATGATTTGTTGGATCTTTTTTGTTATCATGTCTTCTCACACTTTACTGTTGAGCACCAACCCACCAAACCAAATGACTCGTATATGTGGTCATTTCCTTGGCAATAATCTGAACTCTGCTTCCGAACTTTCTCTGCCCTTATTCATTTCCTCCACTGAGGCAGCGTTCTCATCTGGCCGACGCCCCCGCCACGACACGCGCCGCACGGGAGCCGTGCGATAGGCTGGAGCGTAACGATCGCCGTGCCTCCTCTCCGCCGAGCCCGTCGCCAGGGAGACGGACGACGGAGCCGTCCTGGCGTCCTCCTGCCGCAGCTGTCGTCGTCCGCAGGTGTCTGTCAGGTGTCTGTCAGGTGTCTGCCAGGCGTCTGCCAGGCGTCTGCCAGGCGTCTGCCAGGCGTCTGCCAGGCGTCTGCCAGGCGTCTGCCAGGCGTCTGCCAGGCGTCTGCCAGGCGTCTGCCATCTGCCATAGCTCCGAGGGCAGGGCGAGGCCAGGTACACACAGCCGAATATAGCCTGTCTTACCTCCCCTTCCTCCTCCTCCTTCTCCCCCTCCTCCTTCTTCCACCCAGATAAACACCAACACAGAGACTCACCCTGCATGGTAACAGGAAGTCACGCACACGCATCCATGTGTGGAAAACACGCACGTCCCTTGTCAATAAGAGCACCAACTAGGTCGTTTTGAAGTATTCGCATCTAGTTTCTCAAACAGATTTGATCGTTGTTTGTGTGGCTGGACTCCAGCTTTCTTGTCAGTAAACAACCTTTTCCTTCTCGGAAGAAAAACCGCAGGCGTCTAACTCAAGTGACGAAAAGAAAATGGTCCAAACGGCCAACTGTTGGGAAGCAACATTGGGCTTCGGGTGCGATCCTCCCTCCCCCAGAGCAGAGCCTGGGACCAAGGACCGGGCCCTCAGGATCCGGGCCCTCAGGATCCGGCCCTCAGGGGCCAAACGGCACCCGGGATGTCGCTCCGAGACCCCCTCCGGCCACGCGCCAGAGCGAACCGCCACGACAAACTCCCAAAGCACAAACCAAACAACAAACAGCATTGACAGCTTCAAAAGTAGGAAGCTACGGATCTACAGACGGGTTTAAGTGCGCCGTTATCTCGGCCGGGGGGAGGGACGTTTTCGAAAGGTGCTGACATGGCGTCTGGCCGCTGAGACGGATATTGAACCCACTCAAAGGGACATTAAGAACAAGGACGGAGGCCAGAAGAACAGCGATTAAAGCCTGCTTCAAAGCCATTTCCCTCCCAGGTTGAGCGTCTCCGCTGGCAGGGCCTACAACTCTCCGGGCGATTTAATCGGCCGTGGCGGGGCGGCGGGCCGGCGAGGCGAGGCTCCTCCTGGCCGGGGAACGCAGGGATAAATCTGGAGAGGCAAAGGGGGAGGGCGCGGGGGAAAGGAGGGAACGACAGTTCTCCTTGGAAGAGAGGACAGAAGAGGTAAAAGGAGCCCAAAGATGCTCGGGGGAGGGAGGGACTCTCCCCTACCTCCCAGGGGGGAGGGAAGGACTCTCCTTTACCTCCCGGGGGGGAGGGAAGGACTCTCCCCTACCTCCCGGGGGGGAGGGAGGGACTCTCTCCTACCTCCCGGGGGGGAGGGAAGGACTCTCCCCTACCTCCCGGGGGATCGTAGGTAAGAGGGGAAGAAGCGGACTTGTAAATCACTTCCCCCTGGCAAAGGACGCCCTCCCGACCTCCTCTCACCTGCCCCTTGGCTGCCATCTTCTTAAAGAAGGGTGTGTAAGGGGGGATGGAGGGCTTTAAGACCCAGCGTGAACGTCGGCAAGGCTGGCCGAGCCCAGCAGCAGGCCACGTTCCACAGCAGGCTCGACCTGTGAACCTTCCAGGGGTTTGGGGTCCTGTCCCGCAACGTTACTGTGGCCTCACTGTATCGATGAGTCATGGCAGCGCCATGCAAACAGAAAGGAAACAGAAAAACACCACGGAGAGACACGAGCGAGTTCAGAACGCCCACATCAGAGACAGCGTGAAACGCTTTAACTGAATGTATGTCTGTGTGTGCGTGTGTGTGTGTGTGAGTGTGTGTGAGAGAGACTGAGGAGGGCGACAGGAGGAAATGCAGCTGGTGTGTATGTATGAAAGAACGAGAGCAAGACAGAGAGAGAGAGAGAGAGAGAGGACAGGAGAGGGGAGGGCGAGTTAGATTGAAAGGGAACACCACACAGACACTCTAGGACAGGCATCTAGGGAGCGTTTAGGAGACACCATTTTCAAAAGAGTGCACAAGGAGGAGGACTGCGCCGATAATACAATGAAACTGTCGTTTTGGTTTTCAGGGTCTCTTATAAATCCAGACTGCATGTGTGTGTGTGTGTGTGTGTGTTGTCTAAGAGGGTTCAAATAGACTCAAAGGTTCTGGTTGTATAGTTCCGACAAACAGCACAATGAGACTGCCAAAGCTTCCCAGCTGATCTTGCTTTTGCCTGTCTTGAGGCTCTCACATTCATCTAACGCACGTCACGCACACACGCCACGCACAACACACATGATCACTACACGCACATACACACAACACACAACACACACACACACAGCCTATGTTCATGACAGCCCTGCAACTCACCATACTAACATCCATTCTGAACGTATCAACACACCGACCACCTACAGGGAACTCCCCCACACCACTCTTCCCTCCCCACCCCCCAGCCTGAAAAACGCTGTCTACACTTTCAGGAGGTGAAGGACTGTGGGACGCCAGTGAAGGACTCTGGGAAGAGAGGGGGAAGGGGGGGGGGATAGAGAGCGATAGGGAGGGAGAGAGACTTGTGGATACATCCAAGCCTACATTTCCAGATTTAATTAGAGTGTGGGTTCATACCCCTTAATGCAACAGTTCACCTTTCCAACACCGCTACATTCCTGGGGCCCTAACTCGATCAGATGAAGAGCTGCTGGAGTCGGCTAGCCCATGCAGCTGCATCATGCATGATGAATGGAACGATTTCACCACAACAAAACGAACTATATCACGATCCTCACACCCTGCTCGACAATATTGCAGTGGAATCATCATAAAATAACAGCCAATGTCATAAATTGAACACTCTTTGGGTCCCACTTCTTATACGTAGTCAATCCTTTACCGTTCCATAACGCTTGAAAAAAAGACAGACAGGTTAACAGGGAAACCGAGAGTCTGCGGAGAGACTTAGGGGAGGGGGAGAAATACCATAAGCGTAGAAGGCGGCGCTAATGACGGTTGATGTGCGTGTAGATATGGTGAGGAAGAGACTTGTAGAATTAGAGAGTGAAGCGTGAGAGCTGGTAACTCTAAGGAGGAGAAGAGCATCGAGATGTCCCGGGGACGCGGGCTTTAGAAGGTACTTAGGGGGCTTGAACGAGGTGGAGGCGAGGGCGATGTGTATAGCACTCATTATCCTGGAGAGGGAACAGTGAGAGGACTAGTGGGCGGGGAAGAGAGACTACTGGAACAGGAAGGAGAGAGCGAGAGTACCGGTAGGGGAGGGGCGAGAGAGAACTAAGGAGAGTGGAGCCAGAGCGACGACTTAGGGGATCTGGGGATACTGTGTGAGAATGCTGTACGTAGTCTAGAAGTAAGTGCGTCCGGGAGAGAGGCAACTGATATAAAGAGGGACAGGGAGAGAGACGTTTCCTTAAGTGCTGAAACGGGGAAGAACAGCCGTAACCCGGGCTTACGTCGAGTGTGGTTGATATCGCCGAATTATATCGAGCGTCATTGCCGCGCACGCGCGATATCGATAGTAACTGTGGTCTGTTTCGAGAGAGAGAGACACAATAAGGGATGATGGAGAGCAGGGTTTTCCAATAAACGTAGCGTGTGAGACCATTCACTCTACATCGCCGGAGGTTCCTTACGTAACGTAGGGTTACTGACCCACAGGACAGAACTTCAACAGGGGGGAGAGGGAGGTTTAGACTGTATCGTCAAGAGGGGCCAAATCAATTCAACATTATTACTGCCCTGTAATTTTCTTCACTGCATTGCAGGCATTAATAGGCAAAAGACTGTTTTTAATTATTCAGATTCTACAGTTAGGGGGGATCACAAGGGGGGGTCTAATCGTGTTGTCACACAGACATAACACTCTGCTTCCACTGACATAAAGTTTAAATACATCAAACTTGTATACAGGTCCTGGCCGCAACCAATGCCACCCCTTCCTTGCCTTGTCTCACGCCAAAGGTGACCCAATCACCTCTGATGTAGTGCCCCCTATAAAGCTTGCCAGCACAAGCCAGATCGGTGCATTATGGAACATAAACAAGCGGACGTAAAGATGTCAGTAGGTTTTTACGAACGTACAAATGGGCCATAAGTTAGAATCAGGGCGATAACACCCTCGTTATTGGCTGCCGGTTGTCAGTCAAGTCAAATGACCTTGCTCTAGATGCAAAAAAGCTTCGAGGAATCTTGGCGTGACTGACGCTGAACATGACATTCTAAAAACGAACATAAATTTCCATCTTATCGGTTTTACCGTTCCGACCGTTTTGCTCTGCTGTGATACGGCGCCCGGCGTCGCCGCGCTTCGCACGGCCGCGAAAGGCCTGGAGATGGAACGGATCGAGCACAGACTACCACAGACTACCACAGACTACCACAGACTACCACAGCTGAGCCAGTCAACTCACCATGTTGCCAAAGTAACGGACTCATTCAGCAAATATTACGCCAAAAGACATACAAAGGACTGAGGGGGGGGGATTCAAACCGGCAAACCTCTTGCGTCTTCGGTTGACAGCTCTCCCGCCGCGCTGCGCCTACCTTTGAGCTGATCCACCACCACGCTCTGCCCCACTCTCTCCGTGACGCGCCCGTCCTCCCTCACGTAGCGCTCGTCCAGGAAGTTGGCGGTGGCCTCCGACAGGTGCACCTTCCCGGCCACGCCCAGCTGCTCCATCAGGTTGGCCAGGTTGACGTCGTTGGACCACACGTCGAACTTGAAGCGCTTCATCCCCAGGATGCCGCAGAGCACCGTGCCGGTGTGGACGCCCACGCGCATGTTGACCATCTCCCTCTTCTCCTGGCAGAACTGCTCGATGGCCTGGATCATGCCCAGGCCCATCTCCACGCAGCAGTAGGCGTGGTCAGGGCGGGGCTCCGGGCAGCCCGCCACGCAGTAGTAGCAGTCGCCCAGCGTGCTGATCTTCTCGCAGCACGTGAGCTCGCACAGCCGGTCGAAGCGTCCGAAGAGGTCGTTGAGGAGGCCCACCAGGGCGTGAGCCGACTTGTTGGCCGACATCTTGGTGAAGCCCACGATGTCGGCAAACAGGATGCTGACCGGCTCCATGCGTTTCATGTTGAAGGGCCGGAAAATGATCTGGCCCCGGGGGATGGAGGTCTTCTTGCGCTTGTGGCTCTTGGGGCTGGAGATGACGGCCGCCGCACCGCTGCTGGAGTAGCGCTTGGCCGAGCCTTCCCCGCCCTCCTCGTCGCCCTGCTTCATCAGCTCGTCCGCCACCCGGCGAGGCATGACGGAGTGGATCATCCTCTCCTTCAGCGCCTTCTCCACCTCCAGGTCCTTCCCGTGCATGATAGCCTGGCCCACCTTCAGGAACGTGCTCCGGGATCGCACCTCGGACATGACGAAGAGGTGGATGCCGATGGCGTGAGCGCACAGGTGGAGCAGGGCCTTGGCCGGCCCCAGCCACACCAGGGTGTCCCAGTCCGAGTCAGAGCCCGCATCCGCCCGGGCCAGGTGCAGCCAGCCCAGCCCCTCGAACAGGACGGAGTAGAGGAGCCCCAGCAGGACGGAGGCGTAGAGGCGGACGTGGAGGACGCTGTAGAGCAGGAGGAGGACCTCGATGCACAGCGAGAAGGTCCCCACGGGGGAGAGGCAAGGGGGCACGGGGTGGTCTGGCGAGGGGGCGTAGCTGTGGTTGGCCCAGGGCCACATTCCGCTGAACTCCTCCTTATCCTCCTCGTCCTCCGCACGCAAGCTGTCCCGGTCCCTGAAGCCGGACGTTTGGATTTGGGGCGTGAGGGTGAGGGCAAAGGTGACCACGATGAGCAGCAGCGAGGCCTGGTTGTAGCAGCGGGCGTAGACGCGGGTGAAGGTCAAGAGGAAGAGCAGGAGGCAGAAGAGGAGGAAGGAGGCGGTGGGAGCCAGGAAGAATGTCCGGTCGCACCTGGCAGGGTTGGCAGTGAAGTAGCTCCCCCAGAGGAGGCCGGCGATAGCCAGGTAGAAGAGGACGTAGCGAAACCTCCGCTGGGTCTGGGGGAAGCAGCGCTCCCGGCACGCTTCCTCCAGGATCGGAGAGTCAAACTTGGGGTCCCAGAAATGGCCCGCGGACCTCTCGAACAGCTGGGGTATCCTCCTCTGGGTGCGGACCCCCTTCGACGCGGGCTTCCGGACCCCGGACTCCCCTGAACTGCAGCTGGAGGAGATGCTGTACTTGCAGTGTTTGGACCCCCCTATGAACCCGGCCCCCACGGAGCCCAGAGCCCCTGTGCCATGCTTGTGCTTCACGCTGCTGCTGCTGATCCGCACGGAGACAGCTCCTTCTCCGCTCGACTCACAGCTCACCTCTGTGTTGTGAGGGAGCAGTTGCTGATGTTGGGGAGACGCCATGTTGCTTTTTAATTTAAGCGAGATTAGACTGCGACGAAGGACTTAATGGCAATTTTCGAGGAAAGGCAGTCGAAGAAGCAAGGCAATGTTTGCCACAGTATGTAACTCTAACAGAATTCGTGGAAAAGTAAAAAAATTCAGATAAAAAAAACAACAACAGTTAATGGACAAGTCCTCTCCTTGAAATTCCGGCTGAATTAGCCGTGTAACATTGCATCAAGACCGCTCGAAGATTTTCTGTAGTTTTTATTGCACGTACACCGCTTGATTTTCAGTTAGGGGTATTTTTTTACCTCATGACGTCAGCATTCGCAAACTCCTGCCTTCCCCGAATGTTTTGACGCACGTCAATTCACCCCGTCCCTTGTCTACCCCAGTCCAATTGTTCACACTCTGTTTCACTCATTGGAAGAAAGCTGGTGCCGGTCCGAATTACATAATACTGAAGTACTGCGTGGTGTAAAGAATGCTATAATGGTAAGGCTTTAAGACCAACTCGTGTGTATCAAAAAGACGACGAAGCCGTTTCGTTCATTTTTACTTATCTCATATCCTTTTTAAGAGTGTACGACCACAAAGTTTTGACATTTTCCAAATTCAACTGACATCCCCATTGGCATCTTGGGCAAAACATAGCATGTCCGAGTATGAATGTAGACTTAAGGAACCACGAATCTGTCATTTGCGTCCCATTCGAATAGGGGCTCCGTTCAACACACACCGGTGGGGGAAAAGCTTCTAAACTTCACTCGTTAGCACTTTGTTTTAGAGAGTGTGCTGAACTTCATCCTGCCTTCCCAAAATAAACCACCCGCTCGTCTTGTTTTGGTCTGGGTATAAATTCTACCGAGGAAACTACAGCTGTGTATACGGTGTGCAAATACTGTTCGGTTAGAGACTATTTCGAAGCATAAAAGAGAAGCGAAAAGAAAAGGAAAAAAGAGCTCATTCACCACGATCCAAAAAAAGCACGTTGCTCTTAAAGGGAAAAGGCCTATTCGCAAGTATTCCCCTGAATGCAGCCGCGTTCTTTCCTGAGTCCTCAGTCCGGGAATCCTGACTGCTGCGTCCCCACTTTCTGGGGATCACTTCCAACAAACGTGCAGAGCTGGTACGCAGCGATATACATGTGGATATGTCGTCGCTGCTATGGAAATAGGTTCGCGTTTGAATTCTCAACGTCCCGTGTAATGGCACGCGTAAGTATACGCTGTCCAGACGCACTCAGCCCTCTCCGTCGATATCCCTTTGGCAGTCGCGGTTCACAGTTAGACTTGTTAAATCGTTCGATTGGGTTTCTTTATAACTTCGCTAATTGAATCAACGTCTGGATACCTGACTCCGTGTCGTCCTCAGTGGAACTAGGCAAAACAAGCTTGTTGCAACACAGCCCCCGTTCAGTCCTCCCCTCGCGTGGAAAGTTTTCCCACGCCACTGTTTTCCCCATTAAGTAGCAGACGAGCGCGTGGAGAGGCTCATTAAAATAGCTCCCTGGCCTTTCACGCGTTTGATGATCACGAAGTCCCAAGACAAGCCGTGGCACAGACCCAATCAATTTGAATACTGAAAACAGCTGCACATGACGAGCAGAATTATATCTGCTCTGTACAAACAAGTCCTTTTAATTCCAGTCCGCTCAGTCGAATTTAGATGCAATTGTCCCTTCCCGGCTGCCCATTCCTCCAATTATCATTGTATCATCTTTCCTTTCATATTCTCTTCTCGCCGTTATCTGGTCATCATTCTGTCCGGGGGCACCATCAATGACGTTTCGAAATACCGCGTTCAATTCAGGCACATGTCACTCCGCCGATGCCATTATCTTCCTACGGCTCTGTCAGAAATCGCTGTCCGACTCCATGCGTGTTATGTCTGTGTGTGGCATGGGAGGGGAGGATTGAACCCAGTGACAGGATAAGGGTAGATGTAGAGGTGCGTGCACGCACTTGGGAGAAAGGAAAAGACTGAAGGGTTGCGAGCACGTAGGCTATTCAGAGCGGCGAAAAGAGGGCTCTTTTTTCCCCTCCTTCACCGCAATGTGCGCGTCCGAGCGCGCCCCCATCCCGTCAGCTTCTAGGTCCATCGTTACCGGCACCTCACCCACCTCTTATATACTCAACAGTCCGACATAACCCTTACCTGCCTGAGGCAAACCTCTGCTTAAGTCTCGTTCGACGGCTGTGTTGTGGTGTGTTGTTGGGCGGGGCACAGCCCACTCTGTCTCGTGGTGACATACATTAGGCTCCCGGGGCATAAACCAAACGAGACAACTACCACTCCCAAATACCC
>BROE01000018.1:15470358-15505578 GCA_036571765.1 Plecoglossus altivelis
GATGACGAGAGGGAAGGGAGATAGGCCAGCATAGGGAATAAAGAGGGGTGAGAGAGAGAAAGAGAGAGAGAGAGAAGGAGGATTGAGAAAGGAGGGGAGGGGATGGAGAAGGAGGGAGGGGTGGGGGGGAGTGAGAGGGGGAGAGGTAAGGGAGGGGAGAGCAAGAGATTGAATGAGGGAGTGAGCAACAAGGAGAGAGAGAGAGAGAGAATGAAAGAGGGAGATAGCGATAGGCGAGTTTGTGTTTGAGGCAGGTTAGAGGAGGGAAAGCGAGGGAGAGGATAATTGAGGGAGAATGAGGGGGAAGGTTCCAGGGGAGAGTCAGAGAGAGAAAGGGATCAAGAGGAGAAAATGACAAACCACTTGACGCTAACAGAGTCCCCTACGTCTAACGATGCGTCTCGTTAGTCTCGTTATCGCTAACGGGAGCCGGAGAGCACGATGGTCGCCAGAGCCCTTGTCTGTCGCTCTAACTAAAGTGTGATGATGATGCGTTCTCGTGGAATCCATCCACGTGCTTCACCACGTTCAACATCACCGCTAGAGATTTGGAAAAACACCATGAGAGCTAACTGCATCAACAGCAGGGAGCAAACTGCACCTGATCGAAAACGATATCATCCACATAACCAGCCAACATTATCTTTAGATGACTGACTTTCTGATCGGGGTCTGGTCCGGTTTTGAATGGAACCATACCTGCATGACCGCGCACTGTCCTACCAGCACGGTCCTTGGAGTTCACCTATATACTTATATATATAGTAGGTAGAACTGTTTCTA
This sequence comes from Plecoglossus altivelis, assembly GCA_036571765.1. NCBI lineage: Eukaryota > Metazoa > Chordata > Actinopteri > Osmeriformes > Plecoglossidae > Plecoglossus > Plecoglossus altivelis. Next base: position 15,471,142 of record BROE01000018.1, read on the forward strand.
CACTATAAGTAGGACTGAACCATGTAAAAGTATTCACTGTGTAAGTTCTGTGTGAGGTCTTTATAAGCACTGCACTGCATTCGTGTATACACTGTGTAAGTGCTGTAGATACAGTGGATGTGTACTACACATATGTGTGTAGGACTGAATGGCAATGTACACACACACACACACACACACAAACACACACACATGCCTACCTGCATAGTCCCCGGAGTTCTCCTCGATGGCGAGCCGCAGCGTTTCGTCGATGTGAGATCTGTCCCGCAGGATGGAGCTAAGGAGGTCCTCTTCCTCCTCTGTGGAGAATCAACACAGCAGGTTGTCAGCACTAGCGCTAACGTCTCTAACGTTGCTAACGTCGCTAACGTCGCTAATGCCGCTAACGTCGCTAACGTCGCTAACGTTACACACACACTTACACTTGGCGTGCACCTACAGGCCAAAGGGCCGCGATGCTCACGGACAACTTGCTCGTCGGAAAGTATATTTCAACCAGGTCTAGCATCGATGGATAAACTCACAGCGTATCATAGCTGGAGTTTGGGCCAGCCTGGCGCTGACCGCTCTCTGAAAGGTTTCGAGGACGCGCGGGTATCAATACTCCCGTGATTCATTTAACGGCCTTTTATGGCGCCGATTGATGAAGACACAGGGCCTGACAGTGGCGTGTTGGTGACACGCGTACAGGGTCACATCCATCCGCAAACTCCACAAGCTTAAAACTCTCGTGTTGGTCGTTAATAAACAACAAAAGCTGAATGTGTGATGACGGAAGACGTGTCCTTTCAAATGGTTGGATTCAAATCAAACCCTAAAGACAGAAAGAGTCTGGGGCTAAAATGCCAGAAAAGAATTTATACTTTGCTTGAGTTGTGACAAAAATGTACAATTCCTGTCAGCGAGCGTCTAAGCCACCTTTAGCTGTGGTCCCTTAGAAACCCAACCAAAACTGTATCAACGCACATCACGTCACTTCTCTCAGAAATCTCTCTGCTCTGGTATTCTACCCAGAGCTAAGATCCAAGGTTCTCTTCCTGCCTGATAAACCCGTTAGCCCAGAGACAGATATAGAGTCCTACTGTGCACAGAGAGACATACAATCCTACTGTTCATAGAGCGATACAGTAAATGGAGAGAGATACAGTCTGTACATAGAGATACAGCTGTACTGTGCATTGAAAGAAATACAGACTGTATGTAGAGAGATACAGTCCTACAGTAAATAGAGATACAGTCTGTACATAGAGATACAGCTGTACTGTGCATTGAGAGAGACACAGACTGTACATAGAGAGATACAGTCCTACAGTAAGTACAGATACAGTCTGTACATAGAGACGCAGCTGTACTGTGCATAGAGAGAGATGCTGTCCTACTGTACACACAGGGAGAGAACGAGCGAGAGAGAGAGAGAGAGAGACACAGAGAGAGACACAGAGAGAGACACAGAGAGAGAGAGTGGGTGGGTGGCCAGCAGATGACTCCTCTTGAGTCCTGAGGTAAATATAGACGTGTGATAATTCATTACCAATCTCTCCCGAGTGCACGCTAGACAGAGGGGCATCCATCACTGTAAACAATCATCTGGCAGCCACAAACTCTCCTGAGTGGCTCGTCTGGACGGCCGTTACTCAACATGGACAATAGCTGTCGGCGCGCGCGTGTGCTGGTGTGTGCGCGCGTGCGCGTGCTGCACATCTCGTACGGCTTAGATCATGGGTGATACCGTACGACCGCCTCTTATTTTAAACCGCCCGACGCTAAAAATACACCAACAAAAGACTCTGTTTGGCGTTGCCATGGCTGCGCAACAACGGAGGGGATTGCGAGGGCCGATCGGGGGACACCCCCCCCCACTCCCCCCGGCCCGCACCCCCGTTTCATAACATCCCGAGGAGGTAAGGGTTGGAGGGGGGGGGGGGCAGGCCTCCCTCCATCCTCCCCCAAAAACCCCCTCACTGCCATCCCAGTGAGAGGACGACCGACAAACCTCACCTTGCTTTAACTCTGGCTGTGTTTATATTTAACCTCCCCTCACACACACACACACACACACTACACACACACACACACACCACCAGGCCTCCACGTATCTGCGCGTGTGCCCAGGGACAAGGCAGGACCTCGTGGGCTGACTATGCGAGGGGCTAGCTGGCTGGCTGGGCCCCCACCCTCCCCGGCTCTGGTTTCACTGCAGCAAGGCTGCTGCGGGTCTATATTTGGGGACAGCTGGGATATTGCTCTGATTAGCCTTTCCACGCCCCGGGTGGAGGCGGGGTTGGATGATGCGGACGCCTGCCGCTTCATGTTGTACCAGGGCATCGGGTATGCACCTTCCAGTGCAGATAATGTTACTTCATCAAGACCCACTTGATGATGGGGAATTTAGTGGCGGTGATTCAACAACATGAAACAGACAGCTTGATTTGTGCAAACAACTGCACTTCTTCTTTGCGAATCAGGTATTCAGATCGATTTCACATTCTTATAAAACCTTTCCAGGTAAACAAATGATAGAGAATGTAGGATTTTCACTGTCCCATAACTAAAAAACTGGCGTTCCAACGTGACCTGACATCACTCCTGCTTCATCTTACTTCTCATGGTACCACAACACGTTCTTCCACCTCAGATGCTTCACAACGCTCTCCAGATCCAGGGGCCCCAGCAGGCCCCCAGGGGCCCAGAGCTGGCAATGCCTGCCCTCATCAGCAAGGCGTGGAAGCGTATCCTTGAGAGAGAGAAGCATCTAACGTGGGTATCGCTCTCGGCGTGGCCTGGCTCCTCGCTAAGGACATACCGGGTTGCCCGCGTAAACGGCCGCAAATCACCCGGTGACTGATGCAGGATGACGAAGTCAGCTCGGGTCACAGTCGTTCTGGCTTGTTTACGGACAACGTCTCGGAGCAAGGTTGGAATTCATTACAAGGGATACGTAGCTGCGAGGGGGGGGAGGGGAAACATTTTCTACGCGCGTCGGTACGCAACGGAACTTCATTTTGACCGATACAACTTTCAATGTCATGTGTACCTTGAAATGGTAACTGAACACCCGACAGTCTTTTCTGAAGTTAAACCCATATGGATGTTATTTAGGTACAGTAACTTAATCATGTAACTTATTGTTTAGTTGAGGCTTTTTCCCTCGTATTTGCGCGGAGTCTGATGCACTCGGACACCTGGAAGTTATAAAACTTCTTGGAAATTAGGCTACCGACCCTTATTGCGCAATACATTCTAAAAGGAGAAACAGTCGTTTCACGACAGAAGCCAAGAGAGAAAGCTTGCCTCGCCAAAGGCAATTGGCTGGAACAGGATTGCTGGAACGTAATTGGCTGGAAAGTAGCGGGCAGTTCCAGAAAAATCCAAATTCCCAATCCTCTGGCCTTGAGCTGTCTGTATAGCTAAACAAATCTCAGAAGACCTCGTTTGTTTGCGCAACATCAGCCTAATTATAGAAGATAAAAACCTTTTTTACTGGAAAAACCATACCAATTGTACCTTGAATAATGATTCCGTATCCAGCGCCTCTGTTCTGGAAGGTTCTAAGACTGGTTCGTCAGCCATCTCTCACTTTTGACATTCGACACTTCTTCTGCTGTCCACGCCCTTGGCGCCAAATAGCGCCTAGCTAAATGGAGCTCCATTAAGGACGTGAAACTCACCGAGACTTCATAGACCAGACTAGACTCTAATGCTGCTGGAAAACGCAAGCGAAATATCGGGCGTACACTTTCTAACTAGAGAATATGTACCTGTCTCCAAATTGTGAAGGTTAACAGTCTTGAAATGAGATCTACTTACGTGTCTGACTGACTGGATTTCTCTGAAATAAGAAAATCTAACGGAGTCATAGGACTTCTCCCGAAATCTCAGGCACAAGACTGTGAGATTCTTGTTTTCAGGAGATTTAGCTTTGATTTCAATTGAAAAACAATGTCGACAACTTTTAACACAGTGCTAGTGAGGTTGGTCAACCCCCTTCAGGGGGGTTGTCCAATGGGAACAGCCAAAGGTTTGTTAAAAAGATAGGAATTGATCTATTTTAAAAATGCTATCACGGATTTTGACCGAACCACCAAAAAGGCAAGGACGGGGTTAAGTATAGGATGCACTTCTCGGTCTGGCCAATCTGAAGGCCTCATTGTTTCAGTCACCCGAGGTATTGGCACCTGCCCGGGAGCAGCATGGCGGCCATCTTTGCACCCTGACTCTTCCTTCAGGTTGACTTCCTGTTAGAATGTACTGGAAGGGGAAGGAGGTCGGAGCTGATCGGAACACAGTTGCAGACATATTTGATGACCAAGTAGAAAAACAGTCGGATGAAAATCTTACCAGGCCATACGTGAGGAATCAGTCCATGGCCCAGATTTGAGATTTTTCTGTCTGCAAAGCAGAACTGTTTCTCGGCCATGGGGAATCTTTAAATAAGGCATTCGGCTTTTTCTAGGTTATTTTTTTTATCACACAAATTATAATAGCACCATTGGCTGGGTGAGCGGCTGGGAAATTTGGCTGGACATCAACGAGGAGTTCCCCTGGTGGCCAGCGATGGATGTGCCCAGGGGTCAGGAACCACACCGCCCTAGTGTAAAGAACGACGCCCTCTGGAAGTCATCACCGACAGCCTCCATGTCTTCTAACACTCCCTCCGGTAGCCCAATGACCAGGGGGAGGTCGTTGACACCCAGCCACCGTCTGGTGAATCCCCCTTCCCAGCCCCCCAGCCCCCCTCCCAGCCCGCCTCCCCTCCCCCCCCTCCTCCCACTGAGACTGATCAGAGAGACAGACAGCAGCAGGCCTGGCGTCTGGACGCCACGACACTCTAAATTAACCCTCCAGGCGCCAGGGGAGCAGCGCCGATCCAGGACATCTGTCGCAGGGACCACGTGTCCTGGTTCAGCCCGTTGCTGGGCTACCGGGAACGGCTTAGGAGGAACATTCCGGTCGGTAACCACCCATCCCGTTGGTACGAAGTCGGTAAAGAGCTGGCATCTTTTGGGCAAAAAATCCCGCAGGTTGAAACCTGAACGGTTATGCATCATGCCTTCACTGATGGCTGATGGCTTCAGCACTGTAAAAGGCTTAGTGTCACCGTTATTGGGGAAATCACATCACAAAGGTCATGGATTAGCAATTGGTGGTTGTCAGTAGAGGATCAGCAGAACTTTCCAGGCTCCACACAACAGTTGCAAATGACGTCCGCATAATCTCGCGTCGAGTCATTATCATGTAGACGAAACTACACACGCCTCTGAATTTATGGTGATGAAAAAACAGAGAGACCATCGCACCTTTTTCTTTTAGTTTGAAAAATGTAGAGAAGGACAATTTCAAGTGAGTAACAGAAGTAAAATAGCATTAGCTGCTTCAAAAATGTTACCCTTCCGTTTTTTTCACTCACAATTGTCCTTCTCAAATACTTGTTATGAAAGAAATAGGTGCAGTCTCGTCTCAACGTTTTCCAGAGCTGCATGTCCAGTGTTTGCCACGGTCCAAGCGCTAGTCATGCATCTTATCTCTGGAGGAGATTAGCATTTATCTGATGGAGGTTCAGCTAGCGACTCTGACCAGTTGAATTGAATGACAGCTAGCATGATTAGCCCTCCACCCACCCTGGGTGAACACGGTCGGTTCTCTTTTGGAGGTTGGGAGGTACTTTTTTAGGGGTGGGGGATTTCCACGACAGAGATAAAGCATGAAGGGGCTAAATATAGTCTCTCCTCATTGAGATTATATTTGATCCTGAAGGGAATAGCGGGTTTTAAGGTGGCACAGTGGCCCTCGTGCCACATGTTCAAGCCAGCATGGGGGAGAGAGGTGTTGATGGTTCTGACCCAGTCACCACCCTGACCCTGACCCAGTCACCACCCTGACCCTAACCCAGTCACCACCCTGACCCTGACCCAGTCATCACCCTGACCCAGTCACCACCCTGACCCTGACCCAGTCACCACCCTGACCCTAACCCAGTCACCACCCTGGCCCTGACCCAGTCACCACCCTGACCCTGACCCAGTCATCACCCTGACCCAGTCACCACCCTGACCCTGACCCAGTCACCACCCTGGGCCTGACCCAGTCACCACCCTGACCCAGTCACCACCCTGACCCAATCACCACCCTGACCCTGACCCAGTCACCACCCTGGCCATGACCCAGTCACCACCCTGACCCAGTCACCACCCTTACCCAGTCACCAACCTGACCCTAACCCAGTCACCACCCTGAACCTGACCCTGACCCAGTCACCACCCTGACCCAGTCACCACCCTGACCCTGACCCAGTCACCACCCTGACCCTGACCCAATCACCACCCTGACCCTGACCCAATCACCACCCTGACCCAATCACCACCCTGACCCAATCACCACCCTGACCCAGTCACCACCTTGACCCTGACCCAGTCACCACCCTGACCCAATCACCACCCTGACCCAATCACCACCCTGACCCAGTCACCACCTTGACCCTGACCCAGTCACCACCCTGACCCAGTCACCACTGTGACCATGACCCAGTCACCACCCTGACCCTGACCCAGTCACCACCCTGACCCAGTCATCACCGTGACCCCGACCCTGACCCAGGCCGCTGTGGTGTAGTCTGAAGCCCTTCTTCTTCTGAAGTCAACTTCTTTCAGCTAGCTTCCATCCAAGGATCCCACTGCCCATCTAACCAGGACTAGCAGGATACACCAGATAGCATCGCAGCTAGTAGGAGCTGTTGTTGCTTGAGAACACGTAGCCATGGCTCCAATTAGCGCCTGGCATTCCGAGCTGACACATGAACTCCGCCTCCATGACCCATGACCCTGGGGGGGGGGGGGGGGGTGAGTGGGGGTGGTCAGGGGTGCCCGGGGGGTGATGAGCGCGGCCCAGCACAGAGCATGGGTAACAGGGGCGGGCATGGATGTCAACAGGTGGCACCATGGTCAGATTTAGCTCCACAAAGGGTCAGGAGACGGAGGGGGGGAGGGGGGGGGGGGTTTCAGGGCCCTCCTATTTTAAGGCGCGTCGGCATGGAGACGCAGGAACAGTGGGAGTGGTCGGTCTGATGTCCGTCCCTGAGGAGGAGCAGGAGGGGTGCGTGACCTTGGGCGGGGCGGGGCGAGGGGAGGTGTCATCGTGTTGAGGGGGCAGGGCAGTGGAGGAGGCGGGGGGGGGGGGGGGGTCCCTGTGCAGGGGCAGTTGAGGGTTCCCCCTGCCTCTGTGACAGCATGCCATGAGGGGATCACACCAACACCGTGGGGGTCTCCACGATCCTCTCCACCGGCAGCGTGACAGCGTCCTGCGTTCCCTTCGCGGAACCGAGGAACGACGTTGCTTCCGACCAACGAAGACGATCGTCGTCAGGGAAATGAAACCCGCCCGCTTCCATGTAGCTGGTTGCCGTAACGACGCCCCGAGGAAATCGCCAAGGCGCCAGGCCTTTCCATGCTCTCTCTGGATCTTTTCAGGCAGGAATTGACATTTAGTCATTCAGCGGGAAAAGAAATTGCAGCCATTACAATGGACAATGTCCCAATCAATAAATCAATCATCTGTTTTCAACGGAAACACTACAGACGTACTAATCAAAGTGCTCAAAACTGTATTTTGTACATCCCAGTCAAGCCGGAACCTTTTAGTGGAAACTAGAACTCACTTTGAGACAAAGACACAAAAGGTTTTGCAACACAAATGACTTATGGTACACGCTACACAAAGACACGTGTCTGAATGAGGATCTTTCACAGCAAATGTATCTGGATAAAACTGACACGAAGCAGATGTTGCGGTAACTATGTTCCTCACTGTTGACCTCAAGATCAAGCGACTCTCCTTTCACAACCGACAGACAGCCGGGTCTCCACAGCAACCCAAGTAGTCATTCTCCACTTCGCCAGAGCTGAAGAAGATCGTCAATAACTCCATTGGCCGCTGACGTTCTACACTTGGAACTGAATCCATTCCAATTCCCTTCTCGCGGATCCCGATAACCAGTACAACACCATCACTTCCTGCCAAATACCACTGTGGATTCACGCCAGACCAGAAATCAACGAAACACTCATCTTTCCCAAAAATACTCCCAGCTTCATCCAACAACAATATAAACATGTTTAACTACCATAAAATGCCCATGAATTATATGGGATATGGGCTAGGCCGTGGCCCTGCCTGCCAGCATAATGCATGCCCCTATAAGGCCAACGGCTGGGAATACATAGTGATTGTGACAGTGCATAGTGACAGCAGCTGTGCACTGTGTCTAAAGGGTAGTACAGAACGGGGGTCTGGGGGAAAGGGGGAGGAGGGGGGAGGGAGGATGAGGGGTAAGAGGGAGGAGGGGGGAGACAGGAAGGAGTGGAGGGAAGAAGGGAGGAAAGGAGGAGATGGGGAAGGAGGGAGATGGGGAGGGAGGAAGAGAGGAGGGTTTGGGAGGAGATGGGGAGGGAGGCAGAGAGGGAGGCGATGGGCAGGGAGAGAGGATGAGGGGAGGGAGAACGAGGGCAGGGAGGGAGGGAGGATCCATAGTGGACGGTGTTAGGTTTCGGGGACGGCTTCCAATCTTAGACACCTGACGGCAGGCGAGGATATGAAGGTTTGGCCCTGCGGCCCGCTGCTATCCAAGGACAGCACAAGGGTAACACCAATCACCCGAGCGCAATGACACGGGGCCTCCCCGCTTCCTGCAGCGGGCGGGCCAGGTTCCTGTTATCACCGTGCCATGTAAGACCGTTCACTTGAACCATCCAATCCTGATAAGAGCCAAAGCATTAAGCGATTTGTTGACGGGGTCGGTCATTCAAGGGAGCGTCGAAACTAGCAGTCATGCTGTCAGGTTTTCTAGGTGCTCTAAGACGGTTAGTTAGGAACATTCTGTAGTTGAAAGAAGAAGAGGAGGGAGGGACAGAGAGAGAGAGAGAGAGAGAGAGAGAGAGAGAGAGAGAGAGAGAGAGTGACAGAGAGACAGAGAGCCAGATAGAGTTTTCAGACTCCTCTGTGAGTTCTCTCCCCAGCCTCTGATAGTTTCCATCAGCTGGTGCCATACCTTAGGACAGCTGACACACTGACACACACTGACACACACTGACTCACACTGACACACACTGACACACACACACACACTGACACACACACAGACACACACACACACAGACACACACACACACACACATTAAGTTTGCGTCCCCCCAAGAACCTCATCAGCAGACCTAATAAAGGATTAACTGCTCAGATATGAAAAGCACACATACTTGGAAAGAATGACAGAAAGACAGAGAGAGACAGAGAGAGACAGACACAGACAGAGACACAGAGAGAGAGACAGAGAGAGAGACAGACAGAGAGAGACAGAGAGAGTCAACACACGCACAGTAGTACACGAGAAGAGACAGAGAGAGACAGACGTAGACAGAGACACAGAGAGAGAGACAGAGAGAGAGACACAGAGAGAGAGACAGACAGAGAGAGACAGAGAGAGACAGATACTGAGAGAGACAGAGAGAGACAGACAGACAGAGACAGAGAGAGACAGAGACAGAGAGAGAGACAGAGAGAGACACAGAGACAGAGACAGAGACAGAGGCAGAGAGAGAGAGACAGAGACAGAGAGAGAGACAGAGACAGAGACAGAGAGAGACAGAGACAGAGACAGAGACAGAGAGAGAGAGAGAGAGAGAGAGAGAAAGAGAGAGGCACAGAGACAGAGAGAGACACAGACACACAGAGAGAGAAAGAGACAGAGAGGGAGACAGAGAGATGGGGACAGTCCCTTCAGAGTGGTTGTATAAAAAGGATGAGCCCAGGCTGAAGCCTTAAAATACATCCATCCCGACGCTGCAGACACTGTTTTAATTTTAACCTCCCTGATCTGAAATAGGCCCGCAGGAAGGCCGAACAGGGGTAGTCAGACACCCTCTCCTGTCCCCTCTCATGACTGCGTGACTGTTTGAAGGACCCCCCCCCTGCGTCCCCAAACAGCCAGACTCTCTAAGCTCCATTCTCCAGATGTCCCCCGTGACCGAAAAACAAAGCCCACCTTCGGATATAAGACACTTAAAACGATCACTCAGAACGAACGAACATCCGAAGTTTAATTCGCGATGACATTCACGGCCATTGCTGCGACAGCGAGGGAACAATAAAGTTTGTTTGAAGGCTCTGATGGATTCAGGGTGACTACCTTCTCTGCCATGGTGTTAGACCAACCAGATAGGGAACAGCTGTGGTGTTAGACCAACCAGATAGGGAACAGCTGTGGTGTTAGACCAACCAGACAGGGAACGGCTGTAGGGTTACACCAAGCAGACAGGGAACGGCTTTGAGTAACACCAAGCTGACTCTGAGAAACTATACCACCAACTCATACGCGTCCGGTTCTTTAGCACATACAGTATATGGCAGAGTGCATTAACAAGCCCCCCTGCCCCTCACACACACACACACACACACACACCTTACCTGCTGTGGCCAGGACCAGCAGGAGGAAGAAGCAGCAGATTGAGACTATACCCTTCATGATGGCTGCCAGGAGAACTCTGCCAGTCTCTCAGGCTATATATATCAAGGCAGGAAGGTCAAAGGGTAGACACAGAAGGGGGGCGGGCCTCTGACGGGGACGGTGGGTGGGGGGTAACAGTGTGTGAGTGTGCGTGTGTGTGTGTGTGTGTGTGTGAGGCGTCAGAGGGTCCCAACAGTGACCAATGACTACCGGCTGGTGACTGTCTCTTTAAATGTGGCCTGTGGGGTCGGTGACGTGGAGACGGGAAAATTAAGGTCCCCCTGGAATAATCTCAATTATTTCTTATTTCTCAAGACGAGTTGGTTTCATGGCCAAACTGTAATTTTCTGAAAATTAATCAAACAAATGACGCAGATGAAAAAACATCCATAATTTAAGAGCTGTGCAAGGCCTCGTTCTTCTCACCAGCAGAATGCAATAAACAACTCAATAATGGCAGTTTTATCGCAACACCTTTTTAAACTGATCATAATAAACACGTCACATTTATCAATGCCAGAATTGACTGCAGTAAAGGTACTGTAGATTGATGTTCAGCTTTCTATCTGACTAGGAAACAGAAGCCCTAAGATTAGAAAGAGGTGATAGAACTACAAAAATGGCGGATATGGTCTGATTGAACGGGACAGGATGACAGCGCAGAGGGTCGAGGAAAGGAGGAGGGGAGGGGTCGAGGAAAGGAGGAGAGGAGGGGCGAAAAGAAGGAGTGAGGTGGGGAGAGCAGGAATGTGGAAAGACGGAGGGAGGGGTCGAGGAAAGGAGATGGGGATGGGTCGAAGAAAGGAGGAGAGGAGGAGCGAGGAAAGGAGGAGAGGAGGAGTGAGGAAAGGAGGAGAGAAAAGGAGAAGTCAGGTGAGGAGAGCAGGGGTGTGGAAAGGAGGAGGGGAGGGGTCGTGGAAAGGAGGAGCGAGGAAAGGAGGATAGGAGGAGCGAGGAAAGGAGGAGAGAAAAGGAGAAGTCAGGTGAGGAGAGCAGGGGTGTGGAAAGGAGGCGAGCAGGGCAAAGCAAAGAAGGGATGAAGGGAGGAGAAACTCACAGATAGACGCTTGGTGGATTACTGCTTCCTTATCGCACCAAAGCAGGCACCGTCTGGTTGAAAATAATCTTACAATTCCTGGGAATTAATGTCTTACTGTGAACTAATCCTCAAGTGAAAGTACGAGTTTCCCCTTCAGAAAAACGTAGTTTACCAAAAAAAAAATCTGAAAACCGAAGTTCCAACAATAGGCCTGGCATTCATCTTAAGAGGTCTCATGTTCTGATGTTCTTCGGTTCCGAGGCCGGCAGAGTTTGTGGGTTTGAACTCAATTCCAAAGCTAGGCTAGGCTAATATCGGTGCAAATTCACTTAGTTTAGGTATTAAAGTGTTGACTTTGACAAACAAGTTGACAAAAACAGTCAAGTGGCCTCCATGATGGTAAGGCAGGTTGCCAGGTTTAAGTTGCCAGGTGTGTGCACCCCCCCCCCCCCCACCCACACAATGAATCATCATTTACACTTGGTTTGCATTAACACAGGAGCTCACTTTAACGGAACCCACTTCTGCTACCAGTACAACAGCAGATGTGGAGCGTTGTAACTGACGCTTTCTTCGTGATGTGTTCCTCGGTTACCATGACACAAGTATCTAATCCAGAGATATGTATATGCCCTGTAGACTGTATGTCTGGCTTGTCCTTCTAACGTCTCGTCTCCAGTGCCGGTGTGAGAAGCTCTCTCAGGTTTCATCTACTAGTTCCTCCAGAAATACCATGACAGTTTAAGACCTCTGACCCAAACAGAGGACAGTCTCTGGTTGCATGACCAAGCGTTAGTCCGAGCTAAGCTAGGCTAGGCTAGGCTCCGCTGCCTGAAATTAACCTAGCCTTTAGCTCAACAGGTGGCAATACTTGTTGATGGGCTTGCTAGGGTTAGCAACGGACGTTTCTGTGATAATGACATCAGTTGAAGCTATGTTGGAACACAGGTGTGTTCCATCGATTGTGAGCGTGTTGCTCCATATCTTCAAAGAACGCGTCTGACAACCATGACCACTCTAGACAAAATGTTGTGTACTGAGTATCAAGTGGCTGACTGGAAAAAGATTTTCCAGGATCAAATAAAGTATTCTCGAAACCTCAAGACCTTAGAACATGAGTAAACAGACTGCTTTGACCTTTTCCTTAAACTCCTGAAAACTGATGTTAGCTGGTTTTTGAGAGACAGAGAGATAGAAAGAGAGACAGAGAGAGAGATAGAGACAGAGAGAGTGATAGAAAGAGAGACAGAGAGAGTGATAGAAAGAGAGAGACAGAGAGAGAGAGATAGAGACAGAGAGAGTGATAGAAAGAGAGAGACAGAGAGAGTGATAGAAAGAAAGAGACAGAGAGAGATAGAAAGAGAGACAGACAAAGAGAGAGATAGAAAGAGAGAGACAGAGAGTGATAGAAAGAGAGAGATGGGCTATGACACTGAAGACCACAATCTCAGACGGGTGACCACCAATATCAAACGACCACTTGTTCACAAACCAAACCACTGGCAGGACCGACAGGATGTAGAGATGGTTTTCCAGACAGGAAAAGCAATTGCTTGAATGAAAGTGAAATCAATTCCAAGAAAACACAGAGACCAAATGTAAAAAACAAGTACAAACTTTATTATTCAGTCTTTACAAAGGCACAAGCCTCTTCACCCCCCGCCCAAGTTTGTTTTTTTCCTTAAAAAAAAATCCAGAAATATTATAGCTTCTTAATGACCACATGGACAAACAAACGGTCCACAAACAAACAAACAAAGTCAACAACAGATTTGTAAAAAAAATGGGAAGGAGGGGCTGGGTAGAGGGAAGATGGAGTCCAGACTGATGAGAGAAACACCAGAAAAGAGAGATGGAGGGATGGAGAGACAGAGGGATGGAGAGAGACAGAGGGATGGAGAGAGACGGAGGGATGGAGAGAGACGGAGGGATGGAGAGAGACGGAGGGATGGAGACAGAGGGATGGAGAGAGACGGTGGGATGGAGAGAGACGGAGGGATGGAGAGAGATGGAGGGATGGAGAGACGGAGGGATGGAGAGAGACAGAGGGATGGAGAGAGACAGAGGGATGGAGAGAGACGGAGGGATGGAGAGACGGAGGGATGGAGAGACGGAGGGATGGAGAGACACAGAGGGATGGAGAGACGGAGGGATGGAGAGACGGAGGGATGGAGAGACGGAGGGATGGAGAGACACGGAGGGATGGAGAGATGGAGGGATGGAGAGACGGAGGGAGGACAAGGATACGGACTGAAGACAATAGGAAAGAGGAACAGCTAAGCGCTTCTCTCTCACAGCTTTTCAAGGGCTTTAGCTGGGCAGGGAGGGGGGGAGGGTAATTGTCCCAAAATAGTCCCCCCCCCACCGTCCCCCTTAGTACAGTAAGTGCTTCGCAGTCACAGTTACTGACCCCCCCCCTGCCCCCTCCCCAGATCTCCAGACCTGACTCTGATATGTCTGTTCCCAGAGACGGCCAGAGAGCGGGGAGGATGGATGGGACTGAAAGGCGGGGGCAGTTGAAAGGCTTCGATAGGGAGAGGAAGATGAGAGAGGAAGATGGGAGAGGAAGATGGGCGGGTAGGCGGCGAAATATAGTCTCTCCAGGCGAGACCTCCAAGGAGCAGGAAGATCGACCGAAAGCAGACTGTGTCTTTGCAGCAATCGATACATGTTAGAAGGGGCCCGTTTCAGGTAAGGATTCATTCCACATGTTTTCTTTGGGGGGAGGAGGGGGGATTACACCTTGAGAGCAGGTCGACCGTGTACATCGGTTTGTCCCTGGCTGAGGTAAATATCCCAGCAGCCATCTGGCTCAGTCCTATCCTGTCCTCACAGTAAGGACACTCCCAGAGCCGGAAAAGACAGAAGACCTGCGTCCACATAAATGAGTTCTGTCCAGCGAGTTCTGTCCAGCAGTAAAAAAAAAAGACACTATTTTGAACACATTCTCGAATTTGACATCAAATTCATATAACAAAAAAACAAAGAAACAAAAGAGACTCCGTTGTCATGGCAGTTATGATGCCAAAACCATCTCCGGAAACTAAGACAAAGCATGTTGTAGTAGTGAATAGGGGTTGGTTAATATGGGGGGGAATGGGGGGGTAAAGGGATAGAATCTTCTGGAATGTCTAGAATGTCCATCCATATGAAAAACATGGAAGGCTCCAGTGATACCGGCATGTCTCTACAGTACTGGGTCTAGGTACAGTGAGGAGGAGGTCTTGGCAGCGGTGAGGGGGTAGTGGAAGGGGGGGAGGGGGGGGTGGAGCATGGGAAACTGTTCTGCTGTCCCACACCAGGGCTGTGGTAAGGCTGGCCTCAGTCGGCCTCCCACACCAGGGCTGTGGTAAGGCTGGCCTCAGTCGGCCTCCCACACCAGGGCTGTGGTGAGGCTGGCCTCAGTCGGGGGGCGGGCTACGCCAGCACGGGAGGAGCTTTGTGGGGTAAGGGGTGGGGGGGGGGGGGGGCGGGGGGGGGGGGGTTGTCAATTCTTGCTTGGTTCAAAAAAACTTTGATTTCTGGTCCCGAAGGGGCCCTCCAAAAGGACTTAGGACCATCCATGTGTCTGAAACATAGGAGAAGCTCTGTGAAGCATCAAGTATATTACTACAGAACGCTGCGTACATTAGGAGCTGTAGAGGTTATGTGTAGCATAATTACTTGCCAGCTTTGCTGATCCGCATGCAACATCTTATATCCTAAGCTGAGTCGATTTATCCTCGGTTGGTGAATCAATAAATTGCCCTATATGAGATGGGTAAGGCTGGAGTTAGGAGAGAGGATAGGATAGCTGGCCTCAGTCGGCCTCCCACACCAGGGCTGTGGTGAGGCTGGCCTCAGTCGGCCTTACCCTTCCACTACCTCAGGGACTGGTGGAATGAGGTATCGCCTAAGAGCGCTCTTAGCTCGAGAAACCGTCGGGCATGAAGAGCCACCCACGTACCAGGGCTGTAGGCTGAGGCTGTGCCTCAGTCGGTCTACGCCAACAACCACTGGGTGTTTTCAAGAGCCACGGGGTGTTGGTGAGGCTGGTCTCTCATCAGCAGTCGCGCCGTCCACACGCAGGGCTGTGGGGTGACGGCTGGCGCTCGATTGGTGACTGGGCCTTCTGGGTATTATAGGCGAGGTGTGGCAGCAGGTGCTTCACCTAAGCAGTCTGGGGCTTGTCCAAGTCATCATTTCTTCCCAGGCTTTGGGGGTCAGAACTCAGGCCCTCCCCCAAGTCGGCATTCACCCTTATCATCAGGTCTGGCCAGAGTAGCTACCTGGGGACTACAACTAAAGTACTGTAAGACAGGACGACATGCAACTCTGGCAACCGAGAGCTTTAACGTCCCAGCGGCGACGACAAACGTTCAACAACAACTGCCCCGGTTCCTCCGACCCCACACCATGAGCACACACGCGCCCCCGCCCCCCCACCGCGCAGTGGCAACAAAGGAATGCATAGAGCGCCCGGCGCCACGACACGCCAGGCAACTTCGGTGGGGGCGCTTGCAGCCGTCCCCACGGTGAGCGAACGCCTTGACCTCTCAAAGAGTCCAAAAGAAACCCCCTGGTCAGTGATGGGACGCACAGGGAGACACCGTCCTGATTGGCTTCTTCCGCAAGCCAGCCGGGACTTTAGCCTGCCGTAGAGTGGCTGTTTCAGCGTGTAGGGGAGGGGGGGCGAAGGAGGGTAGTGTGCCTAAATACATGGTGTGTTTACTGGGACCCAGCCCAGTAAAAAGAGCATATGGTGGCATCAACACAGACATAAAGGAGAGAGAAGAAGGTAGGGAATCGGTTAAGTGCACTCTTCCTCTGTCCTTTACAAATAAAAAAACCACCCTCAAAGATGTTTGCCTCGTCTCCCAAGCTAAGTTCCTTAGCTCGGTGCAGACAAAGTGACAGTTTCCAGTCTAGGTGCTGCTTGTTGTCCTTAAGTACAATCGCTGACTAGACGCTCCACCCAGCAGAAACACCGAAGTGAAACAAATTCATTTTTACTCCCCAAGATTAAAAGAGTTTTTAAGGGGAGGGGGGGGGAATCCTCTCGTTCCAGTGCGAGTCTACCAAGCGTCTGGTAGTCACAGTGTCTGGCTACACACAACATCTTAGACACAATAGTGTAGCCAGAGAAAGAGTTCATTCAGGGGCACAGCCCTGTGCGTGCGTGTCTGTGTGCCAGTGCCAGTGTGTCTGTGTGCTTGTCTGTGTGCTTGTCTGTGTGCGTGTGCGAGTGTGTGTGTTGTGTGCGTGTCTGTGGAAGTGCCAGCATGGATCTAGAGCAGTGTCATCCAAGGAACGAGAGGAGGGGGAGAGGAGATGGGGGGGGGGGTTACTGGTGTGGTCTAGACAGCCAGTCCAGCTCACCCTTCATGTAGTCCTGTGTGTGTGTGTGTAGTCAGAACCTTGGTATCCAGCAAAGTAGCAGGAAATTGAGAAGAGCGTAAGAGAAAGGAGAAAAAAAATGACATTAAACTGTTAGGGCAGCCTGTGGTTCTACAGTAAGAGAATGAGCATGACATGCGTGTGTGCGTTAGCCTTTTTCCATTATCATCATCATCATCGTCGTCATCATCACCCTCCAAGTAGCGTCCACAGTCAGTGAGCTTTGTGTTCGTATGGGCCCCACTGTCCAAAGCCCCCTCTTTTGGTGAGCGTGTGTGTGTGTACGAGTGTGTGTGTGTGTGTGTGAGAGACCCAGACATGGTCTCAGGGCAGTGAGCTGTCCTCTGGCTCCTCGCTGTCCGATGCTGTGTCGGAGCCTGACAGGCCTCGCCCAGGGGTGACAATCACGGCCCGCCTCTGCTCCTCGTCGCCCCCCGCACAGTCCTCCTCCTGCTGGGTGCCCTCAATATGCTGGATGGCCTGGAGGGGGAGGGAGAGAGAGATAGAGAAGGACGGAAGGGGAGAGAAAGGAAGGGGTTGAGAGAGGGAGAAAGCACAAGAGAGAAAGGGGGAGGAATTGAGTTCAAGTTTGAACAGCACCTTCTGGTGGTAACAAGTGGAACTGCGTCAGGCTTTGCGTTTGTATGTAGCCAGAC
Organism: Plecoglossus altivelis; assembly: GCA_036571765.1. Classification (NCBI taxonomy): domain Eukaryota; kingdom Metazoa; phylum Chordata; class Actinopteri; order Osmeriformes; family Plecoglossidae; genus Plecoglossus; species Plecoglossus altivelis. The sequence goes on from BROE01000018.1 coordinate 15,488,705, forward strand.
AGGACCCCCCCCCCCCCCGCGCCCACACACACACATACACACACACACGTCTCTGTGTCTCTCACCTGCACAATAGTGTCCAGGTTATGCCGAGATGTGGATACTGCGTTGATGACCGAGGGCGGGCCCATGGTAACCACGGTGACGTGATGGGGCTGGGCGGCAGGTGGAGCCGGCGCAGGGACGATGACTGTGGCATGGTTGGTGGGGGCAGGAGGCGTGGCCAGCGCCAAAACCTGCGTGGGGGTGGGTCATATACGCATACATCATTTCCTGACGTAAGAATTGAACTTGAGGACATTTTGAGCTATTAACGCGACACAAGCTTACATGCTACATAATTTCCTTCCTGAACGTCAAGCGTGTACCAATTATCAATCGGTAATAAAAGTCCAATCTCAATTCTTCTACCCCTAGCCGCATTTTAAGTTGGGTCATTCTGACATGTATACGTGCAGATTACATCTTTTATTCTCTTCTGACATGGACCTCTATCTGGCTGCACTTTATGGGCCGCCCGGAATTAACACCGGGAGTGTTAGGGTCAAGTATGGTGCAAACACGGTTGCACGTTTATGGATGGACTAGGGCCGCTTGTCGATTCTGGGCCAGTCAACGGTGTACCTAAACAAAAATAACAGCCAGTGGAGACAAAAGAAAGGTTGTCTGCATCCTCGGTGACTCGGTCATTGGCCACCGTGGTTGCCCATTAATTGCTGCCTTCCTTGCCAACGCCGCTAGTTCGGTCGCCACCGGTGGGTAGACTGCCACGGCGAACCCTCCCCACCCTCTGCTGGTCAATACCGCCCCACAACAGCTGATGTGAGTCGTCTGTGGATAAACACCTTCTGCCCCGCCCAGTTGTTAGGCCGCGGCACACCCTTCCTTAGGGGCGGCGAGTGTTGGTGTGTGTGTGAAGTGGGTGTCCCTGTGTGCGTGTGGGAGTCATTGAGGTTGGGCTGTCGCCAGTTGTTCCCCCCCTGGCCAGCGACAGAGCCAGACGGGGCCGCAGTAACGAGACCCTCCCAGCACGCCCAGCCTGCAGACGGGCGGAAAACGATCTGCGAGCCGTAAAGGTGTCACCTCTGTTCGCACCGCCATGAACTTTGTCGCCCGTTTCGAAGAGTGTGGGGTCGCACGTCTACACAAATCAGTCCGGCGTACACACAGTGTGTGTCTTAAACGTTACTAAATCCCTTTCCCCTGGCAGCTGAGAGCGTGTATGTAACAGCTAAAGTCGCACCCCTGTCAGTTTTGCTTCCTACTGATCTTTACTCACACCGGGCTACGAACTCAGGGCCCTGTGACCTACAAACATTCTAGCACATCGGATGAATACTAGACTACTAATGCTACACACACCTAGCTCCAACCTTTAGAACAATATTATAAAGCATAATAAAGAACACTAATAGCTTAACCCTGGATCTACCCGTATGCTACCACAGAGCCTATAGCTACCAGTCACACGCGTGAAGGCTTTCGAACGCATCTTACTACTACATTAGACTAACTAGAACGTACCAGATTCTCACAGATCTATCCGTCAGAAGGGTAGCTACTCAATAACTTACCAAAAACCGGGACGACCGGGTCAAGCTATCGATACCGGAACATACTTAGCTACGGCACGTTACTACTAGGCTACCGAGAAACTACTCTCACGCCGCTACAAGAGACGCTACTAGCTTATATACCAGACTAACTTAGGCGTTTACCAGACTACTAGCTCCAAGAGTGTCACGACCTTAGCTTCCAAGAGTCTACTAGCTAAAAGGAAACTTACCGAGCTTCACCAGTTTGAACAGAAGTGTACTGAGCTACCTGAGGAGCTATCGTAAGTGAGGCTACGCAAACGCACCTAGACCTAGCCCTGAGACATACAACTGAGTAGCATTTTAAGAGACTGACTGAGCTACCGACTACTAGCTACCAAGAAGTTCGATGAGCTAGCCAGAAAGGAACGCATATTTAGCTCAACAACTCTCACGCTACCAGACTCACCACTTGAGCGTTGTGACCCAGACTATCACTAGCAAGGCAGAACTCACCTAGCTACCCAAGCTCCACGAAGAACGGTGAGTAAGATTGGCTACACAGAACTATAGCATACGCCGGCAAGACGTACTAGCTACCATGGACAGGCACCCAAGGTAGCCCCTACAACTAGCACACGACCAAAAGCATACCCCCAGATTACTAGCTATAACCAAGACTACTTAGCTTCCTCGACTACTAGCTACCAGACACCTAGCTACTAGACTACTAGCTACCAGACACCTAGCTCCAAGACTAACTAGGGTGCCAATCTCACTCTAAGCTTAATCCGTGATTAACTAGATTAAAGAGCTATTCAAGGATCCAGAGGCTAACATGATCAGCTACAAGCAGACCACACCTGAGTTCATTACAGGGCAGATTCATTATTCTTAGCCTACCATAAGACTTACACTAGCCCTAACCGGAATCACGACTACTCTAGCTACCTATGTGGTTTATGACCCTCTAGCGTACAGAGACGCTACTAGCTAGCAAGACACCACTAGCCTACCGGGACTCTTAGCTCCGGGACCTAGTCACGATACCCGGAGGACTAACAAGCTAACCAGACTGAAGAGCGTACCACAGACTACTAGCTACAGAGACTACCAATGCTACAGACTAGCTAGCTACAAGACATTCCTGCTACCAGAACTACGTAAGCGTACAGAAGACTATACAAGCTACCACAGACTACTAGCTACATGCAGACTACAATAGCTACCAGAATGTACTAGGACTTATGTCTATCAGGACTTGAGACAGATGCTACCAGCACCGACCTAGCTACTGACACCTAGCTACCGTAGACACATTCTAGCGTTCCAGACACACTAAGGCTTACCGAGAGAGCTCAAGTACTAGTAATAAAGACACCTAGCTATGTTCGGGAAAAGTCAGGTCATTGGAGGAGAGGTTGTGGGTGGCGGGTTTAGCTGTTCACCTCAGGTTTAAGGTGCATGTGTGCGTCTCACCTGTGGACTGAGGGCAGGCGTGTTCTCCTCCGGCTGGTTGCTTGCCACCTGCTGGTTCAGGCGGCCGGCCCGCAGCTCCTGGTCCAGAAGTTTCTCAGAGTACAGGCGGGCGTCCAGGGAGCGGATCTGCAACACCAGGGAAAGGGGGTTGTGGATTGTTAGAGGGGATTTCACACTGGGGGCTGGGGGAATGTGAAGGCTTTGACCAAGTACTCCTTTTGCAAAATGCTCTTCTGTTGATCAAAGCATAATATGCATGTATGTATGTACACAACCAGTCAAAAGTTTGGATACATCATTGGTAGCCTCATTAATATGGGTTGAAATGGGACAGAGGATGTGTTGTAACTTTTGACTGTTAGTATATGTTTGCATACATGCATGCTTGTCTGTCTGCATCCTAGTCTGTCTGCATGCTCGTCTGTCTGCATGCTAGTCTGCCTGCATGCTAGCCTGTCTGCATGCATGCTAGTCTGTCTGCATGCTCGTATGTCTGCATGCTAGTCTGTCCGCGTGCTCGTCTGTCCGCATGCTCGTCTGTCCGCATGCTAGTCTGCCTGCATGCTAGCCTGTCTGCATGCATGCTAGTCTGCCTGCATGCTCGTCTGCCCGCATGCTCGTCTGCCCGCATGCTCGTCTGTCTGCATGCTCGTCTGTCTGCATGCTAGTCTGTCCGCATGCTCGTCTGTCCGCATGCTCGTCTGCCTGCATGCTAGCCTGTCTGCATGCATGCTCGTCTGTCCGCATGCTCGTCTGTCCGCATGCTCGTCTGTCCGCATGCTAGTCAAACTGTATGCTCGTCTGCCTGCATGCTGGTCTGGCTGCATGCTCGTCTGGCTGCATGCTCGTCTGTCCGCATGCTAGTCTGCCTGCATGCTAGCCTGTCTGCATGCATGCTAGTCTGTCTGCATGCTCGTCTGCCTGCATGCTCGTCTGTCTGCATGCTAGTCTGCCTGCATGCTAGTCTGCCTGCATGCTCGTCTGCCTGCATGTGTCACCTGGTCTTCCAACGTCATCCTGGCTGAGCGTTCCTTGTCCAGCTGCTGCCGTAGCTCGATCATCTCCCTCCGCAAGTCTTCTCCTTTCTCCTCCTCCAGGATGTCCGGCGAGCCGATTCCCTCGTCCTTCTCCTCCGCACGCCTCCTCTTCGGGGAGGAGCCGCTGAACTCCTGGTGGTGGGGGGACGGAGGGAGTTATAGCAGTGGGATGTAACATAAACATTGTCACTTACAGACCACCAGGACTGTGGATAGTCTTGCAGTTACAGGGGACCAGGTGGTGTGTGGGTCTAGTGCCCAGCAAGGTTCTATTCCCACAGCAAGGTTCTAGTCCAGGGGTGGGCAATCCTGGCCCTCGAGGGCCGCTGTCCTGAAGGTTCAAGATGTTTCCCTGCTCCAGCACACCTGAAGGTGTTTCCCTGCTCTAGCACACCTGAAGGTGTTTCCCTGCTCTAGCACACCTGAAGGTATTTCCCTGCTACAGCACACCTGAAGGTGTTCCCCTGCTCCAGCACACCTGACAGTGTTTCCCTGCTCCAGCACACCTGAAGGTATTTCCCTGCTCCAGCACACCTGACGGTGTTCCCCTGATCCAGCACACCTGATTATAATGAATGGGTCGGTATCAAGCTCTATGGAAGCCAGATAATTATAATCAGGTCTGCGAGTTGAGCAGGGAAACATGTGTAACCTTCAGGACAGTGCTCCCCTGAGGACTAGGATTGCCCACCCCAGTTCTAGCCCAGTTCTAGTGTTCTAGTCCCCCCTTAAGGTTTCAGTCCCACCAACAATGTTCTATTCACTCCTTACCTGGATGAAGCGTTTCAGCTGATTGTTCTGCTGCAGTAGCCTGGTCTTCTCCTGTTCCAGGGAGAAGATGTACTCTGCTGTCTGCTGCAAGATGGCTGCCTGGCAGGAGGGACAGGTGGGTTAGTGTTTCTCAAATGGGTTTAGGAGGAGTTTAGAGTGTTTCTCAAATGGGTTTAGGAGGAGTTTAGAGTGTTTCTCAAATGGGTTTAGGAGGAGTTAGGAGTGTTTCTCAAATGGGGTTAGGGGGCACTGCACGAGGTGTAAAGTAGGGAAGATTAGAGTAAACCATGAAAATGTGGGTATGAATATTTATCTGATGTAAATATGGGTATGAAGGGATTCAGATATCAGAAAAAGTGGGTACTAAATCCAAAAAGGTTCTAAAAAAACAATCAACATCATGACAACAATCATGGACAGGAACTGCAGCATTTGATCTAAAGACCCAACTCATGAGCCAGACAAGCACCTTGCTGAGCTTCTCTCCGTCGCCGTGGGGGATGAGCGTTCTGAGGGACTGGAAGCCGGCGTTGATGCTCTGCATGCGCCGACGCTCGTTGCTGTTGGCGATCTCCCGTCGGATTCGCCTCTCCTGGTCACGTGCTGTTTCAGGGGTGAGGGGAATATTCGCCAGACTGAGAAGGACGGGAGGAGGGAAACGAGGTCAAACGGTTATTGGGTGGTCGGTCAGTCAGCATACGTTTTGGGGTGGACGCATAAGACGCACGACCCTAACGATGTCAACAGACCGCTGAAACAAACAACAACAACATCAACGGCACAGTGTTTTGACCCTGTCAATATTCCAAACAAACCTATACAATTGGTGGGATTATGACGCGGAATACCAGACTTCAACCGCGTATGTTTTGATTGGCCTGTTTGACAACGCTCTCAACATCATTGCGAACTGCACGGCGCTGAAACATCCTCAGATAAACAACCAGCTGTCTGAGCTGCATCAACATTCCCCCCAAAACTCTCTGGCAGGTCTTTAGTCTCCAAACTGTGCCTCTTCCACGTCGTCTGGGTGACAAACCCTCCGCAGGCAGGATTGATCGGGAGGAAAACAGGCTGCCAGGATTTCCCATAATCCACTAAATCAGACCGAGTATCTCTGGAAAGCTCTCCAGCAAGGCTCTTATCAGTAGTGACTCAGCTGTCACAGAGCAAACACAGGCGGTCATTGTGCAGACACAGGCGGGCAGGGGGCTGCGAGCTGACCGCTTCCTTACGTCCCAGAATGCATCCGGCAAACACGGTCGCTGCCAAATCACAACCCGGGACGGGTGTAGTCTGGGAAGCAAATACAAGTACCCATGCATGACAGACAAACCAAGGCACAATTCTCTGTATGAAGGACTACATCTCGTGGTTTGCACTTAATACAGTAAATTACCATACCCCCTAAAAACTGCACTAGTGAGCTCTAATCTGTGTATTTGAATCTCAATAGTGGTTAAAAAATTTTTTTTTCACAAGATGGAAATGGAGAATGGAAATATACTGTCGCCTTTTTAAAGACTTAGACTGATGTGTAGACAAGGCAAATCCACGCTATTATGTTATTATAACATATTATGACGTTACATGGGCATGAAACCAAAGTACATGACATATTACGCTGTCAAGAGAAAAGAACTACATTTCCCGTCGCGCCTGGTGCACAAATACCTCCGCCTCCTTCACCAGTCTTAACAGACGCATTGACGGGCCTTCCGCGGTATACACACCCCCTTATTAAAACGACCACTATTAATTACTTCGTTCAAGGTATACCGCGCGTCAACATAAAAAAACGACTCTGTTATTGCAGGTTTTACGCCATCAAATGACCACCCACGAAGATTAACCCTCGAAAACACTAATGGTCTCCGCCATTACAACGATACGACTATCCTTCCTCTAAGCTTGTCCATGCGGCAGCATGGGCAAAGCTGCTGGTTAAAAGACGCAGTGTTCATGGCCAAGCTGTCAACAGTATTGGGTCAAATACACACACTACTCGGAGTATTTGGCCAACGGAGACGACTGAGTTGACAGAAGCGACATTTTGTCCAGAATGTAAGATGGAACATGGCGTTGCACTGAGGTGAACGACGCCAGACCCGTTCGCTGTAGAACAAGCCACAAGCATGGCCGCACTGCCCACAATAACTTGAGCCCGCTTTCTGTGTGAACCGTGCTAGGCGAACCCACAACAGCTTTACTCGGGATATTTAAGTGGTACGTCCTGGCTAAAATTCGCATATAATGTCTTGCTAGCAAGTTTGAGCCCACTTACAGGATACATATCACTGCGTTATTACATATAACAAAAACGACAGATACGCTCGTGAGTGAAGGAGCAGCATGGTGTGCATGGAACCACGTGGTTTGTTGGCTGGACGCATATTGTATCGATTTTACAAATAAATTTAAAAGGTAATATGTAAATAAGGCCACCCTAGTCTACATTAAGAAGCTACCCTGCTTAATTATAGTAATAGCCTGTCTTTATGGAAAACAAGCACACGGTCCCAGATTGTCGGTCGTGTACACAATAACATACAGATCGAATCAAGCATGTTGCCACACGACTGTCGCTAAGTGCGTACTGATGGCATGAATATATAAACACATTTTCTTCAGCGATGACAAGGTATAAAAAGTGTATACACACCTACAAAGGCCACCAATCACATCCTTCTCCGTTTTCCTAAAATGTTGCAAGGAGTGCACCTTTTGAGCTGGTACCATGAAATACTCCATGCTTTCCTCTCCAGTTTAGGATCCCAATTTCTCGTTATAACTAATAAGAAATATGGATGCTGTTTTGCCGAGCAAAATCCCTTGAGCCACGGTACTAAATCTCCATGATAAAAAAAAAGATTCCAGGTCTGTATCGGTAGTATTAGCTGAGTATTCCGAGTTGTAATGTTACTATACTTCCAGCTGACGGGGTTCCCTCGCTGTGTGTGTGGCGGACTGACCCTCCCTCTGCCCGTCTGCATGTACGTGTGTGTGTGTGTGTGTGTGTGTGTGTGTGTGTGTATTTGCAGCTGATCGGATATCTTTCAAGGCGGGAAACAGCTGGTAGGAATCGTACAGTACTACCACGAGCCTCCTTCTGCGGAGAAAGGAACTGCATGTAAACAAAGATGTAGACATTGTTTTCAACGTGGATTTAGAGAAAAGTTAACGCAACATTTTTTTTCTCTCTCTCCATATTTTTCAAGGCCAACACATCCAAATACTGTTCTGTGCTAATGAACAAAAACGATGAACAGCTAAGCAAAATGGTATATTATGTAAACGTTTCACATGAATGTAGTTTTTTTTCCTAACTTCTTCCTCATCGAATGGAGGGGGAGGGAGAAAAAAAAACTTTGATGAATTCGTGGTAATTTGATGTTAGTATTATCTGTGTCGCATTTCGAAGTCACAGCGTTAAGTGTGACTGCCAGTGTGGGGCGTGAGCTCTTCTCAACTCTGAGCGGCATCAGCTGACGACTTGGCAGGGCTTTTCGACAACAGCAACAAAACCGGGGAGGGTGCGGAGACGTTACCGGGAGGATTACATTGAAACAGCTCAACGTGTTCACCATTTTGGTTTTTGGGTGCTAGGGAGAGGGAGGAGGAGAAATGAGTTACCTAATCGCCACTCCTGCCTTGTTGGTGCAAGTAGCTTAGAACGAGCCACAAAATGGGAGCGGCGCTTGCCTCGTGCACCCGGAAATGGGTTTGAGAGCACATGCTCGTGCAACGCCTGTAGACTAGCGCGCGACATAGTTGCAAGTCAGTCTTAACGTTTCAATGTCCACAATGGGGTAGTAAGAAATACTGATTAAAAACTTGACTTTACACCAAACAAAACTAGAACAAACGGCGAATGCTATTGTCGAAATGCACAATGCCAATTGTCCAATTTACATATTTAATGAAATAGCCTGAGTCGTTAAATGCTTCACAATGGTTAGGTTACACGCTGTGTTTTAATGTTAGCGATAAAAACAATCCCAACTATAACTGCGCACTCTCTGGCCTGCCCTTATCCAGTTAACAGTCCATGAATAAGTCAAACGAATTCGTGTTGTTTTACCACATCTGAAATCTTGCGTGTATTTCAAATGATATCTTGTGCCAACGTCTCATGTCACATCTGTCAACAAAACGACTGCTCAGTTGACACAGCCATGCATAGTTACGATATAGATTAGATGTATACACAGCGAGCATGTAGGTCATCATCGTAGATCATAACTTAACATGCCAGGTCGGGGGTTTGTTAGAAACCTATGAAAATCACTCTGAAAAAACTGACTTCAAATGCATTCTGTCCAAAACATCAAGTACTCGAAGCTAATAGAACGGAGAAAAATGCTAATCAAAGACTTAGTGGTTAAGAATTGGAGAAGTACCATGGCTGTTGGATTCCAAGACTCAGCCTTTCACGCCCTCTGGTGGTGGAATGAGGAAACACTGCCAATCCTTATCCGTCTGTCACCCAGACTATCAATGAAATGGACCAAAACATTAAAATAACAACCTGGTGCAGCGTCTACACAGATAGTGATGTTATTTGGACATTAACAATAGACAATTTGATGACTGAACATTCTAGTTTAATTCTGTTTAATGTAAGAAGAACCGTCTACAGATTGTTCATGTTAATGGTAACGCTAAAGGACATAGTGTAATGTGGCCTATAGGCCTTTTGGTTGAGCATGAGTATGGTAATATATATATAGTCTGTCCGGCAACATACTTGAGTGGGTTCATAAATTAATTGTATTATTTATACGTATATATGTTTAAAGATACTTCACATATTGTTAAATGACTGCAATTCCATCCACGTAAATACATTATTCAACATCCTTATACTTTTTTCTCTCCAAGACTTTGGAGAGAGCCGAGGACTGGATGGGCGGAGCAGTAAGCATGCGCTGAGCTGGCAAAGTCTGGACTAGTCCGCTGCGCGCGAGGAGAGGGAGACACGGGCTGGCTCGGGTCCGGGTGTGCAGTCTGCTCTTCAGACGGACGCAAGGAGACTAACCGTAACACGTCTCCTCGAGGGCTCGGGAAAAGGGAGAGAAATTTCGAAAACGAAAGGACAACGCTGCTGTCTCTGAACGCGAGGAGTCGGCATCTGGAAAAGGCACCGAGAGAGAGCCCCCCCCTCAACACCACCCCCTCGCGCGACATCTCTGCTCTGCCCAGCGCACCCCTCCTACCCCCTGGAGAACGACCACCCATTGAAAAACCCCACTTGACCAGCGTTGCCATTAAGCGATGCACTTTGTATCTGAGAATAATTTATAAGGCTTTATTTTGACGCGTCCCACAACGAGTGGTTTTCGGTATACGGTCTCCATCGGAGCATACGAGACTACGGAGACAGTTTGGGGTGTTTACACTTTTAACGGGTTTTCTAGTGGCATGAATTTATCTCAATCTCTGGCCATTGACTCCAGCGCGATTTTACAGTATTTTTTCGACAGCTCCTCGTAGCGAATGTTAACCTACATCGATTTGAGTGAATGCTTGTATTTTCGCATGTAGAATTTCTATATACCGACAACGGTCAGCGAAGCGACCACCTCACGCGACACATCATATTTTTTTTATCGAGACGTGTCAAGCTCAGTCATTTCTTTTCGATCGAAGACAACCAAACGGAAGAATACAGTCCTTATTTGGGGATTTGTGTGCTTAAACACTGAACAGAAAGTTTGCACCGAAGAAGGAATAAGTGAAGGAGGCTATCTCGACCATATCTACGGCGTTTTTCCTAAGGTAAGCCCTGCCTAAAACTCCCATATCCCTCCCAGTATCTTCTGTGTGTCGGGTTTCACTGATGACATACAGGCGTTACATCATTTGGCAGTTCCCCTTTCTGTCACTTGTTTTGACGTGCGCGTGTCTGTCTGGTGTGGACGTCCAGGTAAAATCGTAGACGTTTCGGTTCCAAGCAGGACAGGGAAGACTGACCTATTTTTTTTTGGTAAGTCCATGTAGCGGTTCTCTTGTCCCTTCGTGGTCCAAGCCAGACTGGATCCCGCCTGGCATAGATCTAGGAGGCCGTGCATGGCGTACGTGCCCAGCCAGTGTCTGTACGGTTCACACAGACGTCGTGTAATTCCTCGCATTAATATGAACGCGACCTTTTCTTTTCATTTTCATCCAGTTTTTACCTTTTTTTTTCCTTTCCAAAATGCCATACCGGAGCAGGCGTGTCAATCCGAGCAGGCGAGGCTCGTGTTACCGGGTTACCGGGCATGTCACCGGGGCACGAAATCAGACTGATGTGTTTCAGACAGAGCGCGAGTGAAAGCAAGTGTTCTTGAGCGAGCCTCATCTTTGTACTGTTAATCTAACACTTTCTCAATCTACCACAATCTATCCACGACTCAAAATGGCCCAACACCTAAACTTTCAAAATGGCCAAAACAAACAACAACAAAAAAACTCTCGCAGAACACCGGCATGATAAACATTGGACGTTTCGATAGCGCCTTTGTCTCGGATAACGCCAATGTGATTAAGCCTACTTCAAAGTTTCCCGAGGCCAAGCGAACGGCGCAGGCTCTGGGCGGCTGATGAGCAGCGTGGGTTGAGGTCTGGATAAAGAGCTATTTTCCTCCAATTAAGCAATTCCTCTGTCCCTCCGCCTAATTGTGTGCACATTAAGACTGGGGCTGAGGATGGAGCTGCCTGCTCATTGGCTGCCTCCCATGGTTCATTGTCCCAGACGACGCCAGGGGAAACTAGCAAGGCACTGCCAAGGCAGCGCTAACAACTCCGGGGAGAGAGAACAGGGAACAGCGCCTGGTCATTAAAAAGCATAACAATACCAATATGGACCTACACTTTCTGGGGTAGAGGGAGGGGGGAGCTGAGGTTGGAGGGCGGGAGAGGGGCGGGGGGGGGCTGACGGTTTGGAAGGCGCCGGGAGGGGAGTGGGGGGCTGAGGTTGGGAGGCGGGGAGAGAGGGTGGGGGGCGCGGGAACTATTTCCACGCGTTTCGCCGGGGGAGCGGGGGAAACAAACCCCCGTCGCGGCTCGAGGAGGAGCCGGGCTTACGTCGGCCGCCGACGTTGCGATGCGTGCTGTGATATTGTCCCACGTCTTGCATGGAATTCAGTGCGCTTATGTAGTCCATCACTGGTATTTCAGTAACTTGTGTGTGTGTGTGTCAAACAGACAGTCGTATGAAAGTGGAGGAGGTCTGGCAGGGGGCCCACTGGAGTTCAGTCAAAGTATTTGGGGAAGAGGAACAGCGAGGAAGGCACAGGCTGTACTAAGCTGAACCACAGGAGGGGGGTAGTGGTGGAGTGGAAGTGGGGAGATTAGGACTTTGAGACTCTCCCTGGGAACCCCCCCCCCCATTTAATCCACAACCTGTCCCTGAATTGCAAAGGGGGGGAATGGTACAGTCCAGTCGCCAGCTACATCCATGCAAACCCCCCCCCCCCACTTCGTATTATCCATCATCCGATGAAGCTTCTGCCAACCCCCAGCTTAGTTCACCTGGGGCAACCCTTCCTCTCTCGCCCTGACCGTCGAGGCCAGACACGGAGAACCTACCAGAGCCGTCACACACGCAGGTTATTTAGATAATGTTCCCCTCTTTGCTGGACTCCAAGCCCCGGCTCAGGGTGCAGACCAGATGTCCTCTGGCTCCAGCTGTGGATCCCCACGGTGGCATTCATTCCATTCTCACACATTCAGCATGTGTGCGTGCACTGTGGGCATCTGCGCGCTTGTTTGTGTGTGTGTGTCCACACAGCGCTCTAGCCTATCGCTGTGCACATACTCTGGTTCTGACTGCATGCCAGATGTGAGCTGGACAGCTGTGCGGAGAAGCAGTTGGCTTCACAGCGCCTCTCAGGTCCATTTGGGGGAACCACAGGTCAGACGCTCGTGCCTTCAGCGTTAAGACAGCTAGCGACAACCTGAGCAGATGTGCAGTCGCTCCTTGTGAGGTCGAACATAGCGGGGGGGCAGGAAAAGTAATGGAAGAGAGGGGCAGGAAGTATGGAGGAGGGGGGGGACCAGGAAGTATGAGAGAGGGGGGGGGCGTGAACACAGAAGTATGCAGACGGGGGGGTGAACCAGGAAGTATGGAGAGAAAATAAGAGTTGGTTGGCCTGGTGTTTTGTGCCAAGCTCTCTTGGTACCAGTGGACGGTGAGCGACCCGCGTTCTCTCAGGAGTGGGACACCCACCATGACACGTGGTTGTGAGGTCGTTCCCCAAGGGAAGCTGCTGCATTGTGGGTATGAAGGCGCCGCAACCCTCCATCCCTAAATCTCGGAGAGCAACCAGGAGCCAGTTGCGTGCGGAGGAAGCCAAGCATGATGGGTAACGCTGTCCTCGTTTCCTTAGCAGCTAATTGTGCGGCTGGGGAAAAGAAACTACAGGGATTCTGTTACTCTGATGACACAACAAAAGCCATTCAGCCGGTATCACGGATATCAATATAATCTGAAACGATCCGGTATCAAAACAAGCCTGGCGCACCGGCGTACTGGCAGCAGGAAAGGGGTTTCCGCTAAGCGGCCCAGGCCCATGCAGTGACTGAGCGGGAGTGTGTGGGAGCGTTCAAATTAATATCGCGGTAGGGTTCCGTAGCAGGGAGGGATTACGGCCAAGCTGAAAGGGAAGACAACAGCAGGGGGCGGGGATTACCACGGCCAGCGAAAGGGGGCTGCACGCAGAGGAGGCAAGGGCCTTTGCACACTTACGCACACACACGTTTAAATCAGCCCCGTCAGTGGAACCACTTATCAATCTCTAGAGATCGATTCTCGCGTGGCAGCGTCGTTAGCGCTTGGATTCCGCTCTCAAGGGGAGGAACAGGCTGTTCGCTGGCCAAACAGGAGGCCCTAAGTCTGACTGAGAGGGCTGTTCCGAGCGCGCGCATTCCTCGGTTGCGTGGACTTAGAAAACCGCGCTGTTGACCTTTGTCCGGGCTCGGCCCTGGAAGTAGGTTGACAAGAGGCAGAGAAGCACGACGACGTGTGGTTTTCAGATGAATGTCCCTGGTGGGCCACCGTACCCCCCTGCAGGAGCGAGGTAGATATGAGATAGAGCTTCGAAAATGCCGTCCCTTGATGGGGTTTCCCATCTCAGCGTGTAAATCCATTCAAACGGACGCGCGCCTGCTTTTGTGTGCAGAGACAGCGCTCTGCGTGTGTTTGGATGTGCAGGAGCATGCTGTGTGCGTGTGTTTGGATGTGCAGTAGCATGCTGTGTGCATGCTGTGTGCATGTGTTTGGATGTGTGGAGCATGCTGTGTGCGTGTGTTTGGATGTGCGCGAGCATGCTGTGTGCATGTGTTTAGATGTGCAGTAGCATGCTGTGTGTGTGTGTTTGATATGCAGGAGCATGCTGCATGCTTGTGTTTGGATGTGCAGGAGCATGCTGTGTGTGTGTGTTTGGATGTGGGGGAGCATGCTGTGTGTGTGTTTGGATGTGCAGTAGCATGCTGTGTGTGTGTGTTTGGATGTGCAGTAGCATGCTGTGTGTGTGTGTTTGGATGTGGGAGAGCATGCTGTATGCATGTGTTTGGATGTGCAGTAGCATGCTGTGTGCGTGTGTTTGGATGTGGGAGAGCATGCTGTGTGTGTGTGTTTAGATGTGCAGTAGCATGCTGTGTGTGTGTGTTTGGATGTGCAGTAGCATGCTGTGTGTATGTGTTTAGATGTGCAGTAGCATGCTGTGTGCGTGTGTTTGGATGTGGGAGAGCATGCTGTGTGAGTGTGTTTGGATGTGGGAGAGCATGCTGTATGCATGTGTTTGGATGTGCAGTAGCATGCTGTGTGTGTGTGTTTGGATGTGGGAGAGCATGCTGTGTGAGTGTGTTTGGATGTGGGGGAGCATGCTGTGTGCATGTGTTTGGATGTGCAGGAGCATGCTGTGTGCGTGTGTTTGGATGTGCGGGAGCATGCTGTGTGCATGTGTTTGGATGTGCAGGAGCATGCTGCATGCATGTGTTTGGATGTGCGGGAGCATACTGCGTGCGTGTGTTTGGATGAGCAGTAGCATACTGCGTGCGTGTGTTTGGATGTGGGAGAGCATGCTGTGTGAGTGTGTTTGGATGTGGGAGAGCATGCTGTATGCATGTGTTTGGATGTGCAGTAGCATGCTGTGTGCGTGTGTTTGGATGTGGGAGAGCATGCTGTGTGAGTGTGTTTGGATGCACTCTCAAACCTCTCTGCCCTGCTTAACGATTATACAGTCAAAGGGCCCACCTGTTTAGACTGACGAATATCACCAGAGGTTGGCAGCTCCAGGCAGACAATGCTACGCACGCCATCCACCCGCCACCACTGTTCCATGTGGCAACATACTGTGGTCACGTGGGCCCCACCCCACCCACCCTCCACCTCCTCTGACTCATGAGTGTGATGCTGCTGGTCGGAGGGAGGGGTTAGACTGCTTAACCTGCAGGAGCACTGAGAGAAAGAAGAGAGAGAAAGACAGACAGAGATAGACTGAGAGAGAGAGAGAGACAGAGAGAGAGAGAGAGAGAGAGACAGAAAGAGAGAGACAGACTGAGAGAGAGACATAAAGAGACAGACTGGGAGGGAGAGAGATAGACAGAAAGAGACAGACAGAGAGAGAGAGAGAGAGACAGAAAGAGAGAGACAGAGAGAGACAGACTGAGAGATAGACAGAAAGAGACAGACAGAGAGAGAGAGAGACAGAAAGAGAGAGACAGACTGGGAGAGAGAGAGAGGTTGAGAGACAGAGAGAGATAGAGACAGACAGACTGAGAGAGAGATAGAGAGACAGACAGACAGAGAGAGATAGAGACAGAAAGAGACAGACAGAGAGAGATAGAGAGAGACAGAAACAGACAGAGAGAGATAGAGAGAGACAGAAACAGACAGAGAGAGATAGAGAGAGACAGAGAGAGAAAGAAAGAGACGGAGAAAGACAGAGAGAGACAGACAGACAGAGACTCAGAAAGGGAGAGACAGAGAGACACACAGAGAGACAGAGAAACAGGGACAGAGAGAGAGCAAGGCAGACAGAGAGACACAGAAACACAGAGAGACAAAGAGAGACAGAAAGAGAGAGAGAGGGAGGGGGAGAGCAGTGGGGCTGGACGACCGACCAGAATCCAGATGATCCTGACTCACCCTCTCAGGTTCAAGGGAGCGCGCTGGCCACTGGCCCCCTCCAACCACACATTCTTCCCCAGTTAAACTGTAACCACTACTACTCCCAACACAGCCAGCCCCGCCGTTTCCTCCCCGAACAGCCCGTTCATGACCCGCCGGGTCCCCCCCCCCGTCACCTGCATGGGTCGACCCAGATGAGAATAGGACATGGGCTTCCCGGAGTGGAACACACCACGACACAGCAGAGGGGTCAGTTTCCTCTGCTGTGAGTCTGCAGGGCTTCATTTCCAAAATAAACACAGACAGCCCAGAGCCTCACCCCTGTGGGCCCACCCCACCCTCCTCTCCCTCTCTCGTCCTCCTTTCCCCCCCTCTCTCTCCCTCTGGCTTTCCTCCCTCCCTTCCTTCCCTCCCATCCTTCCCTCCCTCCGCTCCAGGCGTGAGAGAATTTCGGCTCTCCGCAAGTTTCAAAAGAAACGCAGGCCCCGTCTGGTTCGTGACGGAAGGGGGGGGGGGGGGTTCTGGCGTTTGAAACAGGAAATTCTCCAAGGGAGCGAGCAAAACGGGCTCGAAAGCCGTGCGATTGAGCAACTCCAGAACGCTAGTGAGCCTCAGTCCACATTAGGTGCACCGTTTCGCCGGTCCTTAATATTTAACTCCCAGCTGACAGAAAGTGTAGAACTTTCCGGAGCCTGGCAGATGTCCTGAAGGCACGGAGGGAGAGCTCTGGGCGCTTCGCTAGCACAATGCGCTAGCTGTGTGGCGGTTCCACCGGAGACACAGCTGGTTCGGATTATTATTTACTTGCGTGGCCAACACCCTGTGTTCTCCAACATGGCCACAAAACACAGCAGCAACATAATAACCCGATATACGACTGAGGCATCTACACGTTGGGTCTACAGCGAGGGAAGGGGGGTGGGGGGCAGGGGGAGAGGG
>BROE01000018.1:15506322-15508822 GCA_036571765.1 Plecoglossus altivelis
CCCTGCCCCCGCCTCCTCCCTCCTCACCTCCTCCTCCCCCGCCTCCCACCACCTACAGTAGGAGCCCCACGTCTCATTGCCTCTCTCTCTCTCCCCCTCACTTCTCTCTCTGCTTCCAGCGGCTCCTCTGCTTTGAAAGGCAGGCCCGTGGACGTTATATAAGACATTCCTCCTCGTATACATGCAGGGAGGCAAAAAAAACACACACAGAAAAAAACACACGTTGGTTTGGTCTGTAACTATTTACCCCGAGTGCCAAGCTGTGGAGATGTCGCCAGTTCTAATCTAAATCATATGTTCCACCACTGTTCTCCTCTCGTGGGAGCGCAAGAGAATTTTACAGCGAGAGATACGGATGCGGAATCCACGCGTTTTTCCCCGTACTCCGGGGGAATCGGCACCCCGTCACGGCCGGACGCGGAACACGCGTGACGTCACGGTTTCCGCCGATTCGCCGACCTGTTTTTGTCCAATCCTTGACGGCGGACTTTGGGTGCGCCGACCTTTCGTGACCGTCAAAAAGTTATCGACCGGGACAAGCACTATCTTAAAGTGGCTGTTCCGGCACGCTCCACCGGGCTGCGAGTGGCTTGGTAATCCAGACTCTCTAGACGGTCCCTAGCCCTTCAGTCTGGGCTAAGCCTTGATTGGGCGTCTGAAGCTGGGTATTGATCGTGGACAGACGAGCGTGCAAGACATGACCGTGACACTAAAGGTCATTCGTTTGACCCTCCCTCCATCAGGTGCTTCCTTGGGGTAGGATCGTCGGGGGAAGAGGATCGTTTGTTGATCGTACCGTCTCGCAATTGATTGTGGTTATGCCACAAATCTGTCTGTCCAATCAGGCGCCTTGCCAGCGTTCCTGCTGTCTGTCTGTCTGTCTGCCCCTCTGTCTGCCCCTCTGTCTGTTCCTCTGTCTGTCTGACTGTCTGACTGTCTGACTGTCTGACTGTCTGACTGTCTGACTGTCTGTCTCATGGAATCCCTCTATCATCTCTCCTTCTTTTCTGTCTGTCCACGTTCTCTCTGTCTGTTGTGCCCTCCTGCTCCCTCCCCCCGTCTCTCTCTCCGTCTGTACGTCTCTCTCTCCGTCTGTACGTCTCTCTCTCCGTCTGTACGTCTCTCTCTCTCTCTTTGTTTAGCTGGGTGAATGGAAAGACAGGAAGATGAAAGCTTTGCAGCATAAAGCAGAGAGCCTGTCGCTCTTTGCTCAACTAAGACAGAGAGAGAGAGAAGGGAGTAGACAGGGGAGAAGGAGGGAGGGGGGGAGGGGGGAGGGAGAGATAAAGGGTAGAATGAAAAAAGTTCTGTCATGCTTGAGCCTGTCGGGCTTGCCGGCTTTGGTCGGTGGCGGGTGGGGGGGGGGTGGGGGGTGGGTGGGGGGCTGTGCCAAAGGAAAACAAGCGCCCCATATGTGGGGAGAGGGGAGGGGGGGGCGAGCGTTAAGCTAGTGCTCGTCCACCGATTGAGGGAGGAAGCAGGCAGAGCAGCTAGAGTTGTTGCTTGTGAGGTGATTGAGAGAGAAGGCTGAGGGCTGACTCCAAGGTAGACCGGCGAGTGGCAGATGTGTCGTCCATCCCATATGTCAAGAGGCAGAGAGGCCCCTGGTCCTCCTCCCAGCCCCCCCCCCCCCCCCCCCCCCCCCCCCCCCCCCCCCCCCCCCCGCCCCCCCCCCCCCCCCCCCCCCCCCCCCCCCGCCCCCCCCCCCCCCCCCCCCCCCCCCCCCCCACCTCCTGCCCCCTCCCCCCCCCCCCCCCCCACCACCCCCCCCCCCCCCCCCTGCCCCCCCCCCTCCCCCCACCCCACCCGCCCCCCCCCCCCCCCCCCCCCCCCCCCCCCCCCCCCCCCCCCCCCCCCCCGCCCCCCCCCCCCCCCCCCCCCCCCCCCCACCCCCCCCCCCCCCCCCCCCCCCCCCCCCCCCTGCGCCCCCCCCCCCCAGCCTGCTAGAAGCCCCCCCCCTTCCACGTCGGCCTCCTTACACGTACACAGGCACACACGCCTCACGTCACTTGCTGCACTAATTGCTCGCTGCTGTTTTGCGTTTCTCCCTCTTCCTGTTTTCTTCGCGCCGTCTTGATATTTGGTCCTTCCTCTCCCCCTCCCCCCCCTCCCTCCCTCCCTCCCGTCCTACCCCCTCGAATTTCTTTCTCCCTCACTCACTCATCACTCACTCCCACTCCCCCTCTCTCGCTCTCCACTCCCTCTCCTCCCCTCTCCCCTCCCTTCTCACCCTCCTTCCCCCTCACCCTCCCCTCCACTTCCTTCTCCCTCTCCCCCTTCCTCCTCTTCCGCCTCGCCTCTCTTTCTCGACTCCTCTCTCTCCTCCCTGACCTCCCTCCCTCTCCCCTCCCCGTCCCTCTCCCATACCCTCTCTCCTCACCTCCCTCTCTTACTCCCTACTCCTCTCCCCTCCCCCTCTCTCTCCCCTCCCTCTCTCACTCCCTCTCTCCCTCCCACCCTGCACTCAGACTCTCTCTTTCCCCCTGTTTCTCTCATTCCC
>BROE01000018.1:15518822-15522187 GCA_036571765.1 Plecoglossus altivelis
ATCATTAACTCTAAAGTCTTATCCGTGCTATCCAGTATCTCCAGTCTGCTCCTGGCCCCGCGGAGTGGTAGATCTGATCTTTCCGAGGCACGCCTGCTGATTGCTGAGCCAATAGGATGGGAGAGGAGGCGTGGTCATGGGCCATTCGGGGAGATGATAGGACTGTGGACTGTAGGGGGATGGGGTGCTGTCCTTGAACAGGAAAGGCTGGAGTGTTTACCTGTGTGACCTCGTGTCTGCACGACTGGTTTGAGAGTGGGGGAGAAGATTAATCGGTGATGATATGAGGGATGTGAGAGAGATAAATAGGGGGAAGGTTGACTGGGCAAAAGATAGAGAGAGCAGGATAGAGAGAGAGGAGAGTAGAGATGGAGAGGGAGGGAGAGGGAGGGAGGTAGGTAGGAAGGAAGCATAGAGTGAGAGGTGAAGGATTAGGGGAGGGGAGGATGGGAAGGAGGGAGGCAGAGAGGGGAGAGAGAGGGAGAGAAGAGGGGAGGGAGGTAGGAGGACGAGGGAGAGGCAGACTGTGTGTATGTGTGTATGAAAGCCTGATTCAAGCTTGTGTGTGTATATATGTGTGAGAGAGAGAGAGAGAGGGAGGGGGGAGACGGACAGAGAAAAGACGGTGTATAAGGTTACACGCGCTAAAGATGAAAACCTATTGGATTCTGAGCGTGGATCACGCGTCATCTGCAGCGTGTGCGTACTCGTGGCTCCATGGGCCCCTGCCCGTGTGTATATTTGTGATGGGTCCGTTGTGTCGTGTGTGTCAGTGTGGTGTGGTGAGGTTGTGTTGTGAGTGGGTTTGTCGTGTGCGTGGGTGGTGATGTGTGAGGATGCTGTGTAATGTGGCGTGTGTGTGTGTTGGTGGCAGTTCGTTGTTGTTGTGTGTGTGTGTGCATGCGGTGTTTGCATGTAGGGGGTGATGCTTTTGTGTGTATGTGTGTGTTGTGCTGTGTGTGTTGTGTGCATGCAGTTATCTGGTGGTGTGGGTGTGTGTGTGTGTGTGGGTGAGTGACTGTGTGTATGTGTGACTGTGCGTGTGTGTGCATGCGTGGGTGTGTGTGTGTGTGTGTGTACGTTGCACTATTCCCCAATCTTAGCTCAGGAACCTTATAAAAGATACTATGAGGCCCCTCCCATTGCGGTCTATAGCGTTTGATATCACAAGGTGGGAGATTGAACTTGGTATACCCCCTTCTCCTCCCCACTGCCACCCAGACACATCCCTCTACACGGTCCCCCCAGCATACACTCTGCAGAAAGGACACCCCCATTCAGTCGTGGCCGCGTTGCCCTGCTTTGGTCGCGTGGTGTGTGTGTGAACATGTATGTGTGTGTTTGAGAGAGAGCTGAGAAGACAAGCCAGAGGAAGATGAAGGGAGATAGAGAAGGAACACAGGGGAGGAGTTATGTGGAAAGTGAGAAAAATTAATTGTTGATTCGGCGCACTGTGATTGGTGGTGTACAGTATGTGTGTGTAATATGGCGTCGTGCTGTAAGCGGAATCACACCAGCATGTGTGAGTGTGTATGTGTGTGTGTGTTTGGGGGAGAGAGAGAGAGACTCCATGAGAGAGACTGAGAGGAAGAGAGACTGAGAGGAAGAAAGAGAGAAGAGACAAGAGAGAGTGAGATGAGATGAAGAGGAGAAAAGGAATTAGAGAGAGAGAGAAAGAGGAGAGAGACGAAGAGGGAGGGAGTATAAAGTAGAGGAGAGGGAGATAAAGTTAAAGAGAGAGTAGAAGAGAGAGGGGAATGAAAAGACGAGAAGAGAGAGAAGAGGGAAGATATAAGGAGAGAGGGAGATAAAGGAAGAGAGAGAGAGAGAGAGGGAGAGAGAGAGAGGGAGATAAAGGAAGAGAGAGAGGGAGATAAAGGAAGAGAGAGAGGGAGATAAAGGAAGAGAGAGGGAGATAAAGGAAGAGAGAGAGGGAGAGAGAGAGAGAAAGAGCGCGAGCAAGCGAGCTTTGAAACCCCCATGTCCCCAGTGAACTCAGTGACAGGCAGTCACAGGGGTCAGGCCAGTGTTGAGGGGAGAACTGTGGCTGTAAATCTCTCCTGCTGCACTCGCATACTATGTCCCTGTGAGTGAGAGTGTCTGTGGGGGAGCGAGTGTGGCTGTGTTTGTGTGAGCGTGTCTGTGTGTGTGGGAGTGTGTGTGTGTTTGTGTGAGTGAGCGTGTCTGTGTGTGCGGGAGTGTGTATGTGTGTGTGTGAGCGTGTCTGTGTGTGAGCGAGCGAGCGTGTATGTGTTTGTGAGCGAGCGTGTATGTGTTTGTGTGAGTGTGTCTGTGTGTGCGGGAGTGTGTATGTCTGTGTGTGAGCGTGTCTGTGTGTGAGCGAGCGAGCGTGTATGTGTTTGTGTGAGCGTGTCTGCGTGTGTGTCTGTGTTTGTGTGAGCATGCCTGTGTGTGAGCGTGTCTGTGTGTGAGCGAGTGTGAGCGAGTGTGTCTGTGTGTGCGTGAGCGTGCAAGCATTCCGTCTCCCTTTCCTGCGCCTGAGTTTGCGCACGCCGTGCGCGTTCGCATCCCTTCGCATCTGATGCGCGCGAGAGATGCGTGTGCGTGTGTGTGTGTGTGCGTGTGTGTGCGTGTGTGTGTGCGCGCGCGCGCGTGTGTGTGTGCGCATGTGCGTGTGCGTGCGTGTGTGTGCGTGTGTGCGCGTGTGTGCGCGCGTGTGTGTGTGTGTGCGCGCGTGGGAGTTAGTTGGGACTACAAGGCCACCATGTCACATCCTGTGCACCGTGGAAGAACAGCAGAGGAAGCCATGGAGGGTGTGAGCTCGCCATGGGTTTGGACTTTACAGTGTCGTTGGCTAGAAAAACGACTTAGACTTTTTACGAGATGAGCACACCTCTTCAGTCAGGAAGGGTCTAGTCAGGAAAGGGTTCCCACGGAGACCAGAAGACATTCGGCTGTTTGGACAGACAGAAGGAGACAGAAGGGATTTCTGGTTCACTGTGAGGGTGTGTGTGTGTTCGTGTGCTGTAGGTGTATGTGCTGTAGGTGTGTGTGCTGTAGGTGTGTGTGTGCTGTAGGTGTGTGTGCTGTGAGTGTGTGCTGTAGGTGTGTTTGTGCTGTAGGTGTGTTTGTGCTGTAGGTGTGTTTGTGCTGTAGGTGTGTTTGTGCTGTAGGTGTGTGTGTGTGCTGTAGGTGTGTTTGTGCTGTAGGTGTGTGTGTGCTGTGTGTGTGCTGTGAGTGTGTGTGTGTGCTGTGAGTGTGTGTGTGTATCCAGGAGTGGATCGTGCAGCTGGAGCCAGTTGTGTTTAGTTTGGTGTCCAGAGCCCCCAGACCTGTAGGGGTCAGGGGTCAGTGTGTTTAGAGGACTTCAGAGGGGTGACAGAGGGGCAGCAAGGCTGGGGGGG
>BROE01000018.1:15523328-15535828 GCA_036571765.1 Plecoglossus altivelis
GGGGGGGGGGTCAGGGTGACCATCTGGATTGGATTGTAAACATTCCTCTGGTAGAGTGTGTGAGCAAAGGTCAGCCATGGGAGGAGGAGGTGTGTGTGTGTATGCGTGTTTGTCCGAGAGTGTGTGCGCGCTTCTGTGGGAGCGTGTGTTTATTTTGCCGCAGTGTTTGGGACCCAGATGAGGGTGTGCTTGCCCGTTGTGTTGCTGCTCGAGTTAGCGGTGTGCGTATGTACAAACACACTGGACTTCTGGAATGTTCCTGTGACATCTCAGTGCAACATTCATGCGGTCGGAGGGAAAAAGGGAAACTGCAGACTGAGAAACTGGAATACTCTCCCTGTCGCAGTTTCTGCTTCTCCCTACATCCATCATTTCTTTCTTCTTTCACTACCCTGTCCTGTGGTCACATTTCAGCATTTCCCTGTTTTCGATGAGGGTTCGGGTCTGTTTAAGTGCAGTTCTGTGGGCATGCGTACAGCCCTCTGTGATGTTCGTTGGTAAAAAGACCCTTACAAACATGTTTGATTTGATCATTCAGAATAATCCGCCCACTAAAGCGATTGGCTGATTCTAATTCTGTCCCTCTTCCGATTGGCCGGTGTAGGTGAGGTCCGTGGGCCGCAGCGATGCTGTCCTTGGACGAGCCGCTGGACCTCAAGCTCCCTCGGAGGGGGAGCGGGCGGGACCGGGGGGCGCGGACCCCGCCCCTCTCCCCGCTGCACGCCAAGCGAGCACGGCAGCTGCGCATGGCAGACGACGGCACCGCCGTCATCGTCCCCGCCTCCCCGGCCTCGCCACACACAGGTGGGTGTGGTTGCTAGGAAACAAACACACACGCACACACGTACACACACACATGCCGTATTCATTTCTGGACCCCACCAGTTGAACAAGCCCCATTTCAATCTTGATAATCTCCGATCAAAAAGAATCCACAAGATTCTCCGGAAAGTTCTGTCCCGTGCCTCTCGCCATCTGCATCCATGCCTCTCAGTGACCCCTCCAAACCTGCATGGACCAGCCTCCGCTGACACACACAGACACATCCATTCCATACACACACATCCACACACACACATCCATACACATTCACACACACACACCCACACACACCCACACATCCATACACACGCATCCACACACACACACACATCCATACACACGCATCCACACACACACACACACACACACACACAAACACAATACACTACCAGAGGTGCACGGTATCTCTGGATATCAGATCCCACCGAGGTGAGAGGTCATCTGACCAGGTGCGTGTGTGTGTGTGTCCCTCCCCCTCCACCAGGTGTGGCGGTGGTCGCCCAGGACAGAACAGAGACCTCAACTCCCCCCGCCGTCGACCTCAGCATGTCCCCCTCCTCTCGCCACGCCCCCAGCTCCCCTGAGATGACCAACGGCAACGGGGTCTCCCACGTCTTCTCAGGGGTNTGTGTGTGTGTGTGTGTGTGTGTCTGTGTGTGTACACATCAGTGCCTGCTGTGTCCCTAACTCATTGGTATCGTGCCCTCTCGCCTTTTCCTTGTTAGCACTAATGGGCCACTGTGTGGAGCGTGTGTGTGTGTGTGTGTGTGTGTGTGTGTGTATGTGTGTGTGTGTGTGTGTGTAATAAACCCTACATGAGAGCTTGCTTCTGTACTGTAGAAACCAGCTGGGAACCCTTTGGAAAAGCCTCCCCAGGGGGTCTGGGGGAAGAGGTTGCGTGTTGCACAGCAGGTGCAGACAGCGTCAAGACTGAGTACAGGCGTCTGGATTTCCAGAGTCCATTAGTCCCGTTGAGGAAAACCTCGTATTTTAGACAACGTTATCTTCTCACTGTACGGAACACCGGACCCGCCGACCGGCAATATGTGGCTTGGTTCTGTTTGTGCTTTGATGGATGAAACGTTCAAACGTTCTCCCTCTCCCAGGAGTCTCACATCCGCTACGTCGAGGGCGGGGCCTCCTCGCAGGCCTTCCAGTTCTTCGTTCCGATCAGCGGCGGGGCGGGGCTCCACCTGCCGTCCTCCATGTTCATTGGCCAGCCCAGCGACAAGCGGGCCTCGCCCGACCTCTCAGCGGACGAGCAGCTGGCCTGCCACTGGAAGAAGGTGAGGGGCAGGAAGTGAGGCGGAGAGAGAGGAAATGGGTCACGACCTTGGTTTTCAACCATGCAACATAGAATGCTAATCTTCTCTCTCTCTCTCTCACTCTCTCTCTCTCTCTCTCTCTCTCTCTCTCTCTCTCTCTCTCTCTCTCTCTCTCTCTCTCTCTCGCACTCTGTAACTTTCTGTCTCTGCTTCTATCTCTGCCTCTCTCTGTCACTCTCTCTCTATGTCTCTCCCTCCCTCTCTCCCCCTCTCCCAGTGCCATCTCCTCTTCGACTCGTTGCAGGAGCTGGTGGACCATGTGAACGACTTCCACGTGAAGCCTGAGAAGGATTCTGGGTACTGCTGCCACTGGCAGGGCTGTGCTCGCAAGGGGAGGGGCTTCAACGCCAGGTGAGACCAGGCCAGGTACTTGGAATTGTGTGTGTGTGTGTGTGTGCGTGCGTGAGGAATAGGGAGAGAAAGAGGTGTTTTGATCTGTGTGTGTATGTGTATGCATGACATATAGCAAGAGAGAATGGTAATTATCTGTGCATGTGCGTGAGAGAGAGATGTAGTATGAGAGAGATAGTTAATGGTGTGTGTTAGAGAGATGTAGTATGAGAGAGATAGTTAATGGTTTGTGTTAGAGAGCTGTAGTATGAGAGAGATAGTTAATGGTTTGTGTTAGAGAGATGTAGTATAAGAGAGATAGTTAATGGTGTGTGTTAGAGAGATGTAGTATGAGAGAGAGAGTTAATGGTATGTGTTAGAGAGATGTAGTATGAGAGAGATAGTTTATGGTTTGTGTTAGAGAGATGTAGTATGAGAGAGATAGTTTATGGTTTGTGTTAGAGAGATGTAGTATGAGAGAGATAATGGTGTGTGTTAGAGAGATGTAGTATGAGAGTTAATGGTGTGTATTAGAGAGATGTAGTATGAGAGAGAGTTAATGGTGTGTGTTAGAGAGATGTAGTATGAGAGAGTTTTGTGTGTGTCTGTGTGTGTCTGTGTGTGTGTGTGCTGTGTGTTGTGTGTGTGTGGTCTGTGTGTGTACACATCAGTGCCTGCTGTGTCCCTAACTCATTGGTATCGTGCCCTCTCGCCTTTTCCTTGTTAGCACTAATGGGCCACTGTGGTGAGCCGTGTGTGTGTGTGTGTCTTGTGTGTTTGCGTGTTGTGTGGCTCTGTGTGTGTTGTGTTGTGTGTGCGTGCTGTGTGTGTATAAACCCTACATGAGAGCTTGCTTCTGTACTGTAGAAACCAGCTGGGAACCCTTTGGAAAAGCCTCCCCAGGGGGTCTGGGGGAAGAGGTTGCGTGTTGCACAGCAGGTGCAGACAGCGTCAAGACTGAGTACAGGCGTCTGGATTTCCAGAGTCCATTAGTCCCGTTGAGGAAAACCTCGTATTTTAGACAACGTTATCTTCTCACTGTACGGAACACCGGACCCGCCGACCGGCAATATGTGGCTTGGTTCTGTTTGTGCTTTGATGGATGAAACGTTCAAACGTTCTCCCTCTCCCAGGAGTCTCACATCCGCTACGTCGAGGGCGGGGCCTCCTCGCAGGCCTTCCAGTTCTTCGTTCCGATCAGCGGCGGGGCGGGGCTCCACCTGCCGTCCTCCATGTTCATTGGCCAGCCCAGCGACAAGCGGGCCTCGCCCGACCTCTCAGCGGACGAGCAGCTGGCCTGCCACTGGAAGAAGGTGAGGGGCAGGAAGTGAGGCGGAGAGAGAGGAAATGGGTCACGACCTTGGTTTTCAACCATGCAACATAGAATGCTAATCTTCTCTCTCTCTCTCTCACTCTCTCTCTCTCTCTCTCAACTCTCTCTCTTCTCTCTCTCTCTCTCTTCTCTGCTCGCACTCTGTAAACTGTCTGTCTCTGCTTTCTATCTCTGCCTCTCTCTGTCACTCTCGTTCTCTATGTCTCTCCCTCCCTCTGCTCCCTCCATCCTCCCAGTGCCATCTCCTCTTCGACTCGTTGCAGGAGCTGGTGGACCATGTGAACGACTTCCACGTGAAGCCTGAGAAGGATTCTGGGTACTGCTGCCACTGGCAGGGCTGTGCTCGCAAGGGGAGGGGCTTCAACGCCAGGTGAGACCAGGCCAGGTACTTGGAATTGTGTGTTGTGTGTTTTGTGTGTGTGCGTACATGCGTGAGGAATAGGGAGAGAAAGAGGTGTTTTGATCTGTGTGTGTATGTGTATGGGCATGAACATATATTAGCATAGAGGAGGAATGGTAATCTATTCTGTGTCCAATGTGTGCGTGAGAGAGAGAGATAGTATGAGAGAGATAGTTAATGGTGTGTGTTAGAGAGATGTAGTATGAGGGAGATAGTTAATGGTTTGTGTTAGAGAGATGTAGTATGAGAGAGATAGTTAATGCGTTTGTGTTAGAGAGATAGTATGAGAGAGATAGTTAATGGTGTGTGTTAGAGAGATTGTGAGTATGAGAGAGAGAGTATATGGTAGCATCCGATTCCTTATTATGTGTTAGAGGAGTGTAGTATGAGGAGAGATAGTTAATGGTTTTGCATGTGTGTTAGAGAGATGTAGTATGAGAGAGATAGTTTATGGTTTGTGTTAGAGAGATGTAGTATGAGAGTTAATGGTGTGTGTTAGAGAGATGTTGTGTGAGAGAGTTAATGGTGTGTATTAGAGAGATGTAGTATGAGAGAGATAGTTTATGGTTTGTGTTAGAGAGATGTAGTATGAGAGAGATAGTTAATGGTGTGTATTAGAGAGATGTAGTATGAGAGAGATAATGGTGTGTGTTAGAGAGATGCAGTATGAGAGAGTTCATGGTGTGTGTTAGAGAGATGTAGTATGAGAGAGATAGTTAATGGTTTGTGTTAGAGAGATGTAGTATGAGAGAGATAATGGTGTGTGTTAGAGAGATTGTAGTATGAGGGAGATAGTTAATGGTTTGTGTTAGAGAGATGTAGTATGAGAGAGTTCATGGTGTGTGTTAGAGAGATGTAGTATGAGAGAGTTCATGGTGTGTGTTAGAGAGATAGTAGTATGAGAGAGATAGTTTATGGTTTGTGTTAGAGAGATGTAGTATGAGAGAGAGTTAATGGTGTGTGTTAGAGAGATGAAGTATGAGAGAGAGAATGGTGGTTTGTGTTAGAGAGATGTAGTATGAGAGAGAGTTAATGGTGTGTGTTAGAGAGATGTAGTATGAGAGAGTTAATGGTGTGTGTTAGAGAGATGTAGTATGAGAGAGATAGTTAATGGTTTGTGTTAGAGAGATGTAGTATGAGAGAGATAGTTAATGGTGTGTGTTAGAGAGATGTAGTATGAGAGAGAGACGTGGGAATGGTTTGTGTTAGAGAGATGTAGTATGAGAGAGATAGTTAATGGTTTGTGTTAGAGAGATGTAGTATGAGAGAGATAGTTAATGGTGTGTATTAGATAGATATAGTATGAGAGAGAGTTAATGGTGTGTGTTAGAGAGATGTAGTATGAGAGAGTTAATGGTGTGTGTTAGAGAGATGTAGTATGAGAGTTAATGGTGTGTATTAGAGAGATGTAGTATGAGAGAGAGTTAATGGTGTGTGTTAGAGAGATGTAGTATGAGAGAGTTCATGGTGTGTGTTAGAGAGATGTAGTATGAGAGAGTTCATGGCTGTGTTCTGTTGTGTTAGAGAGATGTAGTATGAGAGAGTTAATGGTGTGTATTAGAGAGATGTAGTATGAGAGAGAGTTAATGGTGTGTGTTAGAGAGATGTAGTATGAGAGAGATAGTTAATGGTGTGTATTAGATAGATATAGTATGAGAGAGAGTTAATGGTGTGTGTTAGAGAGATGTAGTATGAGAGAGTTAATGGTGTGTGTTAGAGAGATGTAGTATGAGAGAGATAGTTAATGGTTTGTGTTAGAGAGATGTAGTATGAGAGAGATAGTTAATGGTGTGTGTTAGAGAGATGTAGTATGAGAGAGAGTTAATGGTGTGTGTTAGAGAGATGTAGTATGAGAGAGTTAATGGTGTGTGTTAGAGAGATGTAGTATGAGAGAGTTAATGGTGTGTGTTAGAGAGATGTAGTATGAGAGAGAGTTAATGGTGTGTGTTAGAGAGATGTAGTATGAGAGATCGTTAATGGTCGTGTTGCTTTAGAGGAGATTGTAGTATGAGAGAGATAGTTTATGGTTTGTGTTAGAGAGATGTAGTATGAGAGAGATAGTTTATGGTTTGTGTTAGAGAGATGTAGTATGAGAGAGATAGTTTATGGTTTGTGTTAGAGAGATGTAGTATGAGAGAGTTAATGGTGTGTGTTAGAGAGATGTAGTATGAGAGAGTTCATGGTGTGTGTTAGAGAGATGTAGTATGAGAGAGTTCATGGTGTGTGTTAGAGAGATGTAGTATGAGAGAGTTCATGGTGTGTGTTAGAGAGATGTAGTATGAGAGAGTTCATGGTGTGTGTTAGAGAGAAGTAGTATGAGAGAGTTCATGGTGTGTGTTAGAGAGATGTAGTATGAGAGAGTTCATGGTGTGTGTTAGAGAGATGTAGTATGAGAGAGTTCATGGTGTGTGTTAGAGAGATGTAGTATGAGAGAGAGTTAATGGTGTGTGTTAGAGAGATGTAGTATGAGAGAGAGTTAATGGTGTGTGTTAGAGAGATGTAGTATGAGAGAGTTCATGGTGTGTGTTAGAGAGATGTAGTATGAGAGAGTTCATGGTGTGTGTTAGAGAGATGTAGTATGAGAGAGAGAGTTAATGGTGTGTATTAGATAGATATAGTATGAGAGAGAGTTAATGGTGTGTGTGTGTGCGCGCAAGCGTGTGTGTGTGTGTCCACAGGTACAAGATGCTGATCCACATCCGCACACACACCAACGAGAAGCCTCACCGATGCCCCATCTGCAACAAGAGCTTCTCCCGCCTGGAAAACCTCAAGATACACAACCGCTCACACACAGGTCAGCAAGACAGAGTCTGCCTGCCTGCCTGCCTGCCTGCCTGCCTGCCTGCCTGCCTGCCTGCCTGCCTGCCTGTCTGCCTGTCTGCCTGTCTGTCTGTCTGTCTGTCTGTCTGTACATCCACCTGTCTGTCTGTTGGTCGGTCGGTCGGTCTGTCTGTCCGTCCGCCTGCCTGCCTGCCTGCCTGCCTGCCTGTCTGTCTGTCTGTCTGTCTGTCTGTCTGTCTGTCTGTCTGTCTGCCTGTCTGTCTGTCTGTCTGTCTGTCTGCCTGTCTGTCCGTCGGTCTGTCTGCCTGTCTGTCCATCCGAATGTCCGTCCATCCATCCATCAAACGATCCATGCGTTCATTTGCACACACATCTACATACACGCATGCATACATTCATACATGCGCATGCATACATTATCTACATACGCGAAAGCTGTAAGTAATGGATGAAGCGTTTCCACACATGCATTCAATACATCCGGTGCATTTTCAAAGCATCATCTTCTCGCTACGTCTCTCTGCTCTCCAGGGGAGAAACCCTACATCTGTCCGTACGAAGGCTGCAGCAAGCGCTACTCCAACTCCAGCGACCGCTTCAAGCACACGCGCACACACTACGTGGACAAGCCCTACTACTGCAAGATGGCCGGCTGTCTGAAGCGCTACACGGACCCCAGCTCCCTCCGCAAGCACATCAAGGCCCACGGCCACTTTGTGGCCCAGGAGCAGGGCTCCCCGGCCGGGGTGGGCTCCCTGCTCAAGGGGGGTCCTATGGGGGCTCTGCTGGGGGGCGGGGGTGGGAAGGAGTCGGAGCTGTCCTACGTGAGCGGGGCTCACATCATCATCCCGGGGGCGGCTGCCGCCCTCCTAGGGGGCCACGGGCTGCAGGGTCTGGGAGGAGGCTCCCTTGGGGGCTCCCTGTCCCCCCTCAGCCCCAGGCCCCTGGACCTCAGCACCCTGGGCTGCCCCAGCTCCCCTCCGGCCGGCCTGGGTGGCTCCGCCTCCGTCCTCTCCTTCGGCGGCTCCTCCCTGGGCCTGGGCAAGTCCTCCCTCCTCTCCTCGGCCTTCCCCTCCGCCGCCCTGGGCCTGCCCATGGTGCCTCTGCTGGGGTCGCAGAGCGAGCGCCACCGCCACCACCACCACCACCACCACCACCGCCACCACGCCAAGGAGGTAAGTCGGGGGCGGGGCGGGGGCGAAGACGAGCTGCCTCGAGGGATCTTGAATCTCTCCGCCACGGGGGCCCCCCATGATCCCCTTTCCTGGGTGGTCATCCCCCCTGGCACGGTTGTGCTGAAGCCAGCTGTGGTCAACTGACACACACATTCCAGGGGGTGGGAGGAGGGTGGGGCGGGTGGTGGGGCGGGGGGGGCGGGGCGGGGGGCAGGGGTCAAAGGTGAAGGGTCAGCCAGATCGATTATAAACAGGCCACGCATTTCTGAAAGGAGCTGGGGGGGGAAGGTAAAAGTTTTGGAAAAGAAAAAGTAAGTAATGGCCAATCAAACAAAAGTGGCTCGTACCATTACGCAGGAAACACAAACTTAAGGCAAGTTCTAAGAGACGCTTTTACGTAGAACGTTTGTGGACCTACAGCTCCTTTTAGAAATATGTTCCAGCTGTTTATAAAATGTACCAATGACCCTCTTCTACGCTTTCACCTTCATTTGACTTCCTCATTCCAACTGCTTTTGTGGACAGGATCCACAAGCATAAACAGCAGTCTCAAGGCTATGAGCTCTTGCTAAAGCCCCTTCTTCGCCATGGTGTATTTATAAAAAGGCTGTGTCCTTGTTCTAACACCGTGTTCTGTAGCCTAACCAGTGGGATAGACACACCAAGGAACTAGCTAACGACGCGCCCACGGCTAGGCTAACACCTGCACGCGCTTCTTTCCTCGCTACGTAGGCTGTCGGCCAGTTTCCTGACAGCGCGCCGCGAACGATACTCGGACGAACTCGTTCTGTCGGAGCGAGCGAAGTCGCTGGGCTCAGGCTGGCCCGCACCTCGCCACCGGTGACAGACGGGGAGGCGCTGTTGAGCGCCACACGCCGGCCAGCCGGTGTTTCATCCGGAACAAACTCCTTTTTTTCGTGGGGGGACATTTAGCCAACAGCACTGTTAGTGTACCTGGGACTTTATTACTGCTGCTAACCTCCCTGCTCCTCCAGCCAAACTAAAAGGCACTTTGATATTTTTTGACAATCTATCCCATCCTGGGAAAGCAACTATGTACTAGACCAGTGTACTAGCTAATGTTCTAGGCTTGTAGACCAAGGAGCTTCACTTAAGGGCTCAGCGATCTTAAGGACAACCGACAAAGGTGTTAAGTACACACCTAGCAACGACCAACTCTCACTTCTTATGTCAGTGTTTATAGCGCAGGTGTGTGTGGCGCCCTCTGGTGGTAGCATGCGACACTACGTCGCGCCTGCTTCTGACTAGCATAGCTTCGCGTAGGGCACCCCCTTGCCTTATCCAGCCGCCACCAGTCAACAAGGACCAACGCTAGGCTAGTTTCTTGACCATTCCGCTAAAACAACAGTGACCAAAAGGTGGCAAGCTGTCCTGCCAATACTCGGAACATTCTGGACAGTGTTTCTTGGCCTAAACTCAGTAGTTTTGTCCTAGTTGCAACAGCTCTGGCATTGTGCTAAAAATACCCAGTCTTGGAAAGGCTGGCACAGACCAGAGTACAGGACTGGAGGGAATTGGGCAAGGGGAGGGGGTGGTAGCAGAGTAAGTCACTGTTTTAAAGCTAGTCAGATCAGGACAGGTTTTTGACACTTCTTAAAACTGCCTCATGCACAGGGGTTACCAAAACACTGACCTGGTGTTACTTTTGAAACACCTGGTGTTGCTTTTGAAACACCTGGTGTTGCTTTTGAAACATCTTCATCGTTTCGTTTTTTTTCTCTCTCCCGTCAACAGGCACTTACCCAAACCTTCACACGTCTTATTTTACGTTTCTCGAAAACAATTTACTGCTAATATGAGGCTCTTTTTTTTTAATCGCTGTTGTTTAAAAATTTTGTTTTGTAGTTTTTTTTTTTTTTTTACACCCTTGTTTCTGTTGGCATTTCCACTCAGGCCTGTTAGAGCCACCTATCCCATGGGGGGTCCTCACACGCCTGCGTCTCCCAGATATGATGCGGGTCGAAGATGACAGGGCAGAGAGGAGGCGGAGCGCCACAACACAAGGAACATTCCCTCAAGAGACTGACACCTCCGCTCTCCCT
Organism: Plecoglossus altivelis; assembly: GCA_036571765.1. Taxonomy (NCBI): domain Eukaryota; kingdom Metazoa; phylum Chordata; class Actinopteri; order Osmeriformes; family Plecoglossidae; genus Plecoglossus; species Plecoglossus altivelis. The sequence continues at coordinate 15,533,561 of BROE01000018.1, forward strand.
CTCTTACACCTCTGCCCTCCCCGTCACTCTGAACTTTGACCCTGTGACATCATGTCCACCCCCCCCTTCCTTGAGAATAATCCCCTTTATTGCTGATTGGTTAGTCCTACTTCATGTTGTTGTTGCTGTTCGTTGAGACGAGACATTTCCCAATGTTGAAGTTGCTTTTGTTTCCTTGTTGTCTGCGATGGCTGCTTTGTACTCAGCATTCTCCTGCCCGGTGCCACAGGGGAGAGGACAGAGAGGGGACAGGGGGAGGGGACAGGGGAGGGGACAGGGGACAGGGGGAGGGGGTGAGGACATTTCTCCTTCCTAATGGGGTGGAACGGGGACAGAAGGTACTCGTAATTGAAAATGCAAACCGACGTCCCTCGACGACAATCACACAGCCAATAGACGAGGGGTTATTAACCGTCGCTAGCCCCACGGCCGCGCACACGGACCCGCGCATCAGCAGCCCACCGCAGTACGACTGGGCGCCTTCGGCAGCGGGCGCGTACGCCAAGACGCCATCTGAACCGAGGGCCTCCGCCAAACAGATGACCCGCACGTCAGTATTCACGCGAACGCGTCAACCTCACTGTCGAGATTCAAAGATGGTGGATCGCTCGGAGGGAAGGGGAGAGACAGGGAGGGGTGGGAGAGACACGGACAGAGTGAAAGGAGTGATTGATGGGTAAACGAACAGGAGAGATAGAGGGAGAGAGGGGGGAGATGAAGGGAGAGGGCTTGCTGCCAGGGGTAGAGGCAGACGCTCTGAGCGCCCCTCCATCTGCCCGCCCCCTCCCATCAAAAGGGCCTCCCGCGTCTGAAGTCAGGACCCGTTTCCCCCCGCTCGCCACGGTGGCGGCGGCCCACATGCGTGCCAGCCCTCGGAAACTAGGCCACTGAACTCCTTCTGCCCCCTGGGTTTATTTGAGCTTAAATCCGAGGGGGGGGGGGGGGGGGGCTGAACTCCCTCGCTCCCTCGCCACAAAGCTTTCTCACCACCGGAGCTGAGGGAACACACGCAGACAATATACGAATGCATAATATAATCCTCTTGGTTTAAAGAGGTTTGGGGGAAGGCGTGGGTTCCAGTGAGTTCCCTGCCATAAACAGCTTCGGCCGCAGACGGTTCGAAGGGAGGAGTTTGGACATGCGCCGCAGAGATGCGTGGCTGCCTCGTCGACTCTTAATCAGTGCTCTTACACTCAGGACACAGCCTCACACACACACACACATACACACACACACACAGCTGAGTCCCCTGGCTCCGCTCGCGTACGTACGGCAGGAATACACACACACACGTTCGCTTTATCTCGCGCGCACACACACACACAGACGTTGTTCCTCTGGTCACTAAGCGGGCTGTCCTCAGGCTGGCTCGAGAAGAGAATCCCCTCCGTGTGAGTGGACAATCGCAGCTCGTGATGTCATCCACAACAGGTGTTAAGTAGGCTAGGTTACCCTGGCAACAGCGAATAACCCACAGACATGGTTCTCTCGTCCCCAGCACCAAGCTCTCCCTCCTTCCCTCCCTCCCTCCCTCCCTGCCTCTCTCTCCTCTCCTCCCCGGGTGAATCTTTCCAGCACTCGTGTCAGGGGAGGCGGGGCTACCAGGGGTTGGGTGTGGCCGGAGAAAGCTGACCAATGACACGGACCTCTGCACGGTCCACATCTTTCGATATGAAATAAGCTGTTTGACCCGTTTGGCCCTTTTTTGCGTGCGTTCTGTCCCGCTCCGATCTACGGTCCCCCTCAGTACCGGTCTCCAGGATCGACCCGTGTCACACCATCCCTCGTTCAGACAGACCGCGGGTAAAAAGATGATGGTTCCTACCCCACCCCCCCCAACCCCCACCCAAACCCACCACCACCCGGTCAGTTGCAAAGGTCCATTCGACCTCTTGTTGTTCCTGCCAACCATATCAACACGGTACATTTCTTTAGTATAAAAAAAAAGGGTTCAACAAGTAACACTGACCATGTTGCCTGAGCAACATCTAGAGGACACTGTCTTGCGTCCGCACCACGGCAAACGGCCCTAGATTGAGTTTAGCGAACCAGGTGTGACCACTGTAGAGACCGCGGCCAACCACAGCGCCACGACGCAGCGGGGAAGGGTTAATACAAGACGTAAGGCTTCGCGAGGCCTGTTCCGAGTTATGTTTTTGCACATTTGTGAGATATTTTAATGTCAGTATTTTTTTTTCCAAGTGCCTTTTATTATAGGTGAAATATAGAGGATATACAGTATATGACAAAGGATTATATGAATTTATA
>BROE01000018.1:15540828-15566407 GCA_036571765.1 Plecoglossus altivelis
TCTAACCCCGTGGAAAACATCGCATTTCTATGGTCCCTCGCAATCTTTTTTTTTTTTTCCTGCAACAAATCTCCGCACCCCCAAAAAAGCCAACACATGGAATGGCCCCAGACAGCCACCATACTTCGTCACAGATCACAAAAGATGAATTGAAAAAACCTGAAGGTTATTTAAAAACTGTTAGCGAAGTTTGTTATTACTGTGACCTTGCTTGGAAGTTCTTATGTGTTAACAGTCTGTTAGCAGGCGTGTGTGTGTGTGTTTACAACACGTGTTGGTTTCAAACCGAAGCCATGTCTATACCCTGTACTTTCATTGAGAAGATTATATTTAACGTCCGCATCCAAAGTTATCCAACAAAGCTTTTCCCTCACGAGAAACCTACGACCCTGGTTTACAGATCCAGTTCTGTTTAAGCCATGGAAGGCTACAGTGTGTGTGTGTGTGTGTGTGTGTGTACGTAGGCAACAAACCGGAAGACCAGAGAGTGTGCTGAAGAGGAGCGTGCTGTTCATTTACAACAAGATCGCAAACAGTGTACAGCCATGTCAGACACAGACCTGGAGCCTCCTAACATCAGTGGAAGGGCTGCATTCAAACAAGCTGCTCTGTTGTCAGAACAGGCACGTGGGTGGACAAAGCACCTGTTGCATGCAGAAACAGCTACCAGTCTGCAAACTGGGAGCGGTCGCAAATGGTGACCGCATCGTTATCCGATCCCAAGACGGTAAATGTTAGCCGTTAGAACGAGGATGCTAACGGGATGTTGGCTATTTACAGTATGGGTGGGGACTGCTTGATCCAAACAGACAGTATTTGGGTGGGAGGGGCGGATTGGTAGTTTTAAGAATGGCATGGTTACAGTGTGGTCCGATGGATGGCACGGTCACAAGGTAGTCTTAAGTTACAAGGCAGACGATGGCTTTTTTTAAAGTTTTTTTTTTTAACAGAGTAAGCGGAAGGATGGCATGTTTATAAGGTAGGCAGACGGATGGCATGGATACAGGGCAGAGGTTGGCATGGTTACAGGGGAGTGGTTGGCATGGTTACAGGGGAGTGGTTGGCATGGTTACAGGGTTACGGTTGGCATGGTTACAGGGTAGTTGGTTCGTCTGGCACAGCTGTAGGTTGGCACGTAAAAAGAGATGCCACGCCCGGGCAGATGCTGGCACCCTGATTGGTCCACAAGGCAACAGATGCACACTAGTCATCCTATAAAGGGGAGTAAACAAGATTAGGACCAGAAGTGCTCGCATGCATGACTACTCGATAAGTCTTTGTTTTTTATCTTTGGTACACAGTAAAGCCATGTGGGAAACCAACCCTGAAATGGACCGTCTGAAGACTGATGAGTAGCAGCAGCACTTACCCACTCGTCATCATCGACACCCTCGAAGGACTCCTGTGGAAGAGGGTCGTCCATGTTCCCTAGCTTTGCCACCATGGCGCTCAGCAACTGGAACACACACACAGACACATGGCAGTAAAAACATGGTCACCATGTGACAGCTTGAACCAATCACAGAGCACACAGACGCAGGGCGGAGGAACGCACCTCATCTTTCTTCTGCTCGTCCGTCTTCTCCTCCAGGTAGACAGAGGAGGGCAGGTATTTCCTCACCGGGGCTTCTTTGGGTGCCTCGCTCACTGTGAGACACACACGCACATACAGGTTCACTAGCAGGGCTACATGAATGGCTGAAAACACTAAACAGATGTCTGATATCTTCCGTCGATTTGTGTCGTGTCTGTGTCCGTGTGTGTGTGCGCGCACATGTACCCGGTGTCGTGTGCGTGTGCGTGTACCCGGTGTCGTGTCTGTGCGTGTACCCGGTGTCCTGTCTGTGTGTGTACCTGGTGTCGTGTGTGTACCTGGTGTCGTGTGTGTGTGTACCTGGTGTCGTGTGTGTGTACCTGGTGTCATGTCTGTGTGTGTGCGCGCATGTACCTGGTGTCATGTCTGTGTGTGTGTGTACCTGGTGTCGTGTGTGTGTGTGTGTGTACCTGGTGTCGTGTGTGTGTACCTGGTGTCGTGTTTGTGTGTGCGTGTACCTGGTGTCGTGTTTGTGTGTGCGTGTACCTGGTGTCATGTCTGTGTGTGCGCGCATGTACCTGGTGTCATGTCTGTGTGCCTGGTGTCGTGTGTGTGTGTATACCTGGTGCCATGTCCTTAGGCCTGAGGCTGATGCTACGCTGCTGGCCGTCAGCTCCAGAGAGCCAGGCGGAGGCAGTCAGGACCGAGTCCCAGCACACAGCTGTGTCAGGGTACACATCATCCTGGAAGAACTCTTTCTGCAGGGGGGCGGATGGAGGGGCAGAGAGAGAGAGGAGAGAAAGGAAAGGAGAGGTTGCTATTGGAACCTATTAAAACTGTTTTGTAATCATCATTAATCATTCCAACTTGTGTGATCTGTCATTCTATACCCCAAGCATTCTTTATTGATGACAGAGCATTGATCACTATTTTATTCCGCATTACCAAATGTCACCTCTAAACAGCCATAATCACAAGTACCACAGAGCATTAACCAAGTTGCAGGTCCCCACGTGCCCACCAGGGGGCGCTGAAGAGACTCACCCTGACTCGAGGGACCTTGAAGGCCACCGGCTCTATGGTGGTCTTGCTGAGCATTAGACCGCGGGCCACCTCCACGTCACGGATGTCGCACTCCGTCTTGGGCAGGAAGGCCAAGCCCTGCGCGCAGGAAACGGTCACATTCAACTTCCTGTTTGAAGGGCAACCCTGATCTTGCTTGACATAGTTAAACTACTACGTTACTAAAACAGGTTGCACTGCATCACAGACAGTGAGGGAGGGGGGGAGGGGGAGTCAGTGGGTTTCGTTTTTGTGAGGTAAGGAAGTCAGACGTGCAGAAAATCCATTCACCAAACAGTCTAATTGGATGCTTATAGAGAGTGATGGATGGGAAGTGATGGATGGGAAGGGAGAGCCACAGTTGGCCAAGCCATTCATACCCTGTGTCTCGTACCACTGACCACAGCAATACTGGTCAAACTAGTGATTCTGCTGCTGGATCATTTGCTACCACTGTGGGACGCGTCTCTACATTTTAGACGCTAATTGAATCCTTGCGGCGTGACGTGAGCTGGTACCTTGTGGGGCTCTGGAGAGTTGTAGCTGCTGCACTGCAGGAAGTAAGGCGATTCTGGCAGGATCTCAAAGATGTACACGCGCGTGTCGCCCTGAGAGAGAGAGAGGGAGGAGGGGGAGAGAGAGAGAGGGGGGGGGGGACAGCGTCCTTGGCGTGCGCATGGCGGGTGGTGGTCCGGGTTCGTAAGACGGGAATGCACGGGTGGACAGGGCGACTGTCGGCGGGGGGCACTGGCGCGGCCCGGAGGCAGGGCGTCAAAGCGAGACAGGTAGCGCAGCGCTCTGCGACGTGGGGGAAACGGAACACACACCACAACGCACACACACACACGCACACACACACACACACGTGCACGTTTGAATCCCTGTCAGACATGGCGTGGGCACGTTGCCGCGGTGACACAGCATGCTCTCGCGATGTCAAGGGCGTCCGAGGGGGTTTGGGAGACGAGCGGTTGTCATTCACCTGTCGAAGCCGGACACCAACAGGTATTTGCCTTCACACACCCACACCACACGGGCCCCCCGGTGACCCTCTGGACCAGGACCCTCCTGTGGGGGAGGAGGGAGAGAGAGAGAGAGAGAGAGAGAATGTGCATGAAAAAGACAAGTCATTTTCCATGGAGCAACAAACTGTTAGAACAATCTTTTTCCTGGCATTCTAACTCGTGCAGTAGTGTGGGTTCTGAACCAGTCTCTCCACCGGGGTCGTCTAGGTTACCTGTATGGGCTGGGCAGAGCGGCGAGGGTCGTAGATACGGACTTTGCCGTCCTTACACACGGTGGCTAGAAGCTTTCCATCTGGACTCCAGGCTAAACCAAATATCTACACACACACACACACACACACAGGTGGTCATTATGGGCCCCTTGTGGTCATACACAACGTCAGCTGAAAGCCCAAACTGTAAATGAACAGTACACAGTAAACTACCATAACTCCTCCCCCTCCTCCCTAAGCCCCACCTCTTCCTCCCTAAGCCCCGCCCTCTCCACCCCAGTCACCTGATCCTGGTGTCCGAGGAGCTGCTTGACCTCGGTCCCAGACTCCAGCTCCCAGAGGCGCACAGTCAGGTCGTAGGACGAGGACGCCAGCAAGCCCGAGGCCAGGGGGTGGAACTTGATGGAGTAGATCTTCTCCGTGTGGCCTGGGATTGGACGAGACTGATGTCACTCAAATCTGACCAGCTCATTGAAAAGGCCGAATGGTAAAATCAGCAGCATACAGCCTCCATTCTGAAGCAGTCTGGAGCCCAGGAGCCCTGCTGGGGCTGTGCTCACCCTGTAGGATACTCTCTGGCTCGGTCAGAGTCTCCGTCAGACCCCCCTCTGGCACCTGCCACACACGGATCTTGGCATCCTCACCGGCTGAAACCCACACAGGGAGAAGGACATCCAAGTCAGGTTGGTTGGTTTGGTAATGTGTGCACGCACGCACGCACACTTACCAGCATGCACACTTACCAACAACAAGCCGGTGCGTGTCGAAGGGGTCCCAGCTGAAGTCAGCGACGTTGACCGAGTTCTGGATGGTAGGAAGGGCGGTGTCTGGCAGCTTTCCAGGCTGAGACAGCTGGAGGAGGAGCGGGGAAGAACTTCAGGATTAATCCGCATCGCAACCATCATGACGATACAAAATCCTCACAACGCATGACCGCATGATCGGTATTTTTCCGCGTTTAACAACTCTGCTTATTCAGCGGTGGCGCCATTACCTCAAAGATGGCGATCTGCCCCCCTGAGATTGCGAGGGGAACCGCTACGCGCTGGCGGTTGACGCAGAAGCCGTCACACTCGCCAGGTGTGGTGAGGTTGAGGCCCTTCAGGTTGGTGAAGTGGGTTTCCCTGTGCATCACCGTCCCCTGGATGTGGCGGAACTTGGAGCTCGGTCCTGGGAAGGGAGGTCTTGTCGTTTTACAAACGCTTCAAAATATGTCCTCCTTAACAGCGTTACTCACTCTCCCTTGCATTTAGTAAACATCGCTGAAGGCCAGACCGACATCACTGACCTTTAACAACAACAACAAAATGTTTCGACAAGGCAAGTCGTAAAAGCACCTTACTTTTCTTAGCGATATTTTTGCAAGGAAGACCTAGCCGATTAATGAACTCACCCGAACACAAGCATTCTCCTCCTTCGACACCGTCAACGGCCTCGGAAACACGCGTGTCTGCTTCATAGTTTGAGAGGTCGGTTTGAAAGAACGGCATAACCTCCATAAAGACATCGTGCAGAAATATTCCGCTCTCGATTATTTTATTAACCAGATCCTTGTGTTTCAGGAAGACGGCGACCCCGTCGTCCCAATCCGACGCAGAAACGATGTTTTCGCATCCTACTATTTCCCCCACCGCAAAGAGAAGTTCTTCCAAATCCACGGAGGGTTCAGGAACACACCTGAAGCCGTTCTCCGGACTGAGCGAATCATAGTCGGATTCAGAGTCGGACAACATGCCCACCAAATTTAACGATGATTAATCGGAGGGGAAAAAAAACTATACAAGCTAATTAAGAAACTTTAGGCAACTTTAAACAAAAACGCAACGCCATTTATCAGACGACGCCGTTGTACTGGGTTAAAGTACAAACCAACGCCACCTGGACCCTCTTACAAAACAAAGCCCCTGAAAACGGATTGGAAGGAAATGGGTGTCAGGTGCGTTTACGACCGGCGCGCATGTCTTTTTTACATCCACATCCTCTGACCACACCAGAAAAAGTAGAAGCTATATTGACAGACGGTAATGGAGACCCGCAGTTCCAACTCAACATTTAGACCCACGATAATACATATTAATACAAACAGAGACTGCATGTATGTTAGGTTAACCAACTTTGTCACTATGACAACTGCGGAACAAAAGGTGGACTGGTTTTGTGCAAGAATACAGTGTATCAGTGATCATTCTCAAGTGTCGTGATCAGCACTGCTGTTGTATCAGTGGTTAGATCAGCGCAGTAGTAAAAAAAAACGCGGACAAGTGAGATCCCGTACGGGACAGATCAATTAGGCTCAGAATGCGGGATGTCCCGCCTAATTTGGGATAGTTGGCAACCCTATCGTATGTATGTACATTACCTGCCAAATGTTTGGACACGCCCTCCCATTCCAATGAATGGGGCAATGTGTCCAAACCTTTGACTAGTAGCACGTGTGTGTAGTAGCATACCCAGCATAGTCTGGATGGTCTTGGCGCTCTGGCTGGGGCTAGGGCTGGGCAGGAACCCTGAGGAGAGCCCAGAGGTGGAGGAGGGGGAGCGGGAGGGGGCGGTGCTGCTGGTGGGGGTACTCAGGGGACTGCTGGAGGACTACACACACACACAAACACACAATACACGTGTACACACACAACAGTATTTTAAGTATTCCAAGCAGTCACTTATTATATCTAGGAGAACAATGACATTCATAAAAGGAATCATTAGTATCACAACAAGGAAAATGTGCTGTTAAACACTCCCCCTACCAGCCTGTCACTCACCTCTTTGCTCCTCCCACTAGGCAGCTCCTTCTTAGCAGGTGTCTGATTGGCTGGTGCCTGATTGGCTGGTGTCTGAGCGCTGGACTTGGCGCGCTGGTCTGGGTGGAGACTGACCCGCTCCACCTGCACACACGTGATTGGACATGTAACCAAGCTATACCCCTCACCCCTCAGCAGGTGTGCAGTACAGGTGTGCAGTACAGGTGTACAGTACAGGTGTACAGTACAGGTGTGTAGCAGAGGTGTACAGTACAGGTGTGTAGGCTGTCATGCTGAGTGGAAGCAGTACCTGTTTGTTGCCTCCTGTCCACCACTCTTCTGCTTCCATGGCAGCAGTGCGACCCAGTGTGTCTGGGTACAGGTCTGCATGGAACTCTAGCCCAGACTGAAACACACACACACACACACAGTATCTATGACTATTCATCTCCTTAAACGGCAGGGTACAGATCGACTTCTGATTGGTCGGGCATGGGTTGGATTCTGCCCACCTTGCGGGGGACTTGGTAGCTGATTGGTACGATGAAGCTGTCTGTCAGCTGCAGGATGCGCACCACCTCGCAGGACATGACGTCCAATGCCAGTTTGGGGACCATGGCGATGCCGCGGGTGGGGGCATCGGTCAGGCAGTGGCTCACTGAGGAATGAGGGAGAGAGAGAGGTGGAGAGAGGCAAAGAGAGAGAATAGGAGCGAGGGAGAGAGAGACGGAGAGAGAGAGACGAAGAGAGAGACGGAGAGTTTAAGGAAAGGAAAAAGATGATAAAGAAGGAGATTTAGGGAGGGATTCAAAAAGAAGAGGACGGAGAGGAGGAACGCCATTTTCTTTTCCTTTATTTTTTCCTCTGACCCTACAAAAACATTCCCCAAAATATCTCAGTAGCTAACTCTAATATTTTGACATCTAACCTTGCACCCGCGCACAGAAACATCTACATATCCTACCTTGAGACAGGAAGGGTTCGCTGGCAGCCACCTCGAAGCAGTCCACAACACTGTCCCCCTGTGAGGGGACAACGCAAACGTCACAACAACAACAACAACACCACAACAACATCATCATTAGGAAAGGGAGACGGTACCCTGACAAATCATGAACATCGATTCATTTAGTTCAAATCAGAAGGGATTCGTGTGTGCAGAGCTGTGGGTGTAGCTGTGAGTGTAAGGAACATGTATACCAGTGTTGCAGAGCTGTGAGTGTAGCTGTGGGTGTAGCTGTGGGTGTAAAGAACATGTGTACCAGTGTTGCAGAGCTGTGGGTGTAAGGAACATGTGTACCAGTGTTGCAGAGCTGTGGGTGTAAGGAACATGTGTACCAGTGTTGCAGAGCTGTGGGTGTAGCTGTGAGTTTAAGGAACATGTGTACCAGTGTTGCAGAGCTGTGGGTGTAAGGAACATGTATACCAGTGTTGCAGAGCTGTGGGTGTAAGGAACATGTGTACCAGTGTTGCAGAGCTGTGGGTGTAAGGAACATGTATACCAGTGTTGCAGAGCTGTGGTTACCTTAGCAGACATGATGAGCAGGCCAGAGTCAGGATCATACAGAGGCATCAGGGTCCTGATCATGAGGAGAGAGAGAGAGAGGGTGGGGGGAGAGAGACGGGTAGAGAGACATAGAGAGAGAGAGGGGGAGAGAGGGACATAATATGTTAGGAATTGAATCCAGTTCAAAATGATATAGTTGCCCAGGTGAAGTTCCTGTTGCTGGCCACCAGGCGGGGACGTGGTGCCACTGAAAGCAGAAATACTACACTTCTGTGAAATCCATCTTTCGCAACCACTCACATAGGTTGAAGGTGAAGTGGAATGAATTATTCAGCTTTTATGGCCTTTCCTGGGGGGGTAATTTTGGATTCGATAATCCATGACGTATCCCAGTGTTCAATGTTCTGAGCCAGACCTCCAGCCTCCCCCACCCTCTCAGCTCTCCTGGCCCAGAGGACAGACCCGGAGGTGGGGCTGTGGTCACCAGCCTTCTGCCTCTCAACACTAAAGCAGATTTGTGGTTAAAGGAGATTGCCAACCTCCCCCCCAAAACCGGAAGCCTTAGCTTTAGCGTGGCACATGGACAGGCACACGCACACAACACACACAAACACCAACACACACGCACACAACACACACAAACACCAACACACACTGACACCAACACACACGTACACAACACACATTGACACCAACACACACGCACACAACACACACACGCACACAACACACACACGCACACAACACATGCAGACACCAACACACACACACACAACACACACTGACACCAACACACACGCACACAACACACACAGACACCAACACACATGCACACAACACACACAGACACCAACACACACATGCACACAACACACACAGAGACCAACACGCACACACACAACACACACAGACACCAACACAAATGCACACAACACACACAGACACTAACACGCACACACACACACCGACCAACACACACACAACACACACAGACAGCAACACGCACACAACACACACAGACACCAGCACACACACGCACACAACACACACAGACACCAACACGCACACGTTCAGGAACGTTTCCAAGGGAACATCCAGACACTGTGGGGTAGTGACACCTCCCAGGGAAGACCCTACCAGACGGCTGTCAGGGTTACAGAGGGATGGAGAAGAGAGAGACCAGTCATCTTATCGTTCATAGGGGCGGTTCAGACTGCCAGACTGCCATTTACCAAGTCCACAGACAACACAGAATTCCTTGGAGGAATTCGTCCCACACACAGGCTATGACATATAAAAGCCATAGAAAAAGACACTGCTGATATTAAACTAAGAGAGAGAGGGAGAGATAGAGGGGGGAGAGAGAGGGAGGGGGAGAGAGAGATAGAGAGGGGGAGAGATTTGGGAGGGGGAGAGATAGAGAGGGAGGGAGAGAGAGGGAGGGGGAGAGTTTAATGAGCGACTTGACTCGGAGAAGGAGAGCGAGAGGAGGAGATGAACAGAGTGAGAAGTCAAGCAGGATGATGAAGAGGAAGCGCTGGTTAAGCCATCAAGCACCTCCGTGATAATGATGATGATGATGATGATAATGATGATGATGATAAAAGGTTGAGGCCCATTCCAGAGCCAGGCCCATAATAAGTCCCCTCCGTGTCCTCACGGCAACCAGACAGGGTCATGATGTCATGCTTTATAAATGTGAGTGTAATGACAGGTTTGAGACTGTGTAGTCTGCTGCCTTTGCAGTGACACACACAACTGTGTGTGTGTGTTTACAGCAACTGCGTGTCTTGCGAGCGTGTGTGTGGTGTTTGTGTTGTCGCGTGAGGTCGCCAGGGCAGGCAAGGGTGGGGTAGGACTACATTAAGGGTGGGGTAGGACTTCATAAGGGGTGGGGTAGGACTACATAAATGGTGGGGTAACGGGTGGGGTAGGACTACATAAAGGGTGGGCTAGGACTACACAAAGGGTGGGGTAGGACTACATAACGGGTGGGGTAGGACTACACAAAGGGTGGGGTAGGACTACATAATGGGTGGGGTAGGACTACATAAAGGGTGAGTAACGGATGGGGTAGGACTACATAATGGAAAAAAAATCAGCTTTCCAGGGTTTTTTCGATGCTGAAATACAGCGTTCCAAAAGCAGCATCTTACTATCTTTCAGGACACAGGTCAGTAACAAGTGACTGAGACGATGTCTTGTAATTCCAAGAACCAGCTTTAAACCACACCGGCGGAGAAAAAGAGGTTCTTAAAAAACTCGTCTGAATTCCCAAAAACGCTCAACATTAAGCCTCTTACTTCCATGTGACCAAGTTCTTAGTCATTAAGCTGCTTCTCTAAGCGAAGCTGCTTGTATCCAAGCCTGCTCTGCTCAGGGCAGCACACACACCTTACAGCTGAGGCATTCTGGGAGATGTAGTGAGTGCGGCAGCGGCCATTTTGTGATCCTACCTGGCCCCTTCTCACCTATTCGTGTGTGTTTATGTGTGTGGACTTTAGTGCGTGCTTCTGTGTGTGTGTGTGTGTGTGTGTGTCCTGGTCTAACTCTAAAAGCAGAACAGTCGGTGTACCGCAGAGCAAAATACTTGACTGATTTGCTAGAACTTAAAGAACCACAGTACCGCGTTGTTCCTCTACGCTTAGCCAGAACGTGGAACCCGTTATGGAGAACAGCCTCCTGTTGGGTTCTCCTGGTCAAACCAGGGTTCTCAGGTCAGGGTAGAACGGATGGAAAGTGAACTGAGTGAATATTTTCTTTCTCTTTCTTTCTTTCTTTCTTTCTTCCTTCCATCCCTTTCTTCCCTCTGATTGGACCGTGCCGAGCTGCCCTCTCTCCCTCCCCTCCATCCCCCCCACCGCCACCGCGCCCGCCCGCCCCGCGCCCCTCTCTGTCCTGGGGGCCAGTGAAGTGGGAGAGAGTGGCGGCCACGCTTCGTTAGGTCAACTCAGCGTTCCCATGTCCAGCACGGTCTGCAGGGAGCGCCGAAACACCTCCATTCCCACACCCCCACGCTCCGTTCCTCCCCCTTCTTACTCTCTCTCCTCCTCTATCTTCTCTTCCCTCTCTCTCCCCTTCCTCCCTCTCTCTCCCCCCCCCTCTCCCCTTCTCTCGCTCTCCTCTTCTCTCTCCCTCTCTCTCCCCTCTCCCTCTCTCTCCCCCCCTTCTCTTCCCTCCATCTCTCTCCCCATCTCTCTCTTTCTATCTCTCTTTCTTTCTATGTCTTTATTTCTGTGTCTCTCTCTTTCTCTACCCTCTCTCCCTCTTCCCCTCTCCCTCTCTTCTCCCCCCCCCCTCTCGCCTCTCTTCTCTCTCTCTCTCTCTCTCCGTTTCCCTCTCCCTCTCTCTCCCCCCCCCCTCTCCCTCTCTCCTCTTCTCTCCCTCCCTACTCCTCTCCTCTGCTCCTCGTCGGATCCCGTCTCTCCAACTTTCCTCTCCTTTTCTCTCTCCCACCCTTCAGCATTCATCTTTCCATCCCTCCTACTCTCCCGCCCACCCCTCCTTTATCCGCACCCCCTGCCCCCTGCACCCCACCCCCCATCCTTCATCAACATCTTACCTTCGCCCTCCTGATGGAAAATGACCAATTATTTCTCAGTTTCCTATCACAAGCTCGCTCTCTGCTTATCATCGCCTCTTGTTTTCTCACACTATCACACAGCAGGCAAAAACACACACACACACACCACACACACACACACACACACAATGTAAACACACATACACAAACTCAGAAATAATGCAGTTTTATCAGTGATAAAAGGCTATGTGGACTAATCCACAAGCTCCACCTCTCTGTGAAGATATTTTCCCACACTAAAGCGTTTTTACACACACATCCTGCAAACATATACACACACATATGGTAGCCTGGCACACGTGCATACACACACACACATATGGTACCCTGGCACACATGCACACACACACATGCACACACACACACACACACACACACACTGATAAGGTTAAGAGCTGGTGAGAGAGGGCGGAGCAGCAAGGTCACATGGGCCCACAGTCATGAATGAACAGGAAGACAATAAGCGACTTCATTCATCCACGGGCAGTAAACAAGCGTGTGTGTGTGGAGCACAATGCCATAACTCCATCCTAGATTAGACCGAAGACGGTAATCCAGGGTTAAGGCCCTCTTGCCCACTGTGTGGTGACTCACTCTCTCTCTTTTTATCTCTCTCTCTCTCTCTCTCACACACACACACACACACACACACTAATACACGCTAACACTACAGCTACAGTTCGACTGTAAATCCTTCTTGTTGATCAAATATGCGTGAGACACACCTGCTCACACCAGTTCACACCTGCTCACACCAGTTCACACCTGCTCACACCAGTTCATACCTGCTCACACCAGTTCACACCGGATCATACCTGATCACACCTGCTCACACGGGATCACACCTGATCACACGGGATCACACACCGTAGAGAAGACCCACTTCTACTGGCTCAATGTCCCTCACGTTGTTGCCACTCTCTCTTTCTTTGTCTCCCTCTCCGACGCTCTCTCTCTCTCTCTGTCTCTTTCACGCTCGCTGCCTCTGTCTCTCTCACACTCCCTCTGCGTCACTCTCTCCATGTTTTTCTCTCTTTCTTCCTCTGTTCCTCTGTATCTCGCTCTTTCAGACACACGCGCACACATTGCCCCGTGGTAATACGCTGACTTGGAACAGAATGCCAGGGGCCTTCATCACTAGCTGATATGAGCAGGACTGCTTGGGCGTGTGTGTGTGTGTGTGAATGAATGAATGTGTGTGTGAGTGTGTGTTTATGTGCACAACAACTTATGAGTCTCTGCTGATCTGCGATTGAAGAGAAGTAATGAAATGGAGACAAGACAGGTAGATGACAGATGTGGTACATGTCTGTAGCAGAGCACCAAGGTGTGTGTGTGCGTGTGCGTGTGTGTCTGTGTGTGTGTGTGTACGTGTGCGTGTGTGTCTGTGTACGTGTGCGTGTGTGTGTGTGTGTGTGTGTGCGTGTGTGTGCGCAGGGGAGTCGCAGGTGAGCCAGCAGCTGCTATCCGAGCAGATTAAGACGGAGAGACGACCTCAAAGTAACAGAAACTGGAGTTGGCCCAAATTAAAGTGCAGAGTCACATGCACGCCTGTACGCACGCCTGCACGCACGCCTGCACGCACGCCTGCACGCCCGCAGGCACGCTTGGTACAGTGGAAACCAATCAAAATCAGGTGCTTTGTGAGATAAGTAAATGTGCGTGCGTGTGCGTGTTTGTCGCGTAAGAACAGTATGACCTTCCATATCAATGGGAACATGCATGCGTGCACACAACACACACACACACACACATACACACGCACACACATGCACACACATGCACACACACGCACACACACGCACACACACACACACACACGCACACACACATGCACACACACACACACACACACATACACACGCACACACACAGGGCTGTATTATGTCCAGTTAATGAAGGTCTAACAGGAGAGGCATATAGTCAGATCAGTATCTGTGAAAGGAGCCTTTCTCTGCACAAGGAGCCTGGCCCTATGTACACACACACACACCTATCACAGGCTTATCACAGCCTGGAGCCTGTGTGTGTGTGTGTGTGTGTGCATGTGTGTGTGTGTGCATGTGTGTGTGTGTGTGTGTGCGTGCGCATGTGTGAGTGTGTGTGTGCGTGCGTGCGTGTGTGTACACGCGTTTGTTTTGTCTGCGTTCTTCGTAAAAGTCCGATTTCAAGGGAAGCTTCAATATCACCAGCTTCCTTTCCAGGAAGCTTTCTGACTTGCCCACTCTGTGTGTCTTTACATGTTTCCCTTTAGAAACAAGCTCCTGCTCTCTGTCTCTGCCAAGGTCTCTAGTGGCCCTCGTGTGCGAGCGGGCGAGCGCGCACGTGTGCGTGTGTGCGAGAGGGAGAGAGACATTAAGAGAGAGTGAGAGAAAGAGAGAGTAAGAGTGAGAGGGGGGGGGGGTTGAGAGGCTGCTGAACTGTAAACTCCTGAGTCCAGTGGATCTCTCTTCTCTCTGTTGCTGTCATCATCAATCTCTCAGGACAGTCTGTGTCTCTGTGCCTGCCTGCCTGCCTGCCTGCCTGCCTGCCTGCCTGCCTGCCTGCCTGCCTGCCTGCCTGCCTGCCTGCCTGTCTGTCTATCTGTCTGTCTGTCGGTCAGTCGGTCGGCTTGTCTGTCTGTCTGCCTGCCTGCCTGTCTGCCTGCCTGCCTGCCTGCCTGTCTGTCTGTCTGTCTGTCTGTCTGTCTGTCTGTCTGTCTGTCTGTCTGTCTGCCTGCCTGCCTGCCTGCCTGCCTGCCTGTCTGTCTGTCTGTCTGTCTGTCTGTCTGTCTGTCTGCCTGCCTGCCTGTCTGTCTCCACTGCTCCCAGCCTCTACTCTATCTCCATCTGGCGGGTCAATCCCAGACCATCACCATTGATGGAGTGTATCCAGCCACCAATCACCACACAGCAGGGGATAGTTACTGATCTTGTCCAGCACACACTCCACCCATCTGACCCAGCCAAGCGAGACTGCGGTGGACTTTGGTATTTTAAATGAATTTCGATTGATTTTGCTGTCGGTAATTGTTTGTAATGTATGTATTTGTTCGTGTGGTGAAGTCTTCGGTAAGACTTTTTAGACCCAGCGAGTTGAAAGTACTTTTACCCTGCTCACAGGTGTTTTCTGTTGCCTTCACAATGTAAGGACATAATCCGCAATTGATTAAACCGGATTACAAACGGACCAACGACCAACCTGGCAACCCAACTGAGTTCCGGAATTCTCCGAGGCTGTTGAACTCCACTGACTGCCCTTGTTGCCGTGGTGACTTGAGTCCTCCCCCACGGGGCGACGGTCGTCGATGCCATCGGCAGCCGTATCAAAGATACGAACCGAGTGTTTCGTTTAAGGATTGGTCATGACAGAAATACCCTTATTAACCACTGGTGAGGTCATGGAAAAGATTTGTGGTGACCCTAGTGCTGGTTTGGCTGTGCCATGACTCTAGCTGTGAACTGTTTACTCTAATGAGGGCCAAGGCCAAGGCCAAAACAACAAACAAACAGAAAGGAGCGAGTAAACAGGTCGTGGCAGATGAATGTGCGGGCAGAGGGGTCAACCAGTTGGTTGGGAGACATTCTCAGAGTTGCTGCGGTCCCAATCGCATTTGCTTAAAGTATGTGTGCGTGTGTGTGTGCGTGTGTGTGCGTGTGTGCGTGTGTGCCACACCACAGCGCCCTCTTCCCAACCTAAAGGTCACACACGGGTCAGCCAACAATACCACCAACACCCCAGACCCCTCCCCCGACCTCCCCCCTCCTCTCCTCCCTCCCCCCTGTAAACACATTCCAGAACAACTCTACTTTAACAAGCCTAATCACTTCGTTCTTGATTTTCATTAAGATCCTCTCCACGTTGTAACACTGAATTCTCTTCGCATACAGGAGGGGATACAGGTGTATTCACAAGCCCTTGCGTGCGTGTGTGTGTGCGTGTGTGTGTGCGTGCGTGTGTGTGTGTGCATGTGTGAGTGTGTGTGCGTGCGTGTGAGTGTGTGTGTGTGTGTGTGAGTGAGTGTGTGTGTGTGTGTGTGTATGTGTGTGTGTGTGTGCGTGCGTGTGTGTGTGCGTGTGCGTATGTGTGTGTGCGTCTGCGTGTGTGTGTGTGTGTGCACAGGTGTGTCCTGCCGCCGTCAAGTAGCCAGTTCATTAGATGGGAATTAGACCGGCCGGGTCTCGTTCCTGAACGGGCAAAGAAAGGCGGGGCTTGTGGGTGGAGAGGCCAGCTGTGGCTGCGACTGAGCCCCAAAGACGAGGCTCTCAGATGGGGTGCCAAGTGGCCCCTCTCCCCTGTCCTCCTCTCCTCCTCCTCCTCCTCCTCCTTCTCTCTTCCCCTTCTTCTCTTCACTCCTCCTCATTGCTACCTCCACCTTCCCTCCTCTCCTCCTCCTCTTCCTCTCTTCGCTCCAGCGGGCCCCGCAAGGCGCCCTGACACGCAGGGTTTCAATCCGGCACACGGCCCCTTGTCAGCACAAGCCTGTAATGACTCACGCACACCGGCGGATCATGCGCGCACACACACACACTCAAACACACACACACACACCGGCGGATCATGCGCACACACACACACTCAAACACACACACACTCAAACACACACACACCGAGCGACTCGATACAGACACGCCGACGGACGCACGCTCGGTCGGCACGCGCCCCCGGGTGCAGAAACAAGGACAACCCCAAACGCCGTCACCGTCACAACGCTTGTCTTCGACAAACTGGAGCCCCGAGTGAGAAGTGGAGACCGTCTCCTCCCTGTCCCTAACACACGGCCGTCGGTGACAAAACAGCGGTAACTTTACACCGTCCTGGGATCGGGCGATGAAAGACTCGCACGCACGCAAACACACACGCTCAGCCGCTCAGGCCAGCCTCCCGGACACACACGGAGAGCAGACCTATAAACATGTGGTTACCTGGGCCAGGCTGCCTCGTAAAGTCATAAAGGGCCATGGCACTGGCTGTAAACTGACAGGGAATATCTCCCTCCCTCCCCCCCCTCTCCCATTCCCTCCCCCCTGACCCTTACAGTCAGTCCTGGGGATGGGAAATGAAGAGGAGTTATGGAGGGAGGGAGGGAGGGAGGGAGAGAGAGAGAGAGGAAGGAAGGGAGGAAGGGAGGGAGGGAGAGACCGCCTGGGGATCTGAGGGAGACCAGGGTCACGACCAGTCTACCTTCTCAAAAGACCAAGAGAGACTTTTGTAAACTATCTGGGTGGCTTTGCTCGAGGGCAGCGACAGTCGGTTGGCTTTTTTTTACGAAGTCATCAAACCTGTGTTTCGGTGTTGTGAAGGCTTTCGACACTTGCTGCTTGCTGCTGTTCGGTGCTCTAGGGTTGTGTGTGTGTGTGTGTGTGTGGGTGTGTGTAAGGACGGTGCATACTTACAATGTGTGATTAGCAGTGTTGCTGTGCTGCATATGTGTGTGTGTGTGTGTGAAGTAAAGAGCAGGGTGTGGACCTTGCTAGACCCGGAAGAGAGATGTTTCACGTTAACCCAAGACACCAACACACACACAACACAAACACACACAACACACACACAACACACACACACACAACACACACACACACAAAACACACACCCACACACACACAACACACACACACCTACCTCCGGCATCAAAGACTCCAGCAGAACAGGCATTACATGACCTGTCGGCAGGGCCTGGGAACCACCGGACACAACACAGAGAGGGGGGAGGGGGAGAGGGGGGAGGGCGGAGGGGGGTCGTGACCGTGACAACCTTTCTCCCTCTGCTAGGTCACAGGAAGAGACCAGGCGGCTCGTCATGGCTACTTAGGATTAACACGTGTGTAACATACATGCACTCGCTAACGCCACGCGGAAATATGGAAATGGAGGTTTGACGTGACCCTGAACTCCATCTCTCCCTCACACACGTTGCTAAAGGTCGTACTGTGAGGTTGGTGACCAAACACATGACAGCCTTCACAGAGCCAATCAACGCACAGCGTAATGGAGTGATGTCATAGACATATATATGTCAGCGCCCTCCAACTTCGTGCTAAGATCTCAGGCTGCTGGAAAACCCCCAGAATGCAACACACTCTAAAACAGCCAATAAACGGCGTTCACCACATTCGTCCAGTTAAGAGGCTGGTGAAGGACTTACGGTCCTGTTAGAGCCAAACGGAGCGCGGCCACCATGCGCTCCCCTCCGTTCCACCTCAGCTGCTCCACGGACGCCACGGGGGCGGTGACATCACCTCCCGCCCCCCCTCCAGACGCCCTCACGCCCCAACCCCCTCCTTCTCTAGTTTCTGTGACCGTTCAGGCAATGTTGCCCAAAGGTTCTTAGAATGCTCCTGGGTTTGAGTGTTCTGTACCTGGCACCGGCAGGAGAACACACTGGCCTGGGGATAGAACACACTCAAACACATGCATACCGCACACACACACACACACCACACACACACACGCTCAAACACATGTACACCGCACACGCACACACACACCACACACACACACACTCAAACACATGTACACCGCACACACACACACACCACCACACACACACACACTCAAACACATGTACACTGCACACCACACACACTCAAACACATGTACACTGCACACACACATGTACACTGCACACACACACCACACACACACACACACTCAAACACATGTACAACCGCACCACCACACCAACACACACACCACCACCACAACCCAAAAATGTACCCAACTGACACCCCACACACACTCAAACACATGTACACTGCACACACACATGTACACTGCACAAACATACCACACACACACACACACTCAAAAACATGTACACCGCACACACACACCACACACACACACACACACACACTCAAACACATGTACACTCCACACACACATGTAAACTGCACACACACACCACACACACACACACACACACCACACACACACACTCAAACACATGTACACTGCACATACACACACACACACACACACGTCAACACACATCCTGTACATGCACACACACATGTACACTGCACACACTCACACACACACACACTAACACACACTCAAACACATGTACACTGCACACACATGTACACTGCACACACACCACACACACCACACGCACACACCACACCACACGCACACACTCAAACACATGAACACTGCACACACCCACCACACTCACACACACACTCACACACATGTACACTGCACACACACAACACACCACACACACACACACACACACAAGTACACTGCGCACACACACCACACACACACACACTCAAACACATGTACACACACACACACACACACACACTCACACACACAGACAGGTCACACCAACACACTGACAGGTCACACCAACACACACACATGTACACACACTCCACACACACACACACCACACACACACTAAACACACATGTTCACACCACACACACTTTTGCACACAGCACACACGCACGCACACCCATGCACGCATGCACAAATCCAAACACACAAACACACACTCACACAAGTTTCCTTAATGGAAAGCCAAGGCTAGTCTATTGAAAGAGCTCGAACTGTAAAACCTAGCAATTTACTGTCACGAAACATTAGCGTTCAGTAAATGAGTTCCCAGTCATTTGTGTGTGTGGTGTGTGTGTGGTGTGTGTGTGGTGTATGTGTGATATTGTGGTGTGTGTGTCTGATGTGTGAGATGTGTGTGTGTTTGTGTTTTTGTTTGTGTGTGTTTGTGTGATGGTGTGTGTGTGGTGTATGTGTGGTGTGTGTGTGTGGTGTGTGTGTGGTGTATATGTGGTGTGTGTGTGACAAATGAGAGAAGGAAAGACATGGAAAAAGAGAAATAAAGAAAGGAAGAAAAAGCTCAACCTCATCCAATCCTTCTTATACCTCAAGTCCCTGACGGGTGTGTGTGTCTGCATGTGTGTGTGTGTGTCTGCGTTGTGTGTGTGTGTCGGCGTAATTGTGTGTTGTGTGCTGTGTGCTGTGTGTTGTCTGCCGTGTGTGTGTGTGTTGTGCTCTGCAGCGTGTGTGTGTGTTGGTCTCTGCTGTCTGCGTGTGTGTGTGTGTCTGCGTGAATGTTGGTGTGTGTCTGCGTGTTGTGTGTCTGCGTGGTGTGTGTGTCATTGCCGCAAACGCTGAAACACGTAGCTGTGTGTGGTCTCTGCGTGATGTGGGTGTCTGCGTGTGTGGTGTCCTGCGGTGTGTGTGTGGTGTCTGCGTGTGTGTGTGTCTGCGTGTGTTGTCTGTGTAATGTCGTGTGTGACTGTGTGTGTGTCTGCCTGTTGTGTCCTGTGTGTTCTGTTATGTTGTGGTGTGTCTTGCGGGGGTGTCTGTGTATCTGTGTGTCTGCATGTGTGTGTGGATGTGCGTGAGTGTGTGTGCAAGTCTGTGTGTCTGTGTGACAGTGAGTGATAAAGAAGAGTTGTGTGTGTGTGTATAAGACATCAGGTGTGTGTGTGTGTGACTGGTGTGTGTGTCTGCGTGTGTGTCTGCGAATGTGTCTGTAAGTGTGTCTGTGTCTGGCAAAACGTGTTGTGTCTGTATCTGTGTGTTCTGCATGTTTGTGTGTGACATGTGTGTGTGTCTGGCACAATGTGTGTGTCTGGTGTGTGTGTGTATGTCTGCGTGTGTGTCTGTGTGTGTATGTGTGTGTCTGCATGTGTGTGTGACTGTGTGTGTGTCTGCACATGTGTGTGTCTGTCTGTGTGTGTGTGTCTGCGTGTGTGTCTGTGTGTGTATGTGTGTGTGTCTGCATGTGTGTGTATGTCTGCGTGTGTGTGTCCGTGTGTGTCTGTCTGCGTGTTTGTGTCTGTGTGTGTGTCTGTGTGTGTGTGTCTGCATGAGTGTGTGTCTGTGTGTGTGTCTGCGTGTGCGTGTCTGTGTGTGTATGTCTGCCTGTGTCTGTGTGTGTGTGCCTGCGTGTGTGTGTGTCTGCGTGTGTGTGCCTGCTTGTGTGTCTGTGCCTGCTTGTGTCTGTGCCTGATTGTGTATGTATATGCATGTGAGTGTGCATACATGCGTGTGTGTATGCATACGTGTGTGTGTGTGTGTCTGCGTGTGTGTCTGTGTGTGTGTGGTTATCTGCGTGTGTGTGTGTCTGCGTGTCTGCGTGTGTGTGTGTCTGCGTGTCTGTGTGTGTGTGTCTGCGTGTGTGTCTGTGTGTGCATGTGTGTAAGAGAGAATGAGAGAATGTGAGAGAGTGTGTGTGTGTTGTCTGTGTTGTGTGTGTGTACGTGTGAGAGACATGTCTTATACCGTAGCGCCAACTTGCTACCACACACAATGTGATCTCCTTTATCAGGGAATGTAGCCGTTCCCCATCTCTCCCTCCCTCTATCTCTCCATCTATCTGTCTGTCTGTCTCCTCTCTCTGCCATCTCTCCATCTATCTGTCTGTCTGTCTCTCTCTGTCATCTCTCCATCTATCTGTCTGTCTGTCTCTCCTTCTTACTGTCTCTCCATGCTTACTCTGTCCTGTCTGTCTCCCTCCTTGCCACTATCTATCGGTCTGTCTCCTCCTCTCTCTCCATCTGTCTGTGTGGGGGACGGGGAGGGAGAGAGCGTGGTATCAACTCTATCTGGATCGGGGGAGAGGGGAGGGAGGGTGAGTCTGTGGTTGGAAGGAGGGGGGAGTGAGGGGCTGCATTCCAGTGCTCTTCAGGATGTGTGTCAACGCGTGTGGGGCGACAAGCTGGTTTCTGACACACACACACACACACACAAGGACCTAGTCACCCTCTTACCGTGCCTGTGCTTGCCCGTTCTCCTGCTACACTAACCCTTCTTTTTTTCCCTCCTGGCCTCACAAACACACTCTGTCTCTCTGCATACCCATGTGTGTACATCCGTACACATTGTATATATACACTCTCCTCGTACTGTATATCTGTTCATTGTTATACTTAGAGATGTATATGCTGTTTACATATACAGTGCTGGGCAGAACACATACACTTTTTCTAAGTGAAGCAAAAACGCTTTCAGAAATACTGAAATGGAACCAAAACGCTCTCAGCATTGGTCCACTCTGCTGCTGACAAATGTGGAAGACGGAAAAGTAAATGTTTGAGACAATGTTCATGTAAATATCTTGAGGGCCTTTGGATGTGCTGGGTGTGCAGTGCATCACAAAGTGTCGCAGAGATGCCTGGCCCGACCCAGTCGAGGTCCCCCAGTTTCCCCAGGAGAGTCACAGGAGAGGGCTTATGACTGGTCCAGGATCTGTCCCTCGAGCACAGATACGAATACAGGAGAGCTCATCCTTCATTGTTGCATTCTGACCCTGCAGTTTCCTCCCCCACTCTCTCCCTCCCCCTTTCCCTCCCCCACCCTCTCCCTTCCCCTCTCCCCCTCCCTCTCCCTTCCCCTATTCCCCTCCCCCTCTCTCCCTCTCTCCCTCCCTCCCTCCCTCCCCCTCACTTTTATTTAGTCTAGGGAAGGAGGCGAGCATTCTCGACCAGTGAAGGCGCTCATGTTTTCATCACTTCTACAGTAAATCAGCTGTTTTAAAGGCCTCAGCTGGGAGTTTGCCCCAATAAATAACCACGGAGACACCGATTTATGACCCTGAGGGTGGGGGGGTGCGTGTGGAGGGGGTCATGGGGTCGTGTGGCCGGGGGGGGTGGGTGGTATTAGGCAGAGAGGCGGGGTACAAGATCTTATCTCCTCAAAATAAATCTGTGCTGCAGGATGAAGTGTGTCTGTCCGTCTGCAGGCTTTAGATGGAGCGTGGGTGGGTGGGGGTGTGCGTGTGTGGACACGTGATTGTCCAAACCTGAGACGGTGTAAATGTGTTTTCAATCCTCTTTATACTTGATAGGATGGGGGAGTGACAAAGGAGTGGAGATGAAGAGAGGAAGGAGGGAGTGTGCTGTCTTCTCCAGGTGAAACTCATCTAAGAGAGAGAGAGAGAAGAAGAGAGAGAGAAGTAGAGAGGAGAGAGAGAGAGAGGGAGAAGAGAGAGAGGGAGAGAGAGAGCGAGAGAGAGAGAGAGAGAAAGAGAGACAGAGAGACTGAGAAAGAGGGAGACAGAGAGACAGAGAAAGGCACAGAGAGAGACAGAGAGAGACAGAGAGACACAGGAGAGTAGAGAAGAGAGAGACGAGAGAGAAGACCGAGATGAGCAGCACACAGACATGGAGAGAGAGAGGCAGAGAGAGAGAGACAGAGAGATAGACAGAGGCAGATGAGCCAGAGAGAGACAGAGACAGAAAGAGAGAGAGACACAGAGAGAGAGACAGAGAGAGAGACAGAGAGACAGAGAGAGACACAGAGAGAGAGACAGAGAGAGAGATAGAGAGACACAGAGAGACACATAGAGAGAGACACAGAGAGAGAGAGAGACGGAGAGAGAGAGGACAGCTCAGCCTTGACTCAGAGGGGAGGTGAACTGTAACTGGTACTGGGAGATCTACTCCTGTTCCTGACTGGTCTGCATACACACACATACACACACACACACACACACACACACGCACGCACACACACACGCATACACACATACGCACACATACATACACACGCACACACACACGCATGTTTGCAGAAACGCTCTTATGCAGACGCACCAGTGGCTGATTCTTAGTGTAAGGCTGGAGCTGTGTGTGTGTGCGTGTGTTATCTCAACAGCCATCTTCCTCTCCTGCTCCTACCCCCTCCATAACACCTCAGGCGTTGTGCTCAATACCTGCCATACCATGTCTAGCATAGTTTGGTCGATGGAGAGAGGTAGAGGGATGATGTGATTGAGAGAGAGGGGTGCAGAGAGAGAGAGAGAGAGAGAGAGAGAGAGAAAGAGGAAGTACTGCGAGTTTCAGAGAAACATAGTGAGCCAGGAGAGAGAAAGACAGAGACAGAGAACAAGAGAGAGAGAGAGAGAAAACAAGAGAGAGAGACATAGAGAGATAGATAGAGAGAGATAGAGATAGAGAGAGAACAAGCGCTTGAGAGACAGAGAAAGAGAGAGAGACTGGCAGAGAAAGAGAGAGAGACTGGCAGAGCAAGAGAGAGAGACTGGCAGAGAAAGCGAGAGAGACTGGCAGAGAAAGAGAGAGAGACTGGCAGAGCAAGAGAGAGAGACTGGCAGAGAAATAGAGAGAGACTGGCAGAGAAATAGAGAGAGACTGGCAGAGCAAGAGAGAGAGACTGGCAGAGAAATAGAGAGAGACTGGCAGAGAAATAGAGAGAGACTGGCAGAGAAAGAGAGAGAGACTGGCAGAGAAATAGAGAGAAGGAGAAACAACGAGAGTGTGAAGACAGACGGATCGATCCTCTCGCTCTCCACGGTCATAACATTGTACATGTACAGTACACTCCCAAAGCATGATGGGAACCCCCCCCCCCCCCCCTCCCTGAGTGACCTATAGACCCCAAATGAGCGGGGAGGTAGAGGTCATCCTCTTCTCCTCTGCTATCGGGGTTATCAGAGCCAGAGAGATACGCAGGAATCGCTCTCTTGTGGCCGTGGAGAGAGGAGAGATAAGAGGGTTTATCATCACAGTTACCCTAATGTCCCCATATCCAATGTTGAGACCACTGGAATCCACCCCATAATGCCAGCTGGACTCACTCCCGGGGACAAACAAGACATTTTCCTGTGTGTTTGTTTTCTTAACCCTGGCTCACCTGATACTAATAATTCGCTGGCTAACTTTGGTTTATTTACACCGCTGTCTATATGTTTTCCTTCTGTTTCTCTAAGCTATGTTAGCACACACAGCTAACAAGGCTCTAGCTAGCTACTCAGAGCCAGCCAGCTAACAAACAACGAGTAAGCTAAGACAACTAGTTAGCCAACAGACAAGCAGTTAGCTAACACAACTAGTTAGCCAACAGACAAGCAGTTAGCTAACACAACTAGCTAGCTAACATACAACCAGTTAGTTAATACAGCCAGCTAGCTAACAGACAAGCAGTTAGCTAACACAACTAGCTAGCTAACAGACAAACAGTTAGTTAATACAGCCAGCTAGCTAACAGACAACCAGTTAGTTAATACAGCCAGCTAGCCACCTGGGAGCTGGCACTGTTTTGCAAACTCCATAGTCTGGTTTTACAGCTCAGTGATGGGTTTTTTTGTATCACAGAATCAATAAGACGCAGAAAAATGCCACAAACTGTTCACCTCTACACCTGTAAAAGGAGACGGGAAATATTTTGTGAAAGTGTGTTCTTCTGTTTTTGACCCTCAGACCCCTGCTTGTGATTACAGACATTTGAGTCAAGTCCTCCTCAAATTTGTCATGTTTCTAACATGAACGTGTCATGCGTTTCCCTGTGATCACTTGAAAATGACTTTTCGACTCGTTTGAAGATTGTTCACTTGCCGCAGAAGCATTGCGAAAGTACAACTTACTGTTGTAAGCGCAGGAAGTCTGGCCGTTTAATTAGACAGGTGCGACACACCTGGTAAGAGCGCCCTCTAGTCCAGCTATGACAGTCAGTGTGTGTAGTCAGTGTGTGTAGTCAGTGTGTGTAGTCAGTGTATGTGAGTGGAAGTGGTGAATGACTAGTGTGCTTTGCTGTTCTCCTCATAAACATGCCAGAAATAAGGTCAGGCCAGTAAACCTTTGAATGCACTCAGCGTCTCTCGTTCGCTTTTCTGTCTTTTTTTTCAGCCTCAGTATGTCTCGCTCTCTTTCTCCCCCTACATCTGTTCCCCCTCTCTCACTCTCCCTCTCTCTTCTCTCTCTCTCTCTCTCTCTCTCTCTCTCCCTCTCCCTTTCTCTCTCTCTGACTCTCTCTCTCTCTGACTCTATCTCTAACTCTCTCTGCCTCTCTCTCTCCCCCCCTCTCTCTCTATGACTCTCTCCCTCTACTCTCTTCTGGCCTCTCTCTCTGCTCTCTTCTTCTCTGCTCCTCTGACTCTCTCTCTCTGTCTCTCTCCCTCCCTCTCTCTCTCTCTGACTCTCTCTCTCTGTCTATCTCCTCTTTT
>BROE01000018.1:15624734-15643636 GCA_036571765.1 Plecoglossus altivelis
ATCAACCTCTCTTCCTCTCCTCTTTCATCCTCTCATCCCCTTTTCTTCCTGTCCTCCTCTCTCCTCGCTTTATTTCCCTCTCCTTCTCAGTCTCCAGCTCTTCTCCTGCTCCTTCACACACACACAGACACCACACACACACAGACACCACACACACACAGACACCACACACGCACACAGACACCAACACACACACAGACACCATGCACACACACAGACACCACGCACGCTCACACAGACACCACACACACACACACGCACACAGACACCATGCACACACAGACACCACGCACACACACACACACAGACACAACACACACACACACGCACACAGACACCACACCACACCAACACCACACACACACACACACACACAGACACAGACACACACACACACGCACACAGACACCATGCACACACAGACACCACGCACACACACAGACACCACACACACACAGACACCACACACACACACACACACACACACAGAAGAACGTGTCACTAAGCCGATCTCCCCTAGTGACGGTTAGGTTTCCTGTCATAACCTTCATCAACTCTACGCTACTCGTGCACTACCCTCTAGTTCTCATGACCCAATCAGGGGCAGTCAGATTGTGTGTGGTGTTGGGTGTGGGTGTGGGTGTTGTGTGTGTGTGGTGTGGGTTGTGTGTGTGTGTGTCTATAGATCTAAGGATCAGTTGAACTCTCTACACACGTTCACACACACTCTGGTACAGGTAAAGAAAGGTCTCCATCTACTCCCCATGTCTGCATGTGGTGGTGGTGGTGGTGGAGGGGGGGTTGCAATGGCAGTGACGGATCCCACCCCTGAGCTCCCTGCCTGGGCAGCTCCTTTTTTTGTAGGTTTTTTTTTTCTTTTTTTTCTTTATATTTTTTTTTTTTTTTTTCTTTATTTAAAGTCCCCCAGGACCCTCCCTTGCTATCATGGGCCTACTATTGATATGTTACTGCTGAGTTTTCCCTGTGCTGATGATGCAGCCACGAAGCCAGTGGGAGGAGAGGAGGCAGGAAGATGGATGTCCATCCACTTGTCCTCTCCTCTCTTCTCCTCTCCCTGCTCCCCCCTTCTGAACCTGTCTCAGCTCCCTCTCTGCTCCCCCTCACCTCTCCTCTCCCCTCCTCTCTGTCTCTCTGTCTCTATTTTTCTTTCTCTCCCCCTCTCATTCTCTCTCCCCTCCACTCCCCTCACCCCCAGTCCTCTCACCTCCACTCCCCTCACCCCCTCCCCCCCTCCTTCCGTCTGCTCTCCCTCCTAGCTGCTCCCGCCCCCCCTCTCCTCTCTCCCTCTTCCCCTGCCCTCAACTCTGCCCTTTTTCTACGCCTCCACCCCCGCGTACTATTCTCCACGTCTCCTTCACTCTCTCTCCCCCCCTCTCCTCTGCTCTCCACTGCTCCCCCTCCTCTCTGCTCCCCCTTCTCCTCTCCTCTCCCCTCTCCTCTCCTCCCCCTCTCCTCTGCTCCCCCTGCCTCCCCCTCTTCCTCTGCTCTCCACTGCTCCCCCTCCTCCTCTGCTCCCCCTCTCCACTGCCCCTTCTTCTCTGCTCCCCTTCTCCTCTCCTCCCCCTCTCCTCTGCTCCCCCTCTCCTCTCCTCCCCCGCTCCTCTCCTCTCCTCCCCCTCTCCTCTGCTCCCCCTCTTCCTCGCCTCCCCCTCTCCCGTCTCCTCCCCCTCTCCTCTCTCCCCCTCTCTCCCCAAAGCCCTGATTAATAACCCAGCTCACCCTTCCATCCATCACCGACTGTGCCTCCAGACCGCTGCTTTGTCCCCTCTGATTGGTTGGGAAAAAAACAAAAGAGGTTGTGATTGGTCGAAGTAGGAGAACAGAGAGCAGTTTGGGTCGTGTTGACATATTGAAAGTTCTGTAATGGAAGCCACATTACACACACACATGCACGCACCACACACACACACCCCAAACCCACAAAAAGGCCATTAACCAAGGGCACACACACACAACACACACACAGCCATTACACCACACACACACCACAACACACACACAGCCATTCCGTGCACGTACACACATTACCTCAGCATCCCAGCAGGCCAGCCCCTTCAGAAGGGGAACCACAACACAGTCTGTGTTTACCACCGTGTTCACTTTTATGATCAGCGTTGGAAGTTAATCTCGTCTCTGTGAGAGCATCATCAGTTTTGAAGCATTTATTTATTAAACAATGCCCCTTAACTGGAAGAGATTAGCTTGTAACATAAAATATACAAGCTTTCAGAAGCTTGTCTTGAAAACGACCCTTGTTTTAGTGATCTCTCCAACTTCCACAGGGGAAAAAAAAGAAATATTCCAAACACCAGTGTTGGCATTAGAGTCTGATTATATTACGCAACAAGACCTGGAATAGAAGATGCAACAATTGCATTTAATATTAAAAGCAATTATGATGTGGAGCACCCTGTGAATGCTAACTCCAATTAAGTTGATTCTCTGGATAAAGGTAACTACAAAATGAAGACCATTTCTGTTTCAGGGCTGTCTAGTTGTGTACCACACTAATACATTACCTAGCTGTGTAACACATGGAACGTCTAGTTGTGTACCACACTAATACATTACCTAGCTGTGTAACACATGGAACATCTAGTTGTGTACCACACTAATACATTACCTAGCTGTGTAACACATGGAACATCTAGTTGTGTACCACACTAATACATTACCTAGCTGTGTAACACATGGAACGTCTAGTTGTGTATCACACTAACAGTCTAGTATAGAATAACAGTCAAGTTGCGTATTAGAATAACAGTCTAGTTGCGTATTAGAATAACAGTCAAGTTGCGTATCAGAATAACAGTCAAGTTGCGTCTCAGAATAACAGTCTAGTTGCGTATTAGAATAACAGTCAAGTTGCGTCTCAG
This sequence comes from Plecoglossus altivelis, assembly GCA_036571765.1. Classification (NCBI taxonomy): domain Eukaryota; kingdom Metazoa; phylum Chordata; class Actinopteri; order Osmeriformes; family Plecoglossidae; genus Plecoglossus; species Plecoglossus altivelis. The sequence continues at coordinate 15,627,632 of BROE01000018.1, forward strand.
AATAACAGTCAAGTTGCGTATCAGAATAACAGTCTAGTTGCGTCTCAGAATAACAGTCTAGTTGCGTCTCAGAATAACAGTCTAGTTGCGTCTCAGAATAACAGTCAAGTTGCGTCTCAGAATAACAGTCTAGTTGCGTATTAGAATAACAGTCTAGTTGTGTATCAGAATAACAGTCTAGTTGCGTATTAGAATAACAGTCAAGTTGCGTATCAGAATAACAGTCAAGTTGCGTATCAGAATAACAGTCTAGTTGTGTATCAGAATAACAGTCTAGTTGCGTATTAGAATAACAGTCTAGTTGTGTATCAGAATAACAGTCTAGTTGCGTCTCAGAATAACAGTCTAGTTGCGTCTCAGAATAACAGTCAAGTTGCGTCTCAGAATAACAGTCTAGTTGCGTATCAGAATAACAGTCTAGTTGCGTATTGGAATAACAGTCTAGTTGCGTATTGGAATAACAGTCTAGTTGCGTATTGGAATAACAGTCTAGTATTGTCTCAGCATGTTTTCGATCCCCTCAGATTACATCTTCCAGACAAAAAATTAGCAATCCGATCAGATCCTCTTTGAAATCTAGCCAGATTAGCCCCGGATTATGTTACGAATTGAACTAACGTTATTTTCCTCTCAGAATAACTGTTTAGTTATGTATTACAATAACAGTCTAGTTGCGTATCAGAATAACAGTCTAGTTGCGTATCAGAATAACAGTCTAGTTGCGTATTAGAATAACTGTCTAGTTGTGTCTAAGAATGTTTTCGATCCCCTCAGATTACATCTTCCAGAATTTTCTTTTAGCAATCCGATCAGATCGTCTTTGAAATCTAGCCAGATTAGCCCCGGATTATCTTCCCAATTGAACTAACCTTATTTTCCGAAGGCAACAGGTGGTATTGGGAAGGTTCAGCTGTGATGTGTCTGTGGTGTACGGATGTCTTCTCTCTTAGGACTTCTGGACAGGGTTAGGGTCTCTCTCCATAGGACTTCTAGACAGGGTTAGGGTCTCTCTCCTTAGGACTTCTAGACAGGGTTAGGGTCTCTCTCCATAGGACTTCTAGACAGGGTTAGGGTCTCTCTCCATAGGACTTCTAGACAAGGTTAGGGTCTCTCTCTATAGAACTTCTAGACAGGGTTAGGGTCTCTCTCCATAGAACTTCTAGACAGGGTTAGGGTCTCTCTCCATAGGACTTCTAGACAAGGTTAGGGTCTCTCTCCATAGAACTTCTAGACAAGGTTAGGGTCTCTCTCTATAGAACTTCTAGACAGGGTTAGGGTCTCTCTCCATAGAACTTCTAGACAGGGTTAGGGTCTCTCTCCATAGGACTTCTAGACAAGGTTAGGGTCTCTCTCTATAGAACTTCTAGACAGGGTTAGGGTCTCTCTCCATAGAACTTCTAGACAGGGTTAGGGTCTCTCTCCATAGAACTTCTAGACAGCGTTAGGGTCTCTCTCTATAGAACTTCTAGACAAGGTTAGGGTCTCTCTCCATAGAACTTCTAGACAGAGTTAGGGTCTCTCTCCATAGGACTTCTAGACAGGGTTAGGGTCTCTCTCCATAGGACTTCTAGACAGGGTTAGGGTCTCTCTCCATAGAACTTCTAGACAGGGTTAGGGTCTCTCTCCATAGAACTTCTAGACAAGGTTAGGGTCTCTCTCTATAGAACTTCTAGACAGGGTTAGGGTCTCTCTCCATAGAACTTCTAGACAGGGTTAGGGTCTCTCTCCATAGGACTTCTAGACAGGGTTAGGGTCTCTCTCCATAGGACTTCTAGACAGGGTTAGGGTCTCTCTCCATAGGACTTCTAGACAGGGTTAGGGTCTCTCTCCATAGGACTTCTAGACAAGGTTAGGGTCTCTCTCTATAGAACTTCTAGACAGGGTTAGGGTCTCTCTCCATAGAACTTCTAGACAGGGTTAGGGTCTCTCTCTATAGGACTTCTAGACAGGGTTAGGGTCTCTCTCCATCACTGTACCAGCTCAGCTAGACGCTAATGGAGATGCTGCAATAATGAGCTTGATTTATTACGTTAGTGTGTGTGTGTGTGTGTGTGTGTGTGTGTGTGGAGGGGAAGGGACTCTAATCCAGTAAATCCCAAATTCAGTTTGGAGGGTCATCCCAAAGGGTTAGTCAGCCAACTGCCAGTTAAATACCTGTTTGTCGTCTAATCTTGGGCTTGTCCAGATTAGCTAACGAGCTTTCATCTTCCCAGCCAAAACAAATGCTCTTCGATGTCTCTCTTCAGCCCCCCCAGCCCCTCGCTCCCCCCATTATCCCCCCCCCACCCTCGCTCCCCCCAAAGCCCCCTCGCTCCCCCCAGCCCCCTCGTTCCCCATCCCCCCCAACCGGCCGCCTCGGCTCCCCCCCCAGCTTCATGTAACCCCAGACCCCCCCTTGCTAACCCCTACCCTCATCAACTTTTCCAACTGCTGTACTGTCTGTCTCTAGTAACCACAACAACTTGAAACCCTTGACACATGACATAACTCATAATATGATGTGGATGTCCCTGAAAGTGAAACTATTTCAATCACTCAAATTTGAGTCTCCAGGTTCTAACCAGCTCTGAAGTTCTAACGGGTTCTAAGCAAGTTCTAGACAGTTTTTTTTAAGGAAGAAGGTTCAAAGCATTTCTAAGAAAGTAGGTTCTAACAGATCCTCCCCTCCCCCCCTCCTCCCTCCAGACCCCGTCCACGGACCCCAGAACGTCAACGTTGTGGATGTGAGGGCACGCCAGCTCACCCTCCAGTGGGAGACCTTCGGCTACACCGTGACACGTTGCCATAGCTACAACCTGACGGTGCAGTACCAGTACGTGTTCAACCAGCAGCAGTTCACGGCAGAGGAGCTGGTCCCGGCCTCCTCTCACTATACCCTGCTGGGGCTTAGGCCCTCTGTGGCTGTCAGGCTCCGGCTGGTGCTGGCTAACCCAGAGGGAAGCAAGGAGAGCGAGGAGATCCAGGAGCAGACTGAGGAGGACGGTGCGTGAAAACACACACACGCAGACGCTCACACACACACACACACAGGAACACACACACACGAACACAAACACACACAGGAACGAACACAAACACAAACACACACACACACACACTCACACGTGCGCACACGCACATGAACACACGCACACACAGGAACACACGCGAAGACACACACGAAGACACACACACACTCACACGAACATACACACTCACACACACACGTATATGTAGACTTCAAACACAGACGCGTGCAAACACTATATATATATATATGTGTGTGTGTGTGTATATATACATATATATATATAAATATATATAAATATATATACATACAACAACCACAAGGTTTAATCTTAATTTCTCCGACTAAGCCTTCATGTGAGGAACAAAGCAGGCTAGATTAATATGTTGATCCACTGCGATAAAATCATCAGGAGAAAGATACCAGCACAACATGAAAACAAACCAAAAGCACGTTTGTTTGGCCCTACACCCGTTTACACCGCGTCTTCGTCTGCGTTCCGGTCGTCGTGGCGTTTGATCGACGCGATGAGTCCTTTATTAGACAACGGTGATCTTCTCCAGGGAGAATCCAGACCAGATTAAACGATACAGATGCAGACGTTTGATCTGCCGTCTGATCAGTCCAGCGGGCGGAACAATTCTAGCGGTGCTTCTGATGCTGCTGTTATTGTTCCCTGCTCAGTGACTAACCTCCGGAGAATGATTTTTCCAAAAACATTTTCTAATCAGTTATTTAATCAGTCTTTATCCCAGACAAAGTATACTTCATCATAACGTCTCCGCTGCTGAAACCGAAATGTTCTGAAATAGGGAAATGTGGATGTCATTCTAATGGGCTGTTTTGAATCAATGGTTAGAAATACAGGTATTAAAGGAACCAATGGGGTACAGACCCAGGACAAGAGATCAAGAGTGGGTTCATGTTTGTCCAGAACGTTGCTATTTAATAATCCCCAACTGTATGATGGAAATGGCTCTCTGGAGTAACTTAAGGCCCGTTCACCTCCGAGATAACAAGAACTATATTTGCGCCTACGTCAACCTTGGCGAATAGCTTCTCCGCAACGTCGTTTTCCATTTTTAAATTGCGAGCGCTTTAAATTAGGATGGATTCTGATTAGTTGACCGCGTTATACCGTTTGTCTGATGAACAGAACCGTTTTAAAGTTGATCCCAACGATCTGTTTCGGTCCATAGTTGTTGAGGGCGCATTTCTCTCCGAGTCAGAGAGAAGGGCAGTTTGTCAGAGCTCCGAGTGTAGCTTTACAGAGACACACGTCGCACATGAACTCCAATATAAAAAGCAAACCTCAGGTGGGAAATGTAAGCTGTTTTCATAGTCTTGTACAAAAGACCTTGGTGACAGAATTACATCAAATTTAGGCTGTTGAATTGAAGTTTCGTTTTGCTGAAGTTTAGACCATTAGCACAAAGTATGGAAGCAAATCGGTGACATTTTAAAAGGCTTTAAATACTTAATATTGGCACCACAGAATTGGTTGGTTTTGAATTCTCACCTTTTAAAAATTGAAATATGAATTTATTTCATTCATATGTATAAATAAAACGTTTGTATCATTGATATGTAATATAGATAGATAGAATGTTTTAAAGGTAAAAAGTTTTGACGAAAAACGGTTGAAGATGCAGATTTGTCTTTTTTTTCGTTTTTCCGTTTGGCCACAAAACGTTTTTTTATTAGTAATACACTGGTGATATAACGTCATAGTAAATTCTTAAACTTTCATTTTGTACTTCACGCATATTTATTATTTTAACGACTGAAGATTGATATACCACCGACCGTTGTCGTTAGATAGCTAATTGTGCTAACGGCTCATTAAACTAGCGACAATCGACTGTTTTCGAAAGCGAATGTACTAGATTATAATATCATCGTACATCGTATTATACATTACATATCATAATCGTGTTTACACCAAAGTTAAATGAGCCAAAAGTTGATTTAAGCTCTTGTTGACGCTTGGATCTCTTCGTTGTGATTACATTAAGATCAAACCTTTTATCAAAGTCCCGAAGTCACGTGAAATGCAGCCGCCATACTTACAACAAGGCTTCACAAATGTCTAGGAGTGAACATCTCTAGTCTGACAAAGACGTTGCTGTTGTCACTATCTAGAAATGGGAAGAATCACAATTGTAGCTTTCCAACAATATGTGTCATGTGTAACTAAAACTGCCCATCCCATAATATGATACTTCCCAATACCACGCCCGTCGGCAGCTAATATCGTCTAGCCTCGCAGTGCTACATTTGAAGCATCTCATGTTTGTCCAGCTATACTTCCAGCTACACCACCACCACCCTGCTGTTTATATGTTATGAGCTGTGGTTAAAAAATGCAGCTAGCAGAATTACTAGGACTCAATCTGAGTCGTGCTCTACTGAATCAAACCTCTTGTTGTACAGGCTTTGCTGCTAACGCTTGAGCTAGCTAGTGCTAGTTGCACTTCCCCCCACCAAACTCAAAATATGTCCTAGACCGTACAATGTCATATTCTCGTTATAAACGCTAATAAATAACCTTAAAATTAAATAATAACACAAAGAAGAACCCAGGCCTTACATGTCCTGAGGCTGCTGAAGCTGTTGTCTGGAGTGAGGTCAGACCATCGTAGATCTCTTAACAGGAAGTGGATGTTCTCATGTACTAAGCTCTTTCTCTCCTTTCACTGAATGTACAACTTCTTTACATATGTTTTACACCCTGGGATGCTTCTGCAGGTGTTACTGCAAACAGTTCTGCACTACACACACACACACACAGACACACACACACACAATCAGGTGCCTGTGTGTGTCAGTGGAGCCCCTGCGTGCAGAGTGACCACTGAGGTCCAGTACCACGGTCTGGCCTCCTCTCCTAATGACACACAACATTCACACTCACAGTGAGATAATCACCGCTCTGATTAATATGTTACAGAATCACCTCCTGGCGTCTACAGCGTTCTGATATGCAGACTAACACACACACTGTGAATCTGAGCTGGGGTAGGCAGGGCTGATGTAATTGCTCTGCTTTGTTAATGTAATTTGATATGCTCTGCAGGCCCACTGCAATCACAGCCTTTACAATCTCCAATCAAAATATGCTTCCGTGTTTCACCTTCGGCACACACACAACCACACACACACACACACACACACACACCACACACACACACACACACCACACACACACCAACACACAACACCCACCCACACCACACAACCACACACACACACACACAACACACCACAACATACACCCACACACACACACCACACACACACACAACCAACACACACCACACACCCACACACACACACACACACACATACAAACACACACCAGAACTCTCTAGCACAGCTTGATCAAGACCACCCTTAGGATGTTATATGTCTTGTGTGTGATGGTCTGTGTGGAGTGATGTCGTGTGTGTGTATGTTATATGTGTGCCTATGCTTGGCCTATGTTGAGCGCCTACGTGTGTGTGCTTCGTGTGTGTGTGTGTAGTGTCGTGTGTGTGGGTAGTGTGTTCGTTTGTGTGTCTGTGTGTACTGTGTGCTTGTGTTGTGTGTGTGTCGTGTGTGTCTGTGTGTGTGTGTCTGGTTGTCTGTGCGTGTGTCTGGTGTGAGTCTGTGTGTGTGTGTAGTCCCAGGAGCAGTGCCTGTGGAGTCTATTCAGACCAGTCCGTACGAGGAGAAGATCTTCCTTTTTTTTTCCCCCATAGCCCCAAAGAGTTGGAGACCCCAACGAGACCAACCGGCGATCATCACTTCTTATGAGTGATCACCACACCACCACACGCGCGCACACGCACACGCGCACACACACAGACCTGCGCACACACGCGCACACACACGCACACACACACGCGCGCACACACAGATCTACACACACACACATGCGCACACACAGATCTACACACACACACAGACCTGCACACACGCACACGCACACACACAGACCTGCACACGCACGGGCACACAGATCTACACACACACGCACACACAGATCCACAGTGACACGTGTGAACACACGCAAGCACACCCAGACGACCAGCGTGAGGTTGAATGTTGGTAATGACCCACTGAGCTAAGGTAGACAACCTAACTCAGATACTGTTTGGCAAGGAGCCGGTCTCAACCACAGTTGTAGGTTCTGTGACTGTGTTTCTGTGTGTGTTCTGTTTTTCCACTGTGTGTGTGTTCTGTGTGTTTCTTGTGTGTTACTGCCTGGTGTGCTTTCTGTGTGTGGTGTTTCTTGTGTGTATCATTCTGGTCGTCGTTTCTGTGTAGTGGTTGTTTTCATGTGTGTGTGTTACTATGCGTGTGTTCTGTCTGTGTGTTCCTATGCGTGTTCCTCTGCGTGTGTTCCTGTGTGTGTGTTCTGTGTGTGCGTGTGTTCCTGTGTGTGTCTTCATGTATGTGTGTTCTGTGTGTTCTGTGTGTGTGCGTGTGTGTGTATCCTGCTGTTGTGTGTGTTACTGTATGTGTTTCTGTGTGTGTTTTTTGTTTGTGTGTGTGTGCTTGTTTTTGTGCTTGTGTGTTTGTGTGCGTACGTGTGTGTGCCTGCGCCTGTGTGTCTGTGTGTGTGCGGTGTGTGTTCCTGTGTGTGTCTACGTGTATGGTGTCTCTTGGTGTGGTGTGTGTTCCGTGTGTTACTCATGATGTGCGTTCTGTGATGTGTGCGTGCGTGTGTGTGTGCTGTGTGTTCCTGTGTGTGTCTTCATGTATGTGTGTTCTGTGTGTGTGTGTGTGTGTGTGTGTGTGTGTCTTCATGTGTGTGTGTTGTGTGTGTGTGCGTGTGTGTGTTTGAGCCTGTAAGCCAGATACTCAGGACAAATGTCTTCTTCATACTGTTAATGCGTAATTAAGCTAAACTGATGAGATGAAAGACTCAGCTGGGGGATCAGAAGATAGACCTTCCACCCCCCTTACACACACACACACACACACACACTGCACGCACAGCACACACCACACACACACACACACACTACACACAGATACACTGCACGCACACACACACACACACACACACTACACACAGATACACTGCACGCACACACACCCACACACACTACACACACACACACACACTGCACGCGCGCGCACACACACACACACACACATACACACACACACACACACTACACAGACACACACACACAGCACACACACAGACACACATACACACACATACACGCACACACACAGATGTATGCATGCACACACACACAGGAACACACACAGAAAACACGCAAAAACACACACAAACACAAAAAAAACACAAAAAAAAACACACACACTCACACAAACTCATTCACATGATCACATGCGCACATACGCACATGCACACAAACACATGCACACACACAAACACATACACACACACACTCACATGAACCCACTCACACAAACTGCAGCCAGACAATAAGCTTGGATGTGAGGGTGTGTGTGCGAGGGGCGTGAGTGTGGAGTGTGGACACTAGGATCACCTGAATACACCTGCAGCTCTTATGCACGCGCACATTCACACACGCAAAGCAACACACACGCAAGAAGCAACACACACGCAAGAAGGAACACACACGCAAGAAGGAACACACACGCAAAGCAACACACACGCAAGAAGCAACACACACGCAAAAGCAACACACACCAGAAGCACACACACGCAAGAGCAACACACACGCAAGAGCAACACACACGGCAAGAAGCAACACACACGCAAGAAGGAACACACACGCAAGAAGCAACACACACGCAAAGCAACACACACGCAAGAAGCAACACACACGCAAAGCAACACACACGCAAGAAGCAACACACACGCAAGATAAGCAACACACACGCAAAAAGCAACACACACGCAAGAAGCAACACACACGCAAGAAGCAACACACACGCAAGAAGCAACACACACGCAAGAAGGAACACACACGCAAGAAGCAACACACACGCAAAGCAACACACACGCAAGAAGCAACACACACGCAAGAAGCAACACACACTTAAAGCAACACACACGCAAGAAGCAACACAAACAATCCCAAAAGCAAACACACACGCAAAGAGCGAACACACACCGAAGAAGCCAACACACACGAAAAGCAACACATAACTCAAAGCCACACAGCACGCACACACAGTACAAACACACCGCACACCACAAGCACACACACGCAAAGGCAAACACACGCAAGAAGCAACACACACGCAAGAAGCAACACACACGCAAGAAGCAACACACACACAAAGCAACACACACTTAAAGCAACACACACGCAAGAAGGAACACACACGCAAGAAGCAACACACACGCAAGAAGCAACACACACGCAAGAAGCAACACACACGCAAGAAGCAACACACACTTAAAGCAACACACACGCAAGAAGGAACACACACGCAAGAAGGAACACACACACAAAGCAACACACACACACACACACGTTCAAGAGTGAACACTCCTACACAGCTCTGCTTGAGGCAGCTGTTGTGAGGACTGAGAATGTTCTGCTTTCTTCACACATGAGCTACTTTCCCTGAGACAGATGCAGGAGCTTGTAGTAATCACAGCAGAGGTTTGTGTGTGTGTGTGTGTGTATTGTTGTGTGTATCGTGTGATATTGTGACTGAAGTGCGGGTGTGCGTGTCGTGTGTGTGTGTTGTGTGTGTGTGTATGTGTTGCTGTGTGGGTGTGTGTGTATGATTGATGTGCTCGGTGTGTGGTGGTCTTGTGTGTTTGGAGCTGTGTGTGTAGTGTGCCAAACTGTGTGTGTGTGTGTGTGTGTGTGTATGGGTTCTGGGGGGGATGTTCCGTGTCGTTGTGTGTGGTGAGTGTACTATGTTGTTTATGAAAGGGATTCAGAACACCCCCCCCCCCCCCCCCCCCCCTATTTATAGTCTGTTTTCATATTCTTGTAGTCTGACTTGTTTGAGATGCAGTATAATTTGAGTTTTGTTGTTAATGTTAGTGCCAAGGTGTGAATGGAGATGGTAATAACTCTGGTGGAACATGGGGATGGGTACAGCTCAGTGGTAGAACATGGGGATGGGTACAGCTCAGTGGTAGAACATGGGGATGTGTACAGCTCAGTGGTAGAACATTGGGATGGGTACAGCTCAGTGGGTAGAGCCATGGGAGGTATAGCTCAGTGGTAGAACATGGGGATGGGTACAGCTCAGTAAGAGAATACTTGACAGTAGAATAAGAGGTTATAAGTTCAAATCTCCTTTGGATAAACAAGCAGACTATTAAATATTATTATTCGCACTAATCGAACATATTTTGATATGGTTGAACGCCCACAGAGCATCCAGCAGATTTGAGTCTCCTTGATAGAACTTCCTGTCCCTGCCGAGGAAGGCTGGAGCAGCTTGTGTTAAAAAGATGACTTTCTTTCAGGTCTCGGAGACAGAAACACAGATTGTTCCCTGCTCCTTTAAGAGACCTCTAAGTTTCCCACAGTGCAGTTTTGAGGCTTGTTATCTGGTAGCAGGCTAACTGGAGGGTCAGAACCACAGGCATGAAAAGCATCTGTGGTCAAAGGAGTGGGTCACAGGTGGACTACATGCTGCTGTCTGTTAGCTCTGCTCCTGGGAGGGTGAGGGAGAAAGGAGGAGAGGGCAGGAGAGAGGAGCAGAGGGTGAGGGAGAGAGGAGGAGAGAGGAGCAGAGGGGGAGGGAGAGAGCTAGAGAGAGAGAGAGCAAGGGGGAGAGAGAGGGAGAGAGTGGAGCAAAGAGAGTGAGAGGGAGAGTTAAAGAATGAGGGAGAGATAAAGAAAGGGTGAGAGAGAGAGAGGGAGAGTTAAAGAGAGAGGGAGAGATAAAGAAAGGGTGCGAGAGAGAGAGAGAGAGAGAGAGGCCAACCCTATTGTCCTCTCCTGTCTCTCCTGGTTTGTGGTTCGTTAGTGACTGACTATGACAGGATAATGGACGACCATTGATCGTTACTGCTTTTAAATCTGTCCCTGTTTTCTGGGATTGTCTGTGTGCGCTGCAGTGGTAGATGAATGCTGTGCTGACTGTGATGTCGTTCTGCTGCTGACTGTGATGTCGTTTTGCTGCTGACAACTCAATCTGTTGAGTTTAGCAGCTGTCTGCTGGACGGACAACACTAGGGCCAGACACTATGCTGCTGCTGCTGCCTACACCCCAGTCTAGACTAGACCAGACCAGAACAGACCAGTTTAGACCGGTCCAGTCTAGACCACACCAGTCTAGAACAGACCAGTCTAGACCGGTCCAGTCTAGACCAGACCGGTCTAGACCAGAACAGACCAGGATAGTCCAGACCAGTCTAGACCAGACCAGACCGGTCAAGACCAGAACAGACCAGTCTAGACCAGACCAGTCTAGACCAGACCAGTCTAGAACAGAACAGACCAGGATAGAACAGACCAGGATAGGCCAGACCAGACCAGACTAGTCTAGACCAGAACAGACCAGTCTAGACTAGAACAGACCAGGATAGTCCAGACCAGTCTAGACCAGACCAGGATAGGCCAGACCAGACCAGTCTAGAACAGACCAGGATAGACCGACCAGACCAGACCAGACTCCTAACTGACTCTCCAAAATCTTTTTGCTGTGATTGGTTGAATGTGAAATCATGCTAATCAATGCAGATGACTGACTCCAGTCACACTGACACTCACATACTCACTCTCTCACCCCCCCGTGCCCCCCCTCCCAGTACAGTTAAGAGAATCTTCTAATAGAGAGGGGAGCTGTGAAGCGTCAGACTCAAGTGTTGTGATTGGCTCACGGCCCGCACCATCAATTTACACAAACATTCATCCACCATTCACCAAGACAATAAAACACCAGGGCAGTCCTTCTCTCCATCCCTCTCTCTCCTTCACTCTCTCCCTCCATCCCTCTTTCTCCTTCACTCTCTCCCTCCATCCTTCTCCATCCCTCTCTCTCCTTCACTCTCTCCCTCAATCCCTCTCTCTCCTTCTCCCTCTCCATCCCTCTCTCCCCTTCTCTCTCTCCTTCACTCTCTCCCTCCATCTCTCTCCTTCTCTCTCTCCTTCACTCTCTCCCTCCATCCCTCTCTCTCCTTCTCCCTCTCCATCCCTCTCTCTCCTTCTCTCTCTCCTTCTCCCTCTCCCTCTTCATCCCTCTCCCTCCTTCTCTCCCTCTCCTCACTCTCCTCTCTAACAAGTGTTTTGACAGACTGTCAAAGCTCGGTGTGTGTGCTCTCAACATCGTAAACACCCTCACCCTGCACCCCCTCCTCACCCTGCCCCCCCTCCCTTCCCTTCTCCCTCCTCCCCCTCCTTCTCCCTCTCCTAACCCCCCCTCACCTCCCCACCACTTATCCTAAAGTGTTCCCAAACAGAAAGCGTTTCAATAAATCCATCAGTCTACCACATCAACACTACCAGTATTGAACTTCCATAACTCTACATCACTATTGTGGACATACAACTCCATGTGACACTGTGCCTGGAGGCTGAAATGAGGCTATTGTTGCTTGTTTTGACGTCGTTTATGAAAGCGTTTGCAAGACAAATAAGGTTTCTTCCATTTTGTTTCCAACGAATTTCAATATAGAGTTTTCTCTTCCTTGAATGTTTAGCTTGATTGACAGGGGGGTCTGTGACATCATAAAGGCTACACCAATTGGACGGGGATTCGAATTTATATTATAAAACAAGTTGACCTTTCACCTCTTTCCCTCCAGATTACCTACAAGGCCTTGACCTCCCTGGACCCTAGCGCTGACCTCAGCACCCAGCGAGGCCGTGTGTTCAAGCTCCGGAACGAGACGCACCACCTGTTTGTGGGCCTCCACCCTGGAACCTCCTACTTCTTCACCCTGAAGGCCAGCACCAGCAAGGGCTTCGGCTCACCCGTCACCACGCGCGTCTCCACAAAGATAGCAGGTTTCCCTTTTGGAAAATTTTTTTCCCCCCCCCCCCCCCCGCCGCCCCCCTCCTCACACGGTCTCCCTGACCCCTGACCCCTGATCACACCCTTCCTTTTAAATGGTGTGTGAATTGATATTGGGTGATAATGGGTGACATATCTGTCTGTTCCTCCTGCCATGAGTTCAGATACGGCATGGTACTGGACTTCACATGATGTGTGTGTCCCTCTTTTGTGTTGTGTGTTGTGTGTGATGTGTGTGGTGTTGGTGTGTATAACGTGATGTGTGTTTTTGCTGTGTGTTTCTACTGTGTGTGTGTGTCTGCGCATGCGTGTGTTTTGTGTGTGTGTGTGTGTGTGTGTGTGTGTGCTGTGTTGTGATGTGCTGTGTGTGTGCTGTGTGTATGTATGTGTATGCACACACATGCGTGTGTGTGTCTGCGCATGCGTGTGATGTGTGTTGTGATGTGTGTGTGTGTGTGTATGTATGTGTATGCACACATGCGTGTGTGTCTGCGCATGCGTGTGTGTGTGTGTGTGTGTGTGTGTGTGACTTGTGTGTGTGTGTATGTAATGTGTATGTGTGTGTTTGTTTTTGTGTTTGTGTTTGTTTGGTGTGTGTGTGTGAATGTTTGTGTGTCGTGTGTGTGTCTCCACCACAGAAGGTTTATCAGGTGTGTCAGCTGTGTGTGTGCGTGTATGTGTGGTGTGTGTGTGTGTTGTGTGTTAGCACCCATCGTGTGTGTCTGCGGCGTGCGTGTGTGCTGTGTGTGTGTGTGTGTGTGTGTGTGTGTGTGTGTGTGTGTAGCACACATGCGTGTTGTTCTGCGCATGCGTGTTGCGTTGCTGTGTGTGTGTGGCTTGTGTTCGCGGATGTGTGTTTGTGTGTGTGTATGCACACATGCGTGTGTGTCTGCGCATGCTGTGGTGTTGTGTGTGTGTGTGCTGTGTGGTGTGTGTGTGTGATGCCCGGAATTGTGATGGTGTGTGTGTGTCGTGTTGTGTGTGTCGTGCCTACGCGGCGCGCGGTGTCCGTGTGTGTGTGTGTTTCAGCTCCTATGATGCCTGAGTACGATGTGGACACGCCCCCTCTCAACGAGACAGAGACGACCATCACTGTGCTGCTGAAGCCTGCCAAGGCCAGGGGAGCTCCTGTCAGGTAGGACCCCTGATCACCCTGACCCCTGATCACCCTGATCACCCTGATCACCCTGACCCCTGATCACCCTGACCCTGATCACCCTGACCCCTGACCCCTCAACACACTGATCACCCTGACCCCTGTTAACCCTGACCCCTAATCACCCTGACCCCTGATCACCCTAACACCTGACCTCTGATCACTCTGACCCCTGATCACCCTGACATCTGACCCCTGTTAACCCTGACCCCTAATTACCCTGACCCCTAATCACCCTGACCACTGATCACCCTGACCCCTGATCATCCTGACCCCTGGTCACCCTGACCCCTGACCCCTGATCACCCTGACATCTGATCCCCCTGACCCCTGATCACCCTGACCCCTGATCACCCTGATCACCCTGACCCCTGACCCCTGATCACCCTGATCACCCTGACATCTGATCACCCTGACCCCTGACCCCTGATCACCCTGACCCCTGACCAACCTGAGAGGGGAAGGAGGGGGAGGAGTGAGAAGGAGGAGGGTGTTAGAGGAGTGAGCTAGAGAAAAGTCCATCTTTAGGGTTTTAATTAAAAGTTCACTTCAGACTCTGACTTCACTGGGAGGAAATAGATGAAACAGATTGGCTTGATGTTGGAGACTGGAAGCTAGGGGCTGGAGGTTTGGGGCTGGAGGCTAGGGACCAGAGGCTAGGGGCCGAAGGCTGGGGGCTAGAGGCTGAAGGCTGGGGACTGGAGGCCAGGGCCTGGGGGCTGGAGGTTTGGGGCTGGAGGCTAAGGACCAGAGGCTAGGGGCCGGAGGCTGGGGGCTAGATGCTGAAGGCTGGGGACTGGAGGCCAGGGGCTGGAGGCTAGGGCTGGAGGTTGGGGCAGGAGGCTGCAAAGAGACTGTGGGTGTGTGTGGGTGGGTGTGTGTGTGTGTGTGGGCGGAACATATTGGCGCTGGTCTCCTGGGCTAACAGAACACTGTGGAGATCATGTTTGTGTGGACCTCTGTTGCTTTGATAAACATGGGACACTCAAAACACACACCTGCAGAGACACAACGCAGAACACACACTTGCAGAACACACACATGTAGAACACACACTTGCAGAGACACAATGTAGAACACACACATGCAGAGACACAACGTAGAACACACACTTGCAGAACACACACTTGCAGAGACACATCGTAGAACACACACTTGCAGAGACACAATGTAGAACACACACTTGCAGAGACACAACGTAGAACACACACTTGCAGAGACGCAATGTAGAACACACACTTGCAGAGACACAATGTAGAACACACACTTGCAGAGACACAATGTAGAACACACACTTGCAGAACACACACTTGCAGAGACACAACGTAGAACACACACTTGCAGAGATGCAATGTAGAACACACACTTGCAGAGACACAATGTAGAACACACACATGCAGAGACACAACGTAGAACACACACTTGCAGAACACACACTTGCAGAGAGACATCGTAGAACACACACTTGCAGAGACACAATGTAGAACACACACTTGCAGAGACACAACGTAGAACACACACATGCAGAACACACACATGCAGAGACACAAGGTAGAACACACACTTGCAGAGACACACACTGCCTATTTCGTCACTTGGTCTGAAAGCCATTAGTTTGAAATGGATATTTGCTGTCAAAGAAGAAAAGCGTATCTCCTTTGGTCAGCAGCAATTATCCTGAATGAAAGATGCCAAATGGGATGCTGGGTAATTTGCCCCTTCTCTACAGAGGAACACACATCCCGCTAATTGCAGATAATTGTTGACAGAGTTCTTGGATGATAATTGCGGGCGACCACTACAGTGTCCCGGGTGCACACTCAAAAGACCTCCTCATCTATTCATGAATACACCCGCTCACGCACACACTCACTCACACACACACCCGCTCACGCACACAATCACACACACACCCGCTCACGCA
>BROE01000018.1:15666755-15691755 GCA_036571765.1 Plecoglossus altivelis
CTGCTCACCGCGCCTCGCCCACGTGGTCTCGTGTGGTCCAAATCATACCATCCTTCTGGACTGGATACTAAAGAACGTTCCACAATTCCTTGTAGCGAGGAATCATGTATCTGTGAAAATTGTGAACAAAAGGGCCTTCTATCAAATCTCAATGATTATTAAATATCGCTGCTAGACTGTCCCCTTAGTCAAGAAGCATTCCTTGAGCTTTACACCAAAGATCGCGAGACGTGTAGAACCTCCAAGGATAACCCGCCCTCTTTTCTCACACACCAATAGAATGAAGACATCCATCACAGTCAAGTAGAGGTAAACACCCCTATGTCTGTTTGCACCTACAAACAGCCTATCACGGAGGGATCGCACCTGACCATCAGCCTATCACAGAGGGATCACACCTACAAACAGCCTATCACGGAGGGATCGCACCTGACCATCAGCCTATCACAGAGGGATCACACCTTACAATCAGCCTATCACAGAGGGATCGCACCTTACCATCAGCCTATCACAGAGGGATCGCACCTTACCATCAGCCTATCATGGAGGGATCACACTTTACCATCAGCCCATTACAGCTGAGGTGTTTACTACACAAAATGCACGCTTACAAGCACACACATGGTAGCTGTGATCCATTTAAAACGATCCTCCATTGTATGAAGGAAGTCTGGAACACCTGCTTCTCCACCGCTGTGGATGCTAGACCAGCATATGTAGAAAACAGAGGAAGTGGACCATAGACAGGCCCTAAGTGAAACAGCACGCGAGGCTCCTCTTTGCAAGCCAGCCAGCCCTGACGCTCTGGGGTCCATCCCTGCAGGGCCCACTGAGGTAGGTCTGAGCCGCGTCCAGGAGCCTGCGCTCACCTCCCAGCTAACCTCCCAGCTTCACCGTGGCATCTTGGGTTCCTCCAGCTGTCGGGGTTGGACGTGACGGCGCTTGGCGTTGGACTGAGCTTCGAAGCCACGCAGGGTGTCTCTGGGGTAGGTGCGTGTGCATACAGTCGTGCCTGAGTGCGTGTGGTTTGTATACGATCACACATGGGAGAGAGTGTGTGTGTGGGAGTGCGTGTGGTTTGTATACGATCACACATGGGAGAGAGTGTGTGTGCGCATTGGCGCCTCCTCCTGTGTCTGTTTAGCTTAACTCTACAGTGACCTGAAAAGAGGTTGACACACTCACACACTCCTACACACTCACACACCCCCTACACACACTCACACACCCCCTACACACTCACACACCCCTACACACACTCACACACTCCTACACATTCACACACCCCTACACATTCACACACCCCTACACACTCACACACCCCTACACACTCACACACCCCTACACACTCACACACCCCTACACATTCACACACCCCTACACACTCACACACCCCTACACACTCACACACCCCTACACACACACAAACCGCTGTCACCATGCCCTCTGCGTGCCCCCCCACACTCACACACAATTAACAAACAACCCTCCGGTGCCTCGTCTCATTAGCTCTCCGACACAGGGCAGAGAAGAGAAACAAGGAGCCCAGTTACACCTCACTCTCCTGGGCTCAGACCGGGGGCCCACAGCCCTGGACCTTTTCTCCAGCCATGAAAGCCAAGGGGCTGGGAAGCTGACTGTGTTGGATATAACAGAGACAGTAGTATGTGTGTGTGTGTGGGAGGGGGGCGGGACGGGGGTCATAGTAGGTTTCAATGATGGAACGAAGTTGGGTTTTGACGGTCAACTGTTTGTGTTTTCAGACGGTCGTCCACGCGTGGCGCTTCTAAGGCGTGCGTGATGTACGGTTTAATGTGCCAGTTGGACGAATCAGAGGACGGAATCGCGGGAGACCTTAACCGGCCTCGAAAGAGCTGTCCTTGGAAGTCATCCAGGCTGAGAAAAACACTGGCAAGATCAGAGCTTGTAGGAAGCGGGAACAGGTTTTAATTGGACTGTTGAGTTGTGGTTTTGTGTCGTACATCGAGTTTTTCTTGTCTTTCTTGCTATGGACCGTCTTGTGAGCCGGAAATAATGTTTTTAAATTGGAAATGAATTGTCGGACTCCCTGAGGTGCTATTTGGATTACGATCGCAGCAGACACAGAATGTGGAGATGTCATATGGCACTGGTGAACCCAGGACTACCATGCAGAACCCAGGGCTACCATGCAGAACCCAGGACTAACACTGCAGAACCCAGGGCTACCACTGCAGAACCCAGGACTACCATGCAGAACCCAGGGCTACCATGCAGAACCCAGGGCTACCATGCAGAACCCAGGACTACCATGCAGAACCCAGGGCTACCATGCAGAACCCAGGGCTACCACTGCAGAACCCAGGACTAACACTGCAGAACCCAGGGCTAACACTGCAGAACCCAGGGCTACCACTGCAGAACCCAGGGCTACCACTGCAGAACCCAGGGCTAACACTGCAGAACCCAGGCCTACCACTGCAGAACCCAGGGCTACCACTGCAGAACCCAGGACTACCACTTTTGAACCCAGGACTACCATGCAGAACCCAGGGCTACCACTGCAGAACCCAGGACTACCACTGCAGAACCCAGGGCTAACACTGCAGAACCCAGGGCTACCACTGCAGAACCCAGGACTACCACTTTTGAACCCAGGACTATCATGCAGAACCCAGGGCTACCACTGCAGAACCCAGGACTAACACTGCAGAACCCAGGGCTACCATGCAGAACCCAGGGCTACCACTGCAGAACCCAGGACTACCACTGCAGAACCCAGGGCTACCACTGGTGAACCCAGGGCAGGGAGGCATCGTAATCCAAATGATTGAGAGCGATGATGACTCTGGCGTAGAGGTGCTGATAGCTAGAGCGAGCAAACACTCTCAGGCACCAGATGTCACGTGTCAAAGCAGCGCCAGGATACTTCCCCTTATGGAGCCACTCTTTCCCGTGTGACTGGAGCTCACCACAGAGGGGGGGATTGGCTGAGAGATACGAGCAACTCAGACGGGGGATTGGCTGAGAGATACGAGCAACCCAGCTGGGATTGGCTGAGAGATACGAGCAACCCAGCTGGGATTGGCTGAGAGATACGAGCAACCCAGCTGGGATTGGCTGAGAGATACGAGCAACTCAGACGGGGGATTGGCTGAGAGATACGAGCAACCCAGCCAGGGGATTGGCTGAGAGATATTTCTGGTATGATATGTTTACAATAGGAGTTTGGGGGTGTGGGGGATTAGGGAGGGTCAGGAATCGCTCTTGGACACACGCTCACCACCAACACAACTCATCTCTAAACAACAGACACACTGTTGATGGGGTCGCCATGGCGACGCCTCCACGGCGATGCCTCGGATTGTTTTGTTGGGTGGGGGGGGCCTCTTCAGGAAGTGGAGTTGAACAACGGTTGGTGTTGGTCCAGAAACACGTGATTAGCAGGGAGTTTTGGGGAAATATGTGTTGAAACCTCTTACGACACCAAAGCATGTCTGCTAGTTTGTAAAACGGGAGTGAGATGATATAAGATCGGTGTAAAACAGAAAGCTATTAAATTGCCCCTTTTTTCATTTATGGGCCTTGTGACAGTTACTAGGAAAATGTTTCTCTACTTTACGGATGTTGTATTTCATGTTGGCCAATGTTGACACTGAAGCCACACCCAGTGGTGACCTTTGGCCTTTCACATTCTCTTGATTACCAACACATATCCTCACTCCCGCAATCTCACTCATGGGAGGAAGTGATTGGATGGGAGAAAAGATGGAAAAATATCCCCAATGTGATGATGACAGACAGACAGACAGACAGACAGACAGACAGGGGCACAGGAACACACACACACACACAGCAAAAGCACACCTAGCAGAAGAGTCAGTGAGACTGAAAGGATGAGAGCTAAAAAGAGAGAGGAGGGGGTGCTGAGCCTGGGCGAGGGGAGGAAAAGGGAAGAGGAGGAAGAAGAGAGAGAGAGAGACATTGAGAGAGAAAGACAGACATAGAGAGAGAGCGGGGAAAGAGACAGAGAGAGAGAGAGACAACGAGAGAGACACATAGAGAGAGCAGTCAGAGAGAGGGAGCGGGGAAAGAGACATAGATAGACATAGAGAGAGACAGTGAGAGAGAGACAGCGTGAGAGAGCAGTCAGAGAGCTCATGCCAGGATCAGCAGGATGATGTTTGTTTCTCTCTGTCTGTCTCAACCTTCCCCCACCCCCTGCCCCCACCCCTCCCCACCCTGCCCCACCTGCCCACCCTTCCACCCTGCCCCCACCCCTGCCACACTTGCCCCCACCCCCTGCCCCCACCCTCTTCTTCGTCTCTGTGATATAACCACACCTTACACTTCCTTTTCAGAATTTTCTACCGTTCCCTCCCTTTCCTCACCTTCCCCCTCCATCCCTCCCGCCCTCCATACCCCTCCTCTCCCCTCCCCCTCTCCTCTCTCACCCTCACCCTCCTTCTCCCTCCCCTCACCAGAAGCTGACCCCCCTGCCCTTCCTCCCCATCACAGAGAGCCATTGTGGGGCCTGCCAGAGTCCACACACAGTCCCTAGCACCCCCTGCCCACAGTCACTGCCCACGCTGCTTTACTGTCTGCAATGAGAA
The DNA here is from genome assembly GCA_036571765.1 of Plecoglossus altivelis. Lineage (NCBI taxonomy): Eukaryota > Metazoa > Chordata > Actinopteri > Osmeriformes > Plecoglossidae > Plecoglossus > Plecoglossus altivelis. The sequence goes on from BROE01000018.1 coordinate 15,671,348, forward strand.
ATCCGAGTCAGAAAAACACACTTGGGCAAACAGGAGCCAGCCCTCCTCCCCACACACACACACACACACACACACCACACACCACACACAGGTACGCCCGATCAGGTACGTGTCACACACACATACATCTCAAGTGTCTTGGGAAGCGGCTTGACCAAGTTGTCTGTTACACACACACATGCGCACACACACACACCTCAAGCGTCCATCTTACGAAGCTGTTTCCCAGCTACCTGATGCAGCCCAACCAAATGCCCTTGCACTCTGCCTGGTTCTGCGGTCCGAACCCACAGCAGACCCTCTCTAATTTCACCCGCAGCAGCAGAAGCTCGATCCGAAAAGGAGGAATCCGGCAAGCCTGAAGGTCCAGATACGATTCCCTTTCCTGTCTCCGACCTCTGCCAGGGACCACAGCTCCCCTCCCGGCTCCGCAGCCAGCGCCGACCCACAAGTATGCAAGTATTTTCAGCACTGTAATTTCACACACACACGTGCACACATACACACACACACGCGCACACGCACACACACACAAACGAAGGCGAGGGCACACGCTGAGGCACGTGTGCCACGCCCGCGTCACGCTTCGCCGGCCTTTGAGCGACGCTGCGTGTCCTTCGCCCGAGGATGGGGGCCAACGGGGCCGAGGATGGGGCCAACCGCGACGAGCGTGTCGGAGTGTGGGGGGAGGGGGGGGGGTCTTCGCTACAGAGACAGGGAGCCGAGTGGAAGTTTGGTATTTCAAAGTAAAACAAAAAGCCCCGAACACGCACGGAGGTGCGAAAGCTGATTGGTTTGTTTACAGAGAGCTTCTCCACCTTGACGGACGAGGACGGGAGTTGACGGCGAGGGAGAAGAAGTTAAACAAACGCAGAGGGGAAAATGAAGGAAAATGAATTGGGATGAGAGATGGGAATTGCCAGCGATTCAAGAGAGGGCCACATGTGCACACACACACACACACACACACACACACATACACACACTCACACACACACACACACACACGGGCGCACACACTCACACACACACATACACACACACACACACACGTAGTGCCAACTACCTAAATATACCCGTCTGCACCGTCAACACACAGACGTACGCTCATGCATACACACGCACGTACTGATTACAGATGCTGCTCATATGGACTCTGGCTATCCAAGACCCAAATTATCCTGCTCCGCTTTTTCCCTTTAAATGCAGCCAGAGCCCAGCAGCAATTAGGTGCTATATTCAGGGCGAGGGGATATTCAGGGTGAAGGAATATTCAGGGTGAAGGTATATTCAGGGTGAGGGTATATTCAGGGTGAGGGTATATTCAGGGTGAGGGTATATTCAGGGTGAGGGTATATTCAGGGTGAGGGTGAACCTAGGTCTGAAGTAAGACATTTGGACCCTTTGCATTGGAAGTGTGCTTCTCCAATGACGAATATACCTTTGGTCAATTTCTAACTCACTCGCTAGCAAACTGTACCACAGCATGACTTGGCAAAACTGTTGGGTTAGGCTAAGGCTTTGGTGCTAGGTGAGGGTTCTCTAAGGGCCCTGCTGTTGCACACGGCCCCTGGCATTGGGTCCACATCACAACACTCTGGAAGGTTCCAGAACCAGACAGTTGTTATTCGAAAAACCGCAATCTTCCTTCCCAATAGAAGGTTCGCACGAAAATGTCCCGTTCGTGATATTTTTTTTATTGTCTTGGGTTTGAATTTCTGACGATACGTGAAAACTGCTATTTATCTCCCTTCACCTCAACACTTTTTTTGTGTCCGTGTGGCTTTCCCAGACGAGAACATCTCTTTTTAATGGTTGCCAGCTTTCAGAGGGGAAAATAACGATGATTTGGAAGCACTGTGGCTCGACTTGATGAGGACATACCGGCTCAAGGCCCAAGCTTCCCAGGGGACGACTGGGAAACCATGAAGGTAAATTCAGGTCAACAACCTTTACGAGTGTAAAAACTGGACTTCAGCTACAACATATAAAGGCATGTTGTCGAAAAGGTTATCTCTTCAAAAACGCGATCTTCGAACGAGCTGAAAAAATGAGCCTGTTCCAAACCCCCAAAAAGTGCAGAAAGTATTTGTTTGCTTGCGTCGTTTGCGTGCGCTCACTTTTGGTCTTGTTCCATCGCCAAACTCGGGTGTCCACACCTACATAGACGTCCACACCCACATTCTCCTGAGTGAAATCCACCAGCGGTTGGACCAGATCAACCATCTACCTGCACCAAAGTCATCCCCAACTTAGACCCAATCTGCTAGTAGTTTGTCGTCGAGTTATTATCTATGATCTGTATAGACGGTGGATGAGGGAGGGGGCAGGGGATGGAGGGGTGGGGGGGTACCGTGTCTCTCGAAACACAAACCACCAGAAACCAGAAACAGCCCCCCGGCGTTACATGTCGTGTGACGTTGTGTTCAGACCGCCATTCCACCGATGGCTGATGAGGCGTTCAGAGATGTCTGTGTACGTTGAGGCTTCGCACCATCCCTAATGAGCCCTCGTCGCCGGGTTACGGTGTGAGAGGGTTCGCGAGGGAACCCTCGTTAGAGAACGAAGGGTGTTAACGGGAGGGGGAACCCGTTCTCACATCTGAAAAGCATCGGGGGTGGAGCCTGTGGGGGGTGGGGGGGGGTGGTGGTCACTAAACAGAAGCATATACGGCATGGACAGAGACGACAACAGACAGACAGACAGACAGACAGACAGACAGTCTGTGGATGAGAAGGAAACACGATGGAGCAAATACAGTGACGAAGTGTGTGTGTGAAGGAAGGGAGGGTGGGAGGGAGGAAGAGGGTGGGAGGGAGGGAAGGGAGGGTGGGAGAAGGGAGGGTGTGGAGGAGAATGTGGGGGTGGAGGGAGGGGGTGAAGGGACTTATGAAAAGAGAGGAGAGAAAGAGCAGAGAAAAGAGAGAGGAGAGAAGGAGGGAGAGAGAGAGGGTGGTGTGCTGACTCAGGACTTACAGGGTTATTTCCCTCCCCTTCTCTCTCTTTCTGTCTGTCTCTCTCATCTCTGCTTCCCTCTCTCTCTCACTCCTCTCTCTCTCTTGTCTCTCCTCTCCTCCTCTTCTCTCTCCTCTCTCCCGTTCTCTCCTCTCTCTCTCTTCTCCTCTCATTCTCTCTCTCTCCCTCTCGTCTCGTCTCCTCTCCTCCTCTTCTCCTCTCTCTCCCTTCGTCTTCTCTCTCTTCTCTGTCTGTCTGTCTCTTCTCTCTCCCTCTCTCTTTTCCCTCTCTCTCTCTCTCTCCTCCTCTCTCTGTGTTCTCTCTCCTTCTCTCCTCTCTCTCCTCCTCTCTCTCTCCTCTCTCTCTCTTCCTCTTTCTCTCCTCCTCTCACTTCCCTGATCTCCTCTCTCCTCCCCCTCCTCACTCTCTTCTTCTCTCTTCTCCCTCCTTCCTTTCTCTTTCTCCATCCCTCTCTGTCTTCCTCTTCCATCTCTGTCTCTCTCCCCATCTCTCCTCGTCTCTCTCTCGTCCTCCTCTCTCCTTCTATAATTGAGAGAAATGATAAATGAAGGGGGAAGGAGAGCCCAGGGAGGCCAGTGGGCTGGTCCGGAATGTTCCAGGCCTTCCAGAACTCTTAACCGCTGGGTTAGTTCTGGAGCCCAGAGCCCAGACTCAGGCACTCTTCCCCAAACCCTAACCAGAACCTTTGAGGTACCAGATTATTTGGGTTTTTGTTGGTTTCCAGTTGAACGGTTCATACCGACTGGTAAAACAACAAACGAGGGTGGGCTTTAGACACAGATAGTAGTCAGACCACCTGTCGCCTTGTCCTTCTAAACAAACACAAACACACACACGGGGTTTAGCACCCCGCTATACACACACCTACGTCAGTCTGTTCTTTTCTTCCCAAGAGGCCAAGCGAAACACACACACACACACGTCACAAGGTGAGCGAGTACCTCTCCGGGTATTGACACGCGGGGCCAGTGTGCGGTTGGGTTTAATCCTGCTCCGTCACGACTCGTTGGTTCTGCGGCACCCGTGTTTACAGAGTCCCACCTCCGCGAGTAGATCGCTGATGAGAGAGAACTCGCCCCTTCAGCGCTCTTCCACATAGCTGCGCACTGCTCTATTGTGGGAGCGGTAGGTGCTTTGGGGAAGTTATAGAAAGTATGAAGCAAGTGTTTCTTTCCCCTCTCTCAGTGGGAGGTCCGTGACGGAGAGTGGAAAAAATGGAACAATGTTTTGCTCCACATTCCAAGCCCTTCCCTGTCCTTCTCCCTCCTCCTCTTCCTCCACCTTGCTAACATCCTCCTCCACCTTGCCAACATCCTCCTCCACCTGCCCAACATCCTCCCACTTCACCCACATCCATATTCTGCCTTAGAATTGCAATCTGTGACACGGTGAGGCCCAGATCTGTGATAGGGTGAGGCCCAGATCTGTGACTGGGGTGAGGCCCAGAGAGGTAAGGCCCAGATCTGTGACAGGGTGAGGCCCAGATCTGTGACAGGGTGTGGCCCAGAGAGGTGAGGCCCAGATCTGTGACAGGGTGAGGCCCAGATCTGTGACAGGGTGAGGACCAGGGTTGTGTGCTGGTAGAGGATAGAGGTCAGTACCTGGACAGGTGTCAGCTGGGCGCGGGGGTCAAACACTCTCAGCATCTTGTCCTGGGAGAGAGACGGAGGAAAAACAAACATGAGTCACTTTTAAAACAAAATATATACTCGAAAAAGATGGCACACTAAAGCGAAACATGTAGAACTCTCCAAAAGAATATCTTGCGGTGCTTAATGAGTACTATATAGATATGGCATGGACGGTTCATTGCTATATATAGTTCTTAGAACCGCAATTGCTTTAAAACTGTTACCAGCAGTGGGGGGGGGGGACATTTTCATTGGTGAGCGTCTCTCAGTGCTTACAAGGAACTTAGCCAATCAGAAGTAGCCACTGAGCAGAGGGTCGTCAGGAGCGCACGTGATTTATGGTCGCTTCAGCAGATGGCTGACCGAGAGAGAGATGCGTGGGTGAAACCAGGAGGAGATGTTTAGGAGTGCGTGAGAAGAGAACTGCTGAGACAGACAGTGACTGTGAAGGCTGCCTGGGTTAGCATGTTAGCTTACTCTGAGGACAAACAGTGACTGTGAGGGCTGCCTGGGTTAGCATGTTAGCTTACTCTGAGGACAAACAGTGACTGTGAGGGCTGCCTGGGTTAGCATGTTTGCTAACTCTAAGGACAAACAGTGACTGTGAGGGCTGCCTGGGTTAGCATGTTTGCTAACTCTAAGGAGGCCTGCTGAGACAGACAGTGACTGTGAGGTCTGCCTGGGTTAGCATGTTTGCTAACTCTGAGGACAAACAGTGATTGTAAGAGCTGCCTGGGTTAGCATGTTAGCTTACTCTGAGGACAAACAGTGACTGTGAGGGCTGCCTGGGTTAGCATGTTTTGCTAAGCTCTGAGGACAAACAGTGCCTGTGAGGGCTGCTGTTAGCATGTTTAGCTAACTCTGAGGAAGGCCTCCTGAGACGATGACAGTGGACTGTGAAGGTCTTTCCTGGGTTACCATGTAGCTAACTCTGGAGGACAGAGAGTGATTGTCAGGAGCTGCCTGGTTTACGCATGTTACTACTCCCTGGTCTCAGGGGTCACTGCCCTAAAATGTTCTAAAATGTTTCCCTGCCAACACACCTGATTCAGATGAATGGGTAATTATCAAGCTCTGTATGTCACAGAAAGAGATCAACTGGCATTTTGCTCATATGTCATTTTTGAAAGGTACTTGAGGACTTCACTTTCAATATGTCAGTTCGACAGACGTCCAGATAGTGGCTGTAACTTGCTGACCCCTCCATGCCCCCCATAGCCCAACCCCAACATACGGCAGTCATCAAGGCCAGCCAATCACAACGGGACATTGTGTGATTGAGGAAATGGGGTGGTAATCGTAGCAGGTTGTGGATATAGGGTCGTGTGTGGTGTGTGTGAGGGGGGTGAGGGTGATGATGTGTGTGTGTGTGTGTGTGTGTGTGGTGTGTGGTGTGTGTGTGTGTGTGTGGTGTGTGTGTGTGCGGGGTGGGGGGTGATTGATGTGTGTTGTGTTGTGTGGGGGGGGGAGTGATGACTGTGTGTCTGTGTGTGTGTGTGTGTGTGTGTGGTGGGGGGGGGATGACTGTGTGGTGTGTATGGTGTGGGGGGGGGTGACTGGTTGTGTGTGGTGTGTGGCGTAGAGGGGGGGTGATGACTGTGTGTGTGTGTGTGTGTGCGTTGCGCGTGTTACTGTGTGTGTGTGTGTGGTTGGTGTGTGTGTGTGGTGTGTGTGTGTGTGGAGGGAGGGGGTGATGACTCTGTGTGTGTGTGTGTATGCGTGTATGTGCGTTTGTATGGCTTGTGTGTATGACTGGTGTGTGTGTGTGTGTGTGAAAGGGGTGTGTCACTGTCATCAATCAGCCAGTACACGACATGGACCCTTCTAACAGCAGGTAATCACTGTAGTAAGGCTTAGCGCTAACACAGACACACACACAAAAACACACAGACATGTCCGAGGGAATCAGGCCTTTGACACTGATGAGTTCAAGGGCACACGCAGGCCCACACACACAGCCCCGCCCCACTACACACACCAAACACACACACATGCATACACACTCACACATATACACCACACACCACACACAACACAAAACACACACAGGCGTGGCACACCCCCACCCCACACACACACACAGCTGGTATCTCAAAAGACTTCTAAACAGACACAGACAATCACACACACAGAAAACCTTACACCACCACCCGCACAGAACGCTCTCAAACATCTCGTGTTATGGTTGAACGGGATTGAAAGAGAGTTTTAAAGAGATCTGTCTGCCGAGAGAGAGAGAGAGAAGAGAGAGAGGGTACTCTCGTGCTCGTTCCCTCTTCAAAGCCCCCCATTCTAAGTTGAGCTTCTCCCTGACCCTCACAGCTTCTGACGAGGGCTTTATTTGCTGGTTAGCAGTTGGAATAGCAAACAGGGGTTTTCCTTGAGCGCTCGCCGGTGGGTGTGTTGTGGTGTGTTTTGGGTTGTGTTTGTGAGGTGTGTGTTGTTGGGTGTGTGTGTGTGAGTGTGGGGTGTGTGTGTGTGAGTGTGTGTGTTGTAGGACAGTGTGTGTGTGTGTGGTTGAGAGTGTGGTGTGTGTGTGTGTGTGAGAGAGAGAGAGAGAGAGAGAGAGTGGTATAGTGTGTGTGTGTGTGTGTGTGTGGTGTGTGTGCTGTGTGTGAGAGAGAGTGTGTGTGGTTTCTAGCCCACCCACTGATCTTACTGTGCCCAGAGGCTGTGTCCTTAGGCCCCTGGTGACCTAGGCCGAAACTCAAGGCTCAGAGACCACAGTGTCTGCCAGAGCAACACAACACAACACACACACATACACACGATACAAGACACACTGCACACCATCACAACACACTCACGGACACACCACAAGCATCACACATCAGACACACACAGCAGACACAGACAACATATTGTACATGACCATAGCAGCTTCATACATTCACGGGGCATACTGCAATGCAAACATAAAGCGCTGCTGGATCCCCGCGCAAAAATATACAGAGCCTTTCTTTTATCTCTACACACCCACGACACTCACACACACACTCACACACACACTCACACACACACACACTCCACACAAGGCGGGTTCTCACACACACTGCTCACACTCACACTGCACACATACTACTGCACACACACACCCGTGCACTCACACACACACTCACACATCACACACACTCACACAGCACACTCGCACCGCTCCACACACACACACACACATCAGCGAGGCTCACACTCACAACTCCATACACACACACCCCACCCACACACGACACTCTCACACACACAGCACACACACCTCACACACCACGCACACTCACAGAATCATCCACAACTCACACAAACACACAGCACACCCACACACACAACTTGCACACATCTCAGACACACACACCACACACTCAACACACAACAAAACTGTGCGACCGAGCGCCAGCGACTCCACAAACACACACACAGCACACACTCACTACACACCCACACACAACCACACAAACATGGGCACACAGGATGGTTGGCAGACATCACCACACACACACACACACATAGCAATCCACACTGGGACGAGCAGACACAAAGTCTCACACACCCTCATCAGGACACGATACCACACACAACACACACACCCTCCTATCAGGACACGAACACACACCAACAACCTCATCAGGAACAACGATACACACACACACACACACACCCTTCATAGGAACACGATACACACACACACACCCTCATCAGGACACGAATATCACCTCTCTCTTCCCTCTCTCTCTCCTCTCCTCTCTCTTCTCCTCTCTTCTCTCTCCTCCTCTCTCTCTGTCTCTCTCTCTCTTGTCTGTCTGTCTCTCTCTTCTTCTTTTCCTCTCTCTTCTTTTTCTTCTCTCTCTTCTCTCTCTCCCCTCTGTCTCTCTCTCTCTCTCTCTCTCTCCTCTCTCTCGTCTCGTCCCTCTCTCTCTCTCGCTCTCTTCTCCTCTCTCTCTCTTCTCTCTCTCCGTCTCTCCTCTCTCTCTCCTTCTCTCTCTCTTCTTCTCTCTTCCCCTCTCTCTCATCTCTCTCTCCTCCTCTCTCCCTTCTTCATGAATGAGAGAATGTAAAATGAAGGGGGAAGGAGAAGCCCAGGGAGGGCCAGTGGGTCTGGTCCGGAATGTTCCAGGCCTTCCAGAACTCTTAACCGCTGGGTTAGTTCTGGAGCCCAGAGCCCAGACTCAGGCACTCTTCCCCAAACCCTAACCAGAACCTTTGAGGTACCAGATTATTTGGGTTTTTGTTGGTTTCCAGTTGAACGGTTCATACCGACTGGTAAAACAACAAACGACGGTGGGCTTTAGACACAGATAGTAGTCAGACCACCTGTCGCCTTGTCCTTCTAAACAAACACAAACACACACACGGGGTTTAGCACCCCGCTATACACACACCTACGTCAGTCTGTTCTTTTCTTCCCAAGAGGCCAAGCGAAACACACACACACACAACACGTCACAGAGGTGAGCGAGTACCTCTCCGGGTATTGACACGCGGGGCCAGTGTGCGGTTGGGTTTAATCCTGCTCCGTCACGACTCGTTGGTTCTGCGGCACCCGTGTTTACAGAGTCCCACCTCCGCGAGTAGATCGCTGATGAGAGAGAACTCGCCCCTTCAGCGCTCTTCCACATAGCTGCGCACTGCTCTATTGTGGGAGCGGTAGGTGCTTTGGGGAAGTTATAGAAAGTATGAAGCAAGTGTTTCTTTCCCCTCTCTCAGTGGGAGGTCCGTGACGGAGAGTGGAAAAAATGGAACAATGTTTTGCTCCACAAAAAAATTTCCCCAAAAAGGCCCTTCCTGTCCTTCTCCCTCCTCCCTCTTCCTTCCAGCCTTGCCCTAACATCCTCCTCCACCTTGCCAACATCCTCCTCCACCTGCCCAACATCCTCCCACTTCACCCACATCCATATTCTACCTTAGAATTGCAATCTGTGACACGGTGAGGCCCAGATCTGTGATAGGGTGAGGCCCAGATCTGTGACTGGGGTGAGGCCCAGAGAGGTAAGGCCCAGATCTGTGACAGGGTGAGGCCCAGATCTGTGACAGGGTGTGGCCCAGAGAGGTGAGGCCCAGATCTGTGACAGGGTGAGGCCCAGATCTGTGACAGGGTGAGGACCAGGGTTGTGTGCTGGTAGAGGATAGAGGTCAGTACCTGGACAGGTGTCAGCTGGGCGCGGGGGTCAAACACTCTCAGCATCTTGTCCTGGGAGAGAGACGGAGGAAAAACAAACATGAGTCACTTTTAAAACAAAATATACACTCGAAAAAGATGGCACACTAAAGCGAAACATGTAGAACTCTCCAAAAGAATATCTTGCGGTGCTTAATGAGTACTATATAGATATGGCATGGACGCTTCATTGCTATATATAGTTCTTAGAACCGCAATTGCTTTAAAACTGTTACCAGCAGTGGGGGGGGAACATTTTCATTGGTGAGCGTCTCTCAGTGCTTACAAGGAACTTAGCCAATCAGAAGTAGCCACTGAGCAGAGGGTCGTCAGGAGCGCACGTGATTTATGGTCGCTTCAGCAGATGGCTGACCGAGAGAGAGATGCGTGGGTGAAACCAGGAGGAGATGTTTAGGAGTGCGTGAGAAGAGAACTGCTGAGACAGACAGTGACTGTGAAGGCTGCCTGGGTTAGCATGTTAGCTAACTCTGAGGACAAACAGTGACTGTGAGGGCTGCCTGGGTTAGCATGTTTGCTAACTCTGAGGAGGCCTGCTGAGACAAACAGTGACTGTGAAGGCTGCCTGGGTTAGCATGTTAGCTAACTCTGAGGACAAACAGTGACTGTGAGGGCTGCCTGGGTTAGCATGTTAGCTAACTCTGAGGAGGCCTGCTGAGACAGACAGTGACTGTGAGGTCTTCCTGGGTTAGCATGTTAGCTTACTCTGAGGACAGACAGTGATTGTAAGAGCTGCCTGGGTTAGCATGTTAGCTTACTCTGAGGACAAACAGTGACTGTGAGGGCTGCCTGGGTTAGCATGTTTGCTAACTCTGAGGACAAACAGTGACTGTGAGGGCTGCCTGGGTTAGCATGTTAGCTAACTCTGAGGAGGCCTCCTGAGACAGACAGTGACTGTGAGGTCTTCCTGGGTTAGCATGTTAGCTAACTCTGAGGACAGAGAGTGATTGTAAGAGCTGCCTGGTTTAGCATGTTAGCTAACTCTGGTCCTCAGGGGTCCACTGCCCTAAATGTTCTAAATGTTTCCCTGCTCTAGCACACTTGACTCAAATGAATGGGTAATTATCAAGCTCTGTATGTCACAGAAAGAGATCAACTGGCATTTTGCTCATATGTCATTTTTGAAAGGTACTTGAGGACTTCACTTTCAATATGTCAGTTCGACAGACGTCCAGATAGTGGCTGTAACTTGCTGACCCCTCCATGCCCCCCATAGCCCAACCCCAACATACGGCAGTCATCAAGGCCAGCCAATCACAACGGGACATTGTGTGATTGAGGAAATGGGGTGTAATAGCTAGCAGGTTGTGGATAAGGGTGTGTGTGTGTGTGTGAGGGGGGTGAGGGTGATGACTGTGTGTGTGTGTGTGTGTGTGTGTGTGTGTGTGTGTGTGTGTGTGTGTGTGTGTGAGGGGGTGAGGGTGATGACTGTGTGTGTGTGTGTGTGGGGGGGGGGAGCGAGACTGTTGTGTCCTGTGTTGGTGTGGGGTGTGTGTGTGTTGTGGTGGGGGGTGATGACTGTGTTGGGTGTGTAATTTGGGGTGGGGTGACTGTGTGTGTGTGTGTGTGGTTGTAAGGGGGGGGTGATGACTGTGTGTGTGTGTGGTGTGTGTGTGCGCTGTGGTATGTGTGTGTGTGTGTGTGTGTGTGTGTGTGTGTGTGTGGTGTGTGTAGGAGGGAGGGGGTGATGACTCTGTGTGTGTGTGTGGAGCCGTGGGGGGGGGGGGGGTGAATGACTGTGTGTGTGTGTGTGTGTGGTAAAGGGGTTGTCACTCATCACAGCCAGACACTGACATGCCTTCTAACAGCAGGTAATCACTGTAGTAAGGCTTAGCGCTAACACAGACACACACACAAAAACACACAGACATGTCCGAGGGAATCAGGCCTTTGACACTGATGAGTTCAAGGGCACACGCAGGCCCAACACACACAGCCCCCCCCCCACACACACACAAACACACACACAGGCGGCCACGCCCCCCCCACACACAGCACACACACACAAACACACATCAGGCGGTGCAACACCCCCCCCCGCCACACACACACACACTTGTATCTCAAAAAGACTTCTAAAAAGACACAGATCCAAGTCACCACACACAGAAAAACATACACACGCACACGCACAGACGCTCTCAAACATTCGTGTTATGGTTGAAAGGGTTGAAAGAGAGTTTAAAGAGATCTGTCTTGCCGAGAGAGAGAGAGAGAGAGAGAGAGGGGTACCTCTCGTCTCGTTCCCTCTTCAAAGCCCCCCATTCTAAGTTGAGCTTCTCCCTGACCCTCACAGCTTCTGACGAGGGCTTTATTTGCTGGTTAGCAGTTGGAATAGCAAACAGGGGTTTTCCTTGAGCGCTCGCCGTGTGTGTGTGTGTGTGTTTGGGTGTGTGTTTGTGAGTGTGTGTGTGTTTGGGTGTGTGTGTGTGAGTGTGTGTGTGTGTGTGTGTGAGTGTGTGTGTGTGTGTAGGAGTGTGTGTGTGTGTGTGAGGTTGTGTGTGTGTGTGTGTGGAGAGAGAGGAAGAGAGAGAGAGAGTGTAAGTGTGTGTGTGTGTGTGGGTGGTGTGTGTGTGTGTGTGTGTGTGAGAGAGAGTGTGTGTGGTTTCTAGCCCACCCACTGATCTTACTGTGCCCAGAGGCTGTGTCCTTAGGCCCCTGGTGACCTAGGCCGAAACTCAAGGCTCAGAGACCAAAACAGTGTCTGCCCAGGCAACACACACAACACACACACACTCACACACACAACAGACACACTCCCACCACACACCACCACTCACACACATCCACACAGCACACACACAGACACACACACAGACACAGACACATATTGTACAGACATACAGTTCATACATTCACGGCAGCTGCATGCAAACATAAACGCGCGGCCCGCGCAAAAATATACAGCAGCCTTCTTTATCTCTCACACAAAACCACACTCACACACACTCACACACCACTCCACACACACAAACTCACACACAAAACACTCTCACACAACAACTCACACATACACTCACACACACACACTTGCTCACACACACACTCACACAACATACAGACATACACTCACACATCACACACTACTCACACTTCTCACACACACACACACCACAAGCGCACACACACACAACTCACACAATAGCGCACCACATACACCCACACACACACACTCTCCACCACAGACATCACACACTCACACACACGCACCTCACACACACACCACTCACACAAACACCACCCACACACACCCCGACACACACACCACAGACACACACACCCACACACTACACCACCACCTCACACGCACAACTCACACACACACACACACACAGCACTCACACACCATCCCACACACATTACCACACACACAACACACTACAGACACACCCACACACACACACACACATATGCAATCACACACTGGGACGAGCAGACACAAAGTCTCACACACCCTCATCAGGACACGATACACACACACACACACACCCTCATCCAGGAACGATAACAGACACACACACACCCTCATCAGGACACGATACACACACACACACACACACCCTCATCAGGACACGATACACACACACACACCCTCATTCACACACGATACACAACAACAACACACACACACACACACACCCTCATCAGGACACGATACACACACACACACACCCTCACTTTAGTGCTGCTGCTGGTAAACACGAACATGTGGACCAGCTATCTGGCCCAGTGCAAACACACAGATGAGAACGCAGCCTCAGGCAGACGTGGCCACCGTCGTATCTGCTCTCAAAACAATCAAACGCACACACACACGCACACACACACACACACACACTCTCATAAGCTCCTGTCAATAACACAGGAGACTCAAACAATTGGGGGGGGGGGGGTGTTAAGGGGGGGGGTGCACAGATGAGAGACCCAAACTTTACCCTTTCTTTTTGTAAACATTAAGTGCATAGTGCCTTTATGTGTGTGTGTGTCTGTGTGTGTGTGTCTGTGTGTGTGTGTGTGTGTGTGTGTGTGTGTGTGGTGTGTGTGGGTGTGTAGAGACAGCAGCTGTTTAATCACGCTGGCTGGAATCTCACCTCGTTCTCTGGTGATGAGTTCTACTGGGTAGTCTACTTTCCCACGCGCGCACACACTTTTCGCAAACACACACAGTGTGTGTGTGTGTGTTGTTTGTGTGGTGTGTGTGTGGTGTGTTGTGTGTGTGTGTGTGTGTGTGTGTGTGTGTGTGTGTGTGTGTGTGTGTGCTTAACCAAAAGCCCTTTCCCTCAGTCATTAAACACATGCTATCAGTAACTCTTTCCCAACTTCCCATGGAAACCTTTGTCAATTAGTTTGTAGCAGTGTTCATAGATCAGTGTTATATATATGAAGAATAATACACACTGTCTTTCTCCTTCGTTACTCCAATACTAAATAAAATCTAACACACTCTTTCTTTCTTTCTTTCTCTCCCTCTCTCTTTATCTCTCTATTTTCTCTCTCTATCTCTCACCTCTTTCCCTCCCACACTCTCCTCTCTCTCTCTCTCTCTCTCCCTCTCTCTCCTTCTCTCTCTCTCCCTCGCTTTCTCTCTCTCCCTTTGTTCCTCTCTTCCTCTCTCTCTCTACCTCTCTCTCTCTCTCTCTCTCAGTATAGCAGGGAGGCTCTCTCGACCCCTCCCCCTGGTTCTCTCTCTCTCTCTCAGTATAGCAGTGAAGCTCTCTCAACCCCCTCTCCAAACAAGGGGCGCATGATGACTGTCTCACCGGAGTGGCAGACTCCCTTCATCTCCCCCTCCTCCCTCCGCCTCCCCCGTCCAGTGTTTATCCAATGGGAGAAGCAGTTCAATTGATCCCACATGTTGGGGGGGCCTAAAATTTTGGCTTTTTTTAAAAAAAAAAGGTTTTGGGGGAGGGGTAGTATTTGGAGGGAAAAAAGAAAAGAAAAAAGGGGGGGCCCCCCCGTTTTTTTTTTTGAATTGAATTACAGCAAACAGACTAGGTGGGGGGACACAAGGGGGAGGGGGTAGAAAGAGACTGGTGGAGGGAGGCTGGAGAGGGAGGGAGGGAGGGAGGGAGGGAGGGAGGGAGGGAGGGAGGGAGGGAGGAGGGAAAGGGAGGGAGGGAGGGAGGGAGGGAAGGGGAGGGAGGGAGGGAGGGAGGGAAAGGGAGGAGGGAGGGAGGGAAAGAGTGGAGAAGGAAAGCGAAGCCTGTCCTGGTTCACAAGTCTACCTTGTTCTCTCATCCTCTCTCCTCCCCCTGTTCCTCTCCCTCTTTCCCTCTCCCTTGCCCCTTTTCTCTCCCTCTCTCCCTCCCCCCTGCCTTCCCTGCCCCTGGTCAAGTCAGCCGGTGAAGCTAAGTAAACCTGAGCTGCAGAACTGCTCCCATAGCAGCAAGTGTGTGTGTGAAGGCGTCCTGTCCTCGCACACCTAAAAGGCTGTAGGTCTGACCCGTGGGAGAGAGAGGGAGAGAGAGAGAGCGAGAGGGAGAGAAAGAGACAGGGAGAGAGAGCACGAGAGAGAGAGGAGAGAGAGAGAGAGAGAGAGGAGAGAGGAGAGTGAGAGAGAAAGAGAGAGAGAGAGGAGTGAGAGGAGAGAGAGGAGAGAGAGAGATAGAGTGAGCGAGGGGGTAGAGAGAGGAAGGGGAAGTAGAAACCCACATAGTTGGCTATGGAGAGCATGGCTCCGAGGCAGGAAGTGTGCGCTAATGAATGATGCTAACCTCCCCTGATGAAACCAGCCCTGGCCTCTCCCACCCCCTCCTCTACTAATAAACTACAACTATTCATGAAACAATTCCACTTCAACTCATAAATCCTCTCTCGCCATCCTCCCATCTGCCCCCTTGCTCCCTCGCTCGCTCCCTCCCTCCTTCCCTCCCTCGTTCCCTCCTCTCCTCCCTCTTTAACCATGAGTCTCTGCCTTACCCGCCTCACAATGTTAACAACCTACAGGAAGACCTTTCATTATTCCCCTAGTGACTAGGCCAGGAGTGGAGGGGGGCAGGGGGCACACGCCTTCCCCCGTGCCCAGGTCGGGCTTCTCGTCTGCGGTGACGCTAAATCACCCGCTCCCCTGGCCTGGCATTGGGCCTCCAGGAGCGGGAGGTGGGGGCGTGTGAGGAGGGAGGTCCTGTAGTAAATCTGTCTGGGGGCTCTAACCCCAACCCCTGGTGCCAGTCTGGGGCAGAGGGGGTGGGGGTCGGGGGTCTAGTTAGCGTTCTCCCTCCCCGGGTGTGGAGAGAGGACCTGAGGCGGGCTTGACTGGAGGTCAGGGGGGGTCAGGGACGTCCAACGCACGGCCCGACTGCTAAGAGACGTGGTGGAAGCCCTGGTTCAGGAGGAACACTGTATTCCATCCTGTTCTCTGTTCTCTCCACTCTGAAGGCCGACAGACTAGTCATTCAAGCTGACCTGGAGTTTAGCTACACTGGCCCTTTTTCAGTCTGTCTCGTTCATCCATGCATTCATTCATCCGTTCATACATTATGACGTACGACTTGTCCACTACTGTCATCGAAGATCTCTTTTCAGTGCTCACATTTCCTCCTTTAACTTTCTTTTGGCTGAATCCACTGTTCCCTATTAAAATAGACGATGGGGGGTTATAGAGAGAGCGACCCACCCACCCCCCTCTCTTCCATCCCCCGCGTTTCATAAGAGTCACCCCCCCTGGACTCGCTAATGGAATGATCTCCTCGTAAATGCATGACATAATGATTCGACCTGACAGTCACCATTGGTTTCCTCCCAACAGGCTGGCTGGAGAAGGAGCGTGGCCCACTGTTGGCATCTAGTGGCAACACAGCGCAACTACAACGCACAGTGGTCCGAGCGCCATGCTAGAGACACGTTTGGCTGCGAGGTCTGGAGGCCGACCACCGCTGCTTGGTGCGATTGTAGTCGCTGTCAACACGTATGCGCGTGTTTGTTTGTGGATCTACCCGTACTGTGTTTGTGCGGTGGGGTGTAGCTATACGTGTGTGTGTGACAGAGAGAGAGAGAGAGAGAGAGAGAAAGAAAGAAAGAAAGAGAGAGAGAGATAAAGAAAGAAAGAGAGACAGAGAGAGAGAGAGAGAGAGAGATAAAGAGAGAGAGAGATAAAGAGAGACAGAGAGAGAGAGAGATAAAGAGAGACAGAGAGACAGAGAGACAGAGAGAGAGAGAGACAGAGAGAGACAGAGAGAGAGAGAGAGAGAGAGACAGAGAGATAAAGAGAGACAGAGAGAGAGAGAGAGAGAGAGAGAGAGGGAAAGAGAGACAGAGAGAGAGAGAGACAGAGAGAGACAGAGAGAGAGAGAGAGAGAGACAGAGCGGACAGAAGAGAGAGAGAGAGACAGAGAGAGAGAGAGAGAGAGAGAGAGAGAGGAGACAGAGAGAGAGACAGAGAGAGAGAGAGTCTCACCTTGCAGGTGGAGACCAGCAGGGTGCCGTCCTGCTTCCAGCTCAGAGCCTGCAGCTGGTCTGGGTGCTGCTCCAGATCTGCAGACACACACACACACACACAACCCCAGTGAGATAGAGGACAGGTGACCCCACACACGCGCGCACACACGCGGACACACAGTCTATGACTGAAAGCCAGACAGGTCCAGGATGGAGACAGAGACTGAGATAAACAGAGGCTGAGGCAGGGACAGAGGCAGGGACAGAGGCAGGGACAGAGGCAGGGACAGAGGCAGGGACAGAGATAGAGGCAGAGAAAGAGGCAGAGATAGAGGCAGGGATAGAGACAGGGACAGAGGCAGGGACAGAGACAGAGATAGAGGCAGGGACAGAGGCAGAGACAGAGGCAGGGACAGAGGCAGAGAGAGAGGGAGGGACAGAGGCAGAGATAGAGGCAGGGATAGAGACAGGGACAGAGGCAGAGGCAGAGATAGAGGCAGGGACAGACTTAGAGACACAGAGAGACTAGACTGACAGTTCAGGAAAAAAAACATAAAGACACACAGAGAGGGGTGAAGCTATGGCACAGAAGACACACAGAGAGGGGTGACGCTATGGCACAGAAGACACACAGAGAGGGGTGACGCTATGGCACAGAAGACACACAGAGAGGGGTGACGCTATGGCACAGAAGACACACAGAGAGGGGTGACGCTATGGCACAGAAGACACACAGGAAGAGAGACTAAAGCAGACCCTGGACATGATCACACACACACACACACGCTGTGGTAGATGATGCGGGTCAGAGAGGTCAAAGGGCAAATGAGGTCACAGTGTCATGGCAGCGCAGCACGCGTGCTCCTGATATGCTTCCGTGGCTGATAAGGATGAGATAGCGTCGTTAACTTGCGCGGAAGAGCGAGGCTTGCAAAAACACACAGATCTTCCATGCCGGTCCTCGCTCACAACGCACGGTGCCGGTTCACCCTCACCGTGGACTCAAGCCCAGGTTCACAGAGGTGAGCATGTGGGGGTGTGGAGGGGTGGTGGTGGGGGGGGGCACAGATAGGTGAGCAGATGTGTTTGATGGAAGAGGCAACAGCCAGTGATGGGGGGGGAGGCTGAGTAGGGGTAGAATTGAGCTGCAGCTGCTGTAACTGAGGGAGGGGAGGGGGGGGGGTTTCTGGGAGATGAGGCCTAGGGCTGGAAAAGGGGGGGTGGGGGGTGGGGGGGGAGGACGGCACCCTGAGGCCAGACCGAGGCCAAGCAGAGGCCGGGGTGTGGGGACGTTACCTCTGCCGCTCCAGCATTTAGACTGAGCCGGCCGCCCCAGAGAGCGGTCCACAGACACGACACCCTGGGAAGCCCTCAGGAAGAAAGGGGGGGGGCAAGTGGGGGAGGGGGGGGGGGGCAGGTGGGGGCCGGGGGTAGAGGATCAACAAGCCCGCTTACGCCCTCCCCCCCCACCCCCCAGACATAAAACGGTTAGACACACAGAGACGGAACATGGCGAGACATGGCGAGACACGACGTGAGGATGGTGGAGGTGGAGGAGCCGTCGCCAGGGGCAACCCTCAGCGCGGTCAACAAGGTGGGAGGTGTGAACGTGTGACATCGATGGAGGGTGTGTGTGTGAGAGTGTGTGTGAGTGTGTGTGTGATAGTGTGTGTGTGTGTGTGTGAGAGTGTGTGTGTGTTAGTGTACGGAGGCTCTCTAGAGATGCTACCGTGTGTTGTGGGTGTGTTTAAGTGCATATTTGTGTGTATGTGCGAGTGTATATGTGCGAGCGTATATGTGTGTGTATGTGTGTGTATGTGCGACTGTATATGTGTGAGTGTATACATGTGCATCTGTGAGTGTACGTGTGTGTTGTATACGTGTGTATGTGTGAGTGTGTATGAGTATATACAGTACGTGTGTCTGTGTGTGTGTGAGTGTCGTTACCTGCCAGGGCTGCTTCCGGACGGCTGGTGTCCCAGAGCTGGGCGCTCCTGCTGGAGGCCACAGCCAGCAGGCCGGAGGAGGAGGGGTGGAAGAGGACCAGCTCCAGCCGGCCCCTGGCTGGGCTCAGGGTCACCTCTGGAGCCCCCGGCTGCTGCTGCTCCGGGTCACACACACGCCACAGCTTCACCTGGACACACGCACACCAAGTTCAGGCCGCAAGGAACAAGGACACGAATGTGGGAGAGTAGATGCAGTCAAATGAACCCTTTCAGAGCAGAGTACAGCACAATACACCTTGATCCACCTTGACACACTTGACACCAAGCTGAGGCTGGGGCTGGGGCTGAGGCTGGGGCTGGGGCTGGGGCTAGGGGCTGGGGCTGAGGCTGCAGCTAGGGGTTGAGGCTGAGGCTGGGGCTAGGGGCTAAGGCTGCAGCTAGGGGTTGAGGCTGAGGCTGGGACTGTGGATGGGGCTGTGGCTGAGGCTGGGGATGGGGCTTGGTATCTGGGCTTAGTCTAGGTCTGTGATCTAACACATGGAGGCAGACAGGTATGTAGATCTTAACGAGCTGCCTGAGGTGTGTTAGCAGCGGGAACAGCAAGATGCTTGGGTAATGTTGTTTGTGTGAACGTTTATGTGTAGTTTTACGTCCAGACTTTATGACATCTTGAGGCAGGCGTGAGTTTGGAAATGTGTTGCAGCATCTGCAAGACACCGCAGTGTGTTTCTGTTTAGGTTATTTAACGGTTATTTAACGTCCTGACAAAGACTTTGTCTGGGGTGAAGTGAATGCGTGAGAGTGTGAGAGCGTGTGTGTGTGTGTGTGTGTGTGTGTGTGTGTGTGTGGTGTGTGTGTGTGAAAGCTCCTCTCTCTTATTCTGCACATAACACGCCCCCCCCCCTCATAAACACACACTCAGCAGATTCCTATGGGTTCAGAACCTGTAGTGAATATGTGCTTAGCTAGGGGAGATGACTAAAAGGCACAGTGGACACTTTCAAGGTTTCTACATAATAACCGTAATACCAAATAGTCTGCCTTTATTACAGACTAAGACATTCACAAAACCATAGCACACCTGGGAACGGGCATTTCGAAATACCTTTGGATGTTTGCTTAACACGGTCAGACAGTCATTTATGTGGGAGGTTTGAATGCTTGGGAGTCGGCAAACTGGTTCCCAATGTGCCAGACTAGATCAATTGAGCACAGAGCAGTAACGGCAAGGGATGGCTTGGAGACTTACGGTTTCGTCCGCGGAGCAGGTTGCCAGGAGACTGTCGTCAAACGGAGAGAAGTCCAGGTCAG
>BROE01000018.1:15694255-15709917 GCA_036571765.1 Plecoglossus altivelis
CACACACAGAGTTGTTCTGCATTCTGTCCCAAAAGTGCACATCAGCAGGAAGTGGATAGCACGCGCGTGCACACACACACACCAACACACACACACACGGGGGGCGGCATGAAAGGTGTCTGTGTGTGGTGTGGAATGAAGGAGTGAAAGAAGGAGGGGGGGTGCAGAGTCACAGCTGTTGGGGTAAAAGCAGAACAAACGCTGAAATAAGTGTCCATATTCTAACCTAGTTTTAGTTGCTTAAGGGAGCAGGGGAGCAGAGCAGGCTGTTTTTAAACGCTGGACTTCACCCACTCCGGATACAGCAGAGATGGGCCCAGAGATGGGCCGTACCTGGGGGGCTTATTGCACGGTTCTAGTCTGGACTGACAGACTACGAGCAGGTCTTACCGCTTTATAACCAATAGTACTCGTGTGTTATTATGCATGATGAATAGAGAGGTCACCTGCATCCTCAGCGCCTGATTGGCTGAGGAGTGGGTCCCCTCTGGACATGCAGCCGTGCACACACCTCTGGGATTGGCTGTAGTCTGGTGCCTGACTGTAATACCCAGGCTGGTGGCAGATCCACCAGGACCTGTTTAGGCCAATGTGAGTCTGCAGGCAGGCACATACCTCTGCATACTCTCTCTCTCTCTCTCTCTCTCTCTCTCTCTCTCTCTCTCTCTCTTTCTCTCTCTCTCTGTCTCTCTCCCTCTCTCTCGCTCTCTCTCTCTCTCTCTCTCTCTCTGTCTCTTGCTCTCTCTGTCTCTCGCTCTCTCTGTCTCTCGCTCTCTCTTTCTCTTTCTGCCTCTCTCTCTCTCTCTCTCTCTCTCTCTCTCTGGCTCTCTCCATCTCTCTCTCCATCTCTCTCGTCAAGCACGCTTGTGAATGTTTTACAGTCTGGGCCTGATGGTCATATGACAGGGTGTGTACTGTGTGAGTGTGCATCCAGTCATGCGTGTGGTCCAGTCAAGGAGTTAGTGTGTTTACATGCAACGGTTGCTACCTGACAGAGTCACTTTGTATCGTGGACAGATCCCAGCTATCACTAAACCTCCCCGAGGGAAATCACGACACTTATGCATTTGAATACCAGGCGTTTGGAAACGACTAGCGCTATTACGCAATCCTGCGAGAGAGAGAAAAGTGAGGAGACAGGCTGCAGGTATTGGATTCCTGCCCAAACGGGAAAGGTAGCTCCTATTGAGACTCCTTCAGGGCATTCTATCCTGACGGACACAGCAATGTGTCCGGGTGACTGTCACTTCAGTGATGAGACCTGTCTAAAAGAAATCTGCGTCTCAAGCCGAAATCTGGACGAACAGATAAATGCTCATCTTATTTGTGTGATGCGAGAACGCCAACGTACACTTCGGATTAATTCGCAATAGTGATAAGTAAGTTACTCTGTTCACTGATGTTATGGTTCATTTCGGCATCATCCGACATCTAGCAACGCTGGAACACAGCTGAACAGAACAAATATGGATGCAAATGAAAACAGGATTTATCATATCCGTAAATGTATGTACAATATATCTAACAGCCAACGAAAAGCCCCTGGTTACCGTAAAAACAGACCCTCAAATATGCAGGAAGTTCATTTACAGTCGTTCTTAAACACCACTCCTCGCCTCTCCAACCACCGCTGCTAGAAGAGAATAGCAATACGAGCCAGGATAATGGGCTATTGTCAAACGTTTGTCACTACTCACATCTTTCTTTCCAATCTTGGGGGTGGTGTTTTTGAATTTGGAAGCCTTAAAACGATTCATGCTTTTCTTTCCAATTGACTTTCGTGCTTTCCGGTGTCTCTGTCTCGATACGAGCAGTACGAGCTCACTCTTTCAGCTGACAGTTCACATAAGTCCTGTACCTCGTTTGAGTTACCCGGGTCACACGGCGGTATACTAGCGGGGACTGGATGGACAAAGTCAATGACAGACAGGTAACCCCCCCCCAATTCAACCTATGATGCTATTCTTGGTTCAGCCCGCATCACTCTCTGATAAATAAAAAAAATATATTAATACAAAATTGATCTTCAGGTGTGACTTAGAGAGAGATATATTTTAACTGGATTTCATAAAGATCTCATTCATTAGAAGACATTATTCACGATTGCACTCAACATAGCGGCATAGTTACACGTAGATTGCCTACAGTTGGTATGTAGTCAAGACAGTTGACTGGGTTGCTTATTTTTAGTATGTGGAAACAGTATGAACATCTGTCTCATGTAGTTTCCATAGAGAGTAACACCATCCTTACTAGTGTCTATTGTCACGTCGCTCTGTTAGGTTAGGCACCATATGATCCGAGGAAACGCGTTTCCACCCGGACAGTATTGAGCGGTGTGCACGTCAAACAGGAAGTTACACTAAAACAAGCTTTATCTCACGTGTTTGGAAATTGTCTACATTTTAACATGAAAGGCAAATTTAAGACTCAAAATAATGGAAAAGGCAAGCCTGGATCAAAAAAGAGGGCGACTAAGTGCATTATTACGTTCAACGATAACGACAGACAGTAAGACATGACAACACACTGCGTTACTGTATCCTTGTAACAGGTTGTAGCTGTAGTACAGTAGCGACAGCAGAGAAGCCAGTAGTAATGTGTAACTATTATGGGTTAACATTGATGACTAACGATGACAAGTTCATAGCATAACATCTGTAATTCTGCACCACGGTTTAACTTTCTACTAATCTAATAGTGTAATTACGTGCCAAAGTACATCATAAACCCACTGCCTCAAAATCTACCGATGTTGTGACTCGACAGAGCAGCAACGTGTGATCTAACGCGACTGTCTCTGCAGGGAATATCTGACCGGCTTCCACAAGAGGAAGTTGGAGAGGAGGAAAGCAGCGGTCGTGGAAATAAAGAACAAGATAAAGGAAGAGCAGAAGAAAGTGCGCGAGGAGGTAAATGATGACCGACGTGTATTCACGACACCGGAGACTCGAACGTCGTTTTACAGCGTTCGGATTAAATGTAGGCTATCGGTTTGTGATTCCTGCTGAAGGGAATAAACAGGATGCCGCCTCGACGTGGACAGAGGAGGGCGCTAACGAGCAAGATGTCTGTTTTTCTTTCCAGAGACATAAAGAGTACATGAAGTTGCTCCAGGAGAGAAAGGAAGCCCTCGGTAAGTTACGAAGAAGCACCGGGAAAACAAGTACCCGTTGTGTCGACTGTACTGTTAATTTAGTCTGTGAATTTGGCCCACCATTAAACCGTTTAGTAGCTTGATATTTATCTCTCAGGGAAAATGCTGTGCCGTTTACCTAACTGGTATTTTCCTCCGACGTCGTGGCCATGGCGCCTCTTTCATCACAGACGAGGAGGAAGATGAGCTGGAAGACGCCGTCACCGGCACCACAGAGTCCGTGCAGTACGACCACCCGAACCACACGGTCACCGTGACGACCATCAGCGACCTGGACCTGACGGCAGGCGGTCTCCTTGGACTGCCAGCCAATCAGGTAAAAGGGAGCAGGATGCCTTTTGAATTTTGCTGAAGGTAACACGTTCGCAGTGAACCATTGTCTTCCTGGATGCAAGGGTCTGGTGACTATGGTGATAGTGCGGTATATTTCGTAATGTGATCCAGCTGCTTAAGATATTTGACCAGCTGTGTCAGAGTTTTTCGAATGCTCAAAGATATTGAAAAGCCTTTCTGAAAACCTGCCGCGTCCGAACTTGGCGTTAAGAACTTCCTTGTCCGCTTTACAGTTGGATCAGGGAAGTGATGAGGAAGGGGAAGGGGAGGAACAGGAGAAGAAGACTGCCATGCCCAAGAAATCAGGAGACCCCATCCTTAATAAAAAGTGAGGATCCTTTCATCCACTTTGTTTCAAACCAATCATAGGAAACGTGGAATCACCTCTGTCTGTCTGTCTGTCTGTCTGTCTCTCTCTCTCTCTCTCTCTCTCTCTCTCTCTCTCCCTGAAGGATCTGCTCACTAACAATCTCTCTCTCTCCCTGAAGGATCTGCTCCCTAACGGCCTCGCTCCACTCACACACCAAACAAAAGAAGAGGAAAGGCAGGAAATCGAAGCAGCAGGAGGGCAAGGGACGAGGCCAGCCAACGGACAGGAAGTCGGGAGCCAAAGACAGGAAGTCAGGTGCCACGGAGAAGAAGGCCCGAACTGGGAGGACCTCCAAGAAGCTGAGACGAAGGCAGACGGGGAAGAGGGTGCATCACCACGACTGAGAGAGACACAGGAAAACAATGTTTAAGGAGCGTTTCAGAAATGTTTGTCTGGATCTGGGCTAGCTGGACCTTATGGTGCTTGATGACTTTCTATTGGCCAAGGAGGGAACATACATGAACTGAACGTGCATCTTCATTGGCCAGCATCGCTGAAAGCAGTCACCATCTTGATTGTGATTCGCCCACACAGTGCAGCACAAACTGTGTATTGTAATGTTTCTAGAGAAAATGTGTTTTTACATTTGTGTTACTTTTGTAATATTACAGCTTTCTTTTGTTACACACAGCAGACGTGTACAATTGGAAACCTTGGGATTAAAAATACTTAAGCATAATTGTTTTGATCATATTTAAATGCGACACAGTTATTAGTTTAATATAATTATAGTTAGTCATAGTTTGGAGAAAAAAAATTGGGGGGGGGGGAAACGCCATTCACAATATCAGCTCACAACACCACGATAATACCTTTTCTCATAAATGTCCTCAGTTGATAATTGTTTTATTTTGTCCCTTTAGAAATGGTACCAAGTTATAGGTTAGAATGTACGTTCTCCCCATACCTTACCTGTGTTTATTTATTTAAGCTCACCTGGAGTGCCATCTGCCACGATCACCAGAGCTTCATTTCCCTTTCTAAAGCCCATGATATTTAATACAGCCCACAATAGGCGTCATGTCGTGCATCTGGTGCCATTTTGGCTCCGCGTCCGCATCAGACTGGACGTCCACCGGCCATTTCATCCTGAGCCAAGATGGCCGCCCCCCCCGCCTGAAGGCGCAAGCAGTTTTCCACCTATTGTCTGAGGCAAACCATAGGAATATGGTGTTTTGAGAGTGATTCGGGGGATAGAGAGCATTCGGGGATCGTGCCTTGTGGCTGGGGGGGGGGGGGGGTGAGTTTGAAGACACTAAAGTCTGTCTCTAAATGACATATCCTCTTTTGAGTTGACAACGGGGGCATCTTCTGTCAGGTAACGATGACATCTCTACCTCATATTCAGATGATTAAAATGATGCAAATGCTGACATTTTATGTGGCAAAAACCTGTTATAGTGTGCTGTGCGACTTCCACAGGGACTAAAGTGACTGAGTGACTTTTACGCTGTTTTCTGTGGTTTATTGTAATGTCAGTCCCGGAAGGATTGTGTTGTGATATGGCCGTCTGTATTGTGTTTCACCATCATCTCGTCTGATTAGTTTTCACTTAGCCTAACAGCTATGCTTCAAACGCACTACTAGCCATGTAATAATGGCACTTAGCCTTGACTGAAGCACAACATGAGGAATATTCCTGCTACGGGGGGAAGCAGCACTGCTGCTACTCTACGGCTCATGATGCCATCTTTCCAAACTGCTTTTTATATTTGTCCCCATTTTGATGTATTTTGTACTTCTCCTTGTAATATGAGGATCGTTTCCGCTCTGTAGTTCTGCTCAGTTTTCTGCTGTGTCATCTGTCACCTTGTTTAACCTGTGTGCTACAATTGTCTCACGTTCAAAAGCACGTTTGGACATATATTTTTGGTACGGGAGAAATGCTGTGAGAAGTGTTGACGTTTGTGATTGTATTTATAACACGTCTACTCATTTACAAATGAGGTCTGTGTCCAACACGATCGGTCCCATCCCGCCTCCAGCGTTCTCAGTCGGATGCGATGAGGGAGAGATCGCCCCCTCAGCTTGCGCCATGCCCCACGCCGGTGACGACCTCGTCTGCCCCGAGTTCCAGCCCAACATCTTCGACCCCTCCCGCTGCCACGACTGCTTGCGGCAGAAGCACCTGCACGCCGGCGCGGGGGCCGCCGCAGCGAGCTCAGCCGCCGTGCCGCAGCCGAGCCCGGCAATACCGGGGCCACTCCCGGGCACGGGCAGAGCACTAGCACCTCCTGCGGCTCCTCTACCCTCTCTACCGGGACAAACCGGGGAGAGAGACACCAGCAACAAGGTAGGAGAGGGGAGAGTGCCAAGTGCAAAGGGATTATTCCAATCTATTTGCAAGGTCACAGAGAGAGAGAGAGTGGAGAGAGAGACAGATAGAGACAGAGTGGAGAGAGAGAGAGAGAGAGATGGAGAGAGAGAGAGATGGAGAGAGAGAGAGAGAGTGGAGAGAGAGAGAGAGAGGGGAACGCTAGGATCGGAGAGGACATTAGCTAGACGTGGAGGTCAGAGAGTTACTGGCCAATAGGGATGGATCATAGGAGGAGAGCATGGCGTGTGTGCTTGTGGGGTGGCGGTTCTCATGGCAACCTGGTCAAGCACGCATGACCACTGCCACGAGCGATCCTGCGTTGCTGTAAGCCGAGGGCATCCGGTCGGAGGGGGAGATCTTTGACCCTTTTCCACGGGTGACGATATGACACTCGTAACAGTCAACCGCACACCTGCGGAGGTGTGACACTGGCGTGCGAGCGGAACGAATTCAAGGCGAGGCGGTGCCGGAGAAGGAGGGAGGGCAGCGGTTAGAGTGTGCTGCGATTACAAATTCATGGAGGGAGATCATTTACTGCCCTTTTTTCAGAATCGCTGGTAACCGTATCTAAGGAGGCAGGTACAGGAACCATTCTGCCCAGCCAGCGTGTGGCCACACCCACATCCAGGGGGCACCATGGACAGGAGTTATAACCTGTGCTTTCTTATCACAGTCATGGAAAAGACAGCACTGTTCTAAAAGGCCCGGTCAGGCCTGATTCAAATGTTTCAGTGAAAAGTAAAGCAAAAATGCTGCATCGAAAGCGTGACATGAAAAGATGAAACAAAGGTATTAGTGAAATTGCACTTGTATTTGGCCGCACTAGTTCAAAACAAATGATATGTGAGACAACATTCATGTAAAAAAGATCTAGGGTTCCTAAGAGGTCTGCAGAGTTTTCTATTTAAATAATAAATTACAGAAAAAGAGGATATTGTAGCCAAGGGCCCAAAAAACCCTATATTAGTTTGAATCACCCAGATCATGGCAGAGCAGATCATTCATCTCCAAGGCTTAAATCAAGGACATCAAACAGGAACATCTCATGTTGCATTGTATCATCTTATCACATCTTATCATTATTCGTTCCTTCCTTTAGTACAATTGTTGTTAAGCACGCGCTTCTTAGTGCTGAAGAAAGTATGGTAACATAGAGTAGATCGGTGTAACGTGGAGGTTAAAGTTGAACGACACCAGCGTTAAGGTGACCTTTCTTGACCCCTTTGCATTCAAGTGATGTCAAAGATTAAGGGACGCCTTCAGATGCGATGCATTTGGAGGGCAGGGAACACGTCACGAAAAGAACAACTCTCCCGTGAAATATTAATTAGGGAGAGCCACTTCTAGATAGAGTTACAACGCTGTAACTCTAATCGAGCGACAGGACAAACCTTGCGAGCGTGTGTGCGTGTGCGTTTGTGTGCGCGAGTGTGAGCGATGGACTGAGAGAGAGAGGTCTGGAGGAAGGACAGAGTGAGGCAGGAGAGTGAGAAAGAGGGATGTACACTTCACCAGCTTATACGTGGGGAACCGGGTCTGAAGCAGGTAACTTGAGCGTGCTGAGGTGATGTCAGAACTTGCACTTAACGGCAGCTGATGTCAATCGTCTACACATTGAGTTGAGCACAAAGCCTGAAATCGTTGGGGGTTTTGTTTTTTTTACCTCGGATGATCTGTTACGCAACTTTCCATGGGTGTTTGAGAGACTATAGTTTGTTTTCGTAGAAGATTCGCTCACTGTGACCGGTATTGGCACTGCAACGCCAACACCTGTCGTCGACAACCACGCTCGACGGCTCATCTGAAACTGACGTGCGTCGCGATTGGTGCGTTTTTGTTCTGACCGGCCTATCAGGAGGACTCTGACGCCTTGTCGGTGGTGAGCAGCTACTGTGACGTGCGCGGGGGTCGTCGGGGTTACGAGGAGAGCTCCCTGTGCATCCTGAGCCCAGACTGTGAACTGTACGTCTGCGAAGGAGACGACGACAGCAGCAGATCCAGAAAGGATAGGTGTGGCATCAATGACACAAAGTACTCCTACCATCACGGTTAGCAAACGGGTTAGGGGTGTAGATAAATACTTCGTCTTCGTTGACTTCACGAAAAGTCCCGAGTCCACTTTAGCCACTGAGCCTCGTCACCAAGACAGACTTTCCATCGGGGTGTCACCCCATGTGTGCAGGTCGCTTGAGAAGTGGATGATGTTGTGTGTGTCTGGGTCTTGTTTGTCCCATCTTCTAGCCCACCAAGTCTTAGAGAGGACCCGGCCAATATGGACAGGAAATTACTGTGATAACGATTCTGTAGGAATCAGGTTGGGAATTTAGTTTAGTGGTTATGTATAGATGTGTGTGTTGCATATTATTTTAACATATATATGCAATAATATGATATTCCTCTATTGCATCGAATGTCCAATGCAACATGATAACGTGCAGCTCATTATCCTGCGATCTATTCTCTCGATCTCGTACTACCTGTATAGTCGAAATTTACACGCATATCATTCGCATCCCCCCATTCGTCATATCTCAACGCCTCGAGCTTCACTGCAACTCGCCTCCGACTACGCTATCTCCCCTGGCATACAGTAATAATTCAGCACGGGTGCTATATGCCTTCTGTGACGCTGACACAAGGTCCCCGTAATGGAGCGTGTGCCGTGGAGACTAAGGATAGTTGACTGACAGATTTATGGATGCGGTAACTCTCAAGTGGGAATTCAGCACGAATCTAGCGTTTAGAAACAAGACGTGAGTTTATCGCAGTCTAAACACTGTAATTCCCTCGCGTACGCCCGGCCCATCCTAGGCCCCTCAGGATATATGTAGGCCGTGTATCCGCCAGTCGACCAAACCCACGCCCTTATTCTGCCCTGCGCCTGGAGGAGTTATGAGAGCAGGTAGTGCGCTCTACAGAAAATGGCAAGCCTTACGGGATTGCCGCACTCAGGTGAGCAGTTGGAAAGTGGAAGCACCGCAACACAATATTGTGAGACCACTTATGCGAACATGTGATAGGACCCGTGTGGGAACAAGATTGCTCCCCATCAGGGGGAACCGTGGTGTTCTTCCCCTCTGTCAGTGCCTGTCTGGAGGTCATCTAGCTCAATTGCTCTGCTAGGTCCCACACTTTTTACACAGGTGTTACATTTCCAACAGAACAGTACTAGAGTGAATCTCTGTTACACTCAAAATAAATCCTTGATTGGCCGAAACAAAGCGAAGGTGGATGCGTCCTACGACCAGGGACCCTAACCCAGGCTAGGTTGTACGGCAACACTCGACTGTGCGGATCTGGTTACGGCTAGGGGGTGTTATTTACATGACTAAACCGTCAACGACCTGTGTTTCATGTCACCTTGCTGAAGTGGCGAAGGGGTGCAATTATCGGTAACAGGCCTGATAGGCAGATTAGTAGCGTGATACCGCGATCTGGATGCTATTTTTGTCATGGCCCTGCTACGGAGTTGAACATGAGGGAGGTGGATTTCAAAGATCATATTGTACAATTTCCAGCCCTTTTACTATGTATTCTTTATGAAGTACGCCAAGCGTTCTCACAGCAATTCCATATGCGTCGTCCGCTGTTAAACTATGTCCCTCGGTCTGTTTCCTATCCTGCCCAGAGTTGAGAGGAGAACAAGAGCGCAATAGTGGCTACTTGTCCCTGGGCAGGGCGGGGGGCACTCGAGCCCTCCCAGACAAGAGCCCGCCCCCTCCTTACCGCCACCTGGAGAGAGGCCACCCCCTGTACAGCTTCCGCAACCCAGAGCCCAAGGCCACCGTCCCCTTCCGGAACCCCAACCTGGGCCTGGCTTCTGAGAGGCTGAATCCGGAGCTGCTTCACCAGGATCTGCCCCCGGAGAGCCCCCCTCCACCCCCGGATCCGTACGAAGTCGCTGTGGAAGTGGAGGCGCAGGTGGGCCCTCGCTCCCTGAGCCCCACCCCCTTTAAGATCGCTGAGTCGCTGGCGTCGACGGGTCGGAAGGGTTTCGGCGGTTCCTACGGTCGAAGCCGCCTGGGGTCTTACTCCTCCTCGCCGCCGCATGTCGGACGGTTCGACGCCCCCGGACGAGGCTCCGCCCTCCCATCCCGCTCTTCCTCGCCCCCCCCCGCACGGAGCGCCTTCGCTTCCAAACGGAGTGAGGCGACCGCTTCTCTTAACAGGAGGGGCTTCGACGGTGGCGTGTGGTCTCAGGGGCGTGAACAACGGTCAAGGAGCCCCGCGCCAGGGTTCCACGGGCGAGGGGGGGCGGAGTCAGGGACCTTGCCTCGTAACTTTAAATCGTTCCCTAGTTCTGCTAGTTCGAAAGTACAGTCCAACAACAACTTCACTGATTTCAAAAACTCCTCGCGCAGGAATGAGGTCAACAATGGTCGTGGTCACGAGAACAATCCAAACCTTTCCCCTTCAAGGAAAGCGGGGTACTACAACCCCGGCCAACCGGCACTCCGCAAGGCTGAATCGGTTGGTTCCCTGAATGGCCGCGGGCATCATGACTCCTCCCCTTCTGGTGCTGTAAACGGACAGGGCCTTGAGAGCCGCAACCCCTCCCCTTCAAGGAGGAGCCACGATCCCCCTGTCCAATCCCTGCTTCGCAAAGCCGGATCCGTCACGTCGCTGAGCGGTCGTGGTCGTCACGGTCGCTGCGGGTCACCTATCAGGGAAGGTTACGACATCGAGAGCCAAGCTCTGCTCAGGAACACAGACGGCAGGAACGACTTGAACGGAGCTGACCCTGAAACTCCAAGCTCCTCCTCCTTAAGGAGGGGCTACGACACATCCAACCAATCGTCGCTGAGTAAGACTGAACCTGGTAGCTACGGAAACAGTCGAGGGAGGGACAGTCGAACTGTCTCTCCGTCAAGGAGGGGCCCTGAGGCTGCTGGTCAATCGATGCTTCGGAAATCTGAAATGAACTCCTCAGTCAGAGGTCAAAGCAACCTGCCGAACGGTCATGGACGGGAAAACTCCTCCCCTTCAAGGAGGAGCTATGACCCTCCTGGCCAATCATCGCTTCGCAAGTCAGACACGAACAGCTCTGTTCGAAGTCACAGTCGTGACTCCTCCCCTTCAAGGAGGAGCTACAACCCTCCTGGCCAATCGTCGCTTCGTAAGTCAGAGACGAGGAACTCTGTTCGAAGTCACAGTCGAGGCCCCTCCCCTTCAAGGAGGAGCTATGACCCTCCTGGCCAATCATCGCTTCGTAAGTCGGAGACAAGGAACTCTGTTCGAAGTCACAGTCGAGGCCCCTCCCCTTCAAGGAGGAGCTACGATCCTCCTGGCCAATCGTTGCTTCGTAAGTCTGAGACGAGCAACTCTGTTCAAATTCAGAGTCGAGGCTCCTCCCCCTCAAGGAGGAGCTACGACCCTCCTGACCAATCGTTGTTTCGTAAGTCGGAGACAAGCAGCTCTGTGCGAAGCCACAGTCGAGACAGGGGGAGGAGCCACGAGGCCCCCAGTCAATCACTGAGGAGAAGGACCGACACCAGCCGCTCGCTGAACAGTCAGAACCATGACAACCTTAGCCCCTCCCCTTCCAGACGAGGCATTAGAAGTGAGTCACCAGATCTGTCCGTCCAAAGAAAGGCCACCCACAGAGACCCCTGCCCGCCCTCTCAGAGACAGAACACCTACGGCAACTCTAACACAGACTCCGCCCATTCACCTGGCTCTTGGCGTGGCTCCTCCCACTCTCTCCATGGCTCCACCCAGTCCCGAGCCACCTCCCCTTCCCGGCACGCCCATGACCACCGGACACTGGCCACCTTTTCACACAAAGCCGTCATCATGGACACCGCTACTAGAGGATTCAGCAGCAGTGGTAGGCGTGGCCTGGGGGCCCGTAGCCCCTCCCCCCCAGATGACAACCGATCGCTGGCGTCCCACGACCTCATCCGAGGCCTCGTCCCCTCCCACCTGCAGAGACACACCTCCTCCCAGAGTTCCATGGACTCTTCGGAGTCCGGCCAGCTGTCGGGGGGGTCGGGGGCGCCCGGGGGGCGGAACAGGGAGGAGTACGCCATGATGGCTGCCCTCCCCAAGACCAAACCTGTCCTCCATGGGGAGGGACCAGGGACACAGACCCTGACCCGCCCCCCCAGCAGACAGGAGCTCTTTAAACCAGCCAGGTCAGTCCTGCTACCAAATCTAATCTCATGTTAATTACTGTGTCAGTGAAAAATCACAGAATAAATGAGTCCCATTTTATAAAATGCTCCCTAAACTGATTGTTAAGATTGAGGGTTGTCAGTAAGATGTGGCACTATATTCATAATACCATATTCATAATACTCGCTCTGGCTCTACAGGCATGTTAAGCTTGTGCATGGCAGTATCAGGTCACCTATCAAATCATTCTTCCATTTACTGTGGTGGTGTGTACGTGCTGTTCCAGCCACTCCCTTAGCAAGCATCCGTCCAGGGAGTGGGAGGAGCCAGCTGACCTGGACAGAGACGGCACTGGGTGGCAGTATGGAGGAGGAAGTGGCAGGTTGTCCAGAGCTCACTCTTCCACATCACTACACATGCAGGTGGGAACTCTAGGATATCTAACTCTAGGATCTCTAACTCTAGAATATCTAAGTCTAGGATCTCTAAGTCTAGGATATCTAACTCTAGAATATGTAACTCGAGAATATCTAACTCTAGGGATCTCTAAGTTTAGGATATCTGAATCTAGGATATTTAACTCTATAGCATCTATAACTCTAGGATCTCTTACTCTAGAATATTTAACTCTATAGCATCTATAACTCTAGGATCTCTTACTCTAGAATATTTAACCCTAGGGATCTCTAAGTCTAGGATATCTAACTCTAGAATATGTAACTCTAGAATATCTAACTCTAGGGATCTCTAAGTCTATGATCTCTGAAACTAGAATATTTAACTCTATAGGATCTATAACTCTAGGATCTCTTACTCTAGAATATTTAACTCTATAGCATCTATAACTCTAGGATCTATAACTCTAGGATCTATAACTCTAGGATCTCCAACTCTAGAATATCTAACTCTAGGGATCTCTAAGTCTATGATCTCTGAAACTAGGATATTTAACTCTAAAGGATCCATAACTCTAGGATCTATAACTCTAAGATCAATAACTCTAGGAATGTAGGCAAAAGGTGCGATATGTTTAGAGGAGATTGAAAAAAAGACTGATATTCATGTTCATCTTGGATAGGTGACTCATCATCTCTGTGATATGCATGTCCCTTTCAGATTCTTTTTACTTTTAATGCATCACATTTGACCTTTCACCTGCCTGCATGTAAGTGTTGTTACAGTAACTGAATCACTCCATAACAGCGAGCCAGCAGCCCTGCTGTGGAGGGCAACGGTCCGTGGCGGGGTCCCCATCAAAGACCACCTGCTGAGCAAATTCAGGTTAGGCTCGGGTTGTCTCCCTTTACAACGGTCGTAGATATCTCGCACCGAATGTCGATGACTGTGAAGTTGCGCTAGATAAAAAAAAGGTCTGCTTTTGAAGCAACGCGCCATTTTTTTGGAGAGTCTAGTCACGTTCTGTGAGCTCCCCTTTGGCTTGTCTTCACCTCCACCCCTGCAGGCATTTCGTAAGAGAGAGCTTTGTCAAGTGCGGTCTGCTGAGGCATGCGCGTCAAATTCCTGGTTTGGGACTAATCTCTCAGGAAAAAAAGGCTATTGGGAAAAATACATATACCCCGCAAAAAAACATCGAAGGATCGTATTCCTTTTTCCAAAGAAACTGACGCAAAAGCCACGATGCCGTTTATATTGCCATCCCATGATAGTGATGACATCCAAACTTTGATTTGGGATTCGCCCTTTACAGCGGGGATTGTATTTATTATGCAAACGTCGGTAATGTCGACCACCTGATTGGCTGGACGTCCTTGTTTGCGCAAAGGACAGCCGGAGACCCGCCCCGGAAGTGGCAAACAGGGCGAGAGTGCAGATTTCGCTTCAGTGGAACTGACTGCCTGAAAGTTGTGAAATTGAGGATATGCAGTTGAATGCGACAAAAGCTTCCGTTTAGTTTGCAGTAGTGCCCTATTTTCCGCACCACTTAGTTAGGGAAAGGGCGCATTGAATGATAAGATACGCTTCATCGATAAAAGATGCGTAGAAATGGCGGGTTTTGTTTTAATTTCGCGTAGCCTCCAGCGGGCAGACAAGTTTTTACCCGAACGGATTAGTTAGAAAGTTGAGTCAGTCTCCTCGGCCACCTTATCGATCAAATGTACGTGTTGGTCAAGTAGGCATATAAACTTTAAAAAAAGTAACAAGTCATTCCTCCTATTCTTTTCTCTCTCGTTCGCTGACCGGACCCAACAATCATGACGGTAAGTTGCGTCTCGGTCTTCAGGCCACAGTGTGTGTCTTCATATCGCGGATATTAGAAACTTAATATGCCCCCGAATGCACCTTTCTCTAGCGCTAAGTGTTGATGCATACACCGTCGAAATTGAAATATAACCTGAAGGTTGACGTGACAATGGGGATTAAAATAGAGTAATTGTTTAGATGAGTGGGTGTGCCGTTTTCCTGTTCATGTTGTCTCGCGTATCTTTGTAACTTGCTCCTTTATTTCCGTGTCTAAATACAGTTGCCCGGGGCTGTGGTGGGTTCAATTACCATAACAAATGAAACAGTCGAGTATGTCTGAAGGAACAGGTTTAGCATGTGTGTTTACAGTAGACAGTGTCACTACTTGGCCCTACGTGGCAATTAAACAACCAAGTCTTCCGTATGGTCACTGTTTGCACGTGCAGCCCCCCCCTCCCCTCTCCCCCCCCTCCCGACTGCAGTTGATAGCAAGT
Source organism: Plecoglossus altivelis (assembly GCA_036571765.1). Taxonomy (NCBI): domain Eukaryota; kingdom Metazoa; phylum Chordata; class Actinopteri; order Osmeriformes; family Plecoglossidae; genus Plecoglossus; species Plecoglossus altivelis. The sequence goes on from BROE01000018.1 coordinate 15,709,243, forward strand.
TGGGAAAGTCCAGACCCTGCGCCCGTATAGTTCAGATAATCGGATTAATTGCTGCATTCCTGAACCAAGCGAAACGGCATGTATTCTGCCTCTGCCGGTGAGGCCAGGGGGAGGTCACAGGCTCAAGGCAACGTCGGATTGTCGTTTACAATCTCTGTCGTTCCACTCACACACTCCCAATCTTCCTGTCCTCGCCGGCCTGTCCTCTTTGTCCTAACCGGACAGGCTGCACAGCATCGCTGAAGCGTCACTATGACAACCCCACCTGCCCTTCTATCCACTCGTCACAGGACAAGGAAGGAAGAGGACAACTCCTAGCAGACTGTCTTTTGTAGTCCATCACCGTCCAGGTAGACTACAAAAGATGTCTCCCGAATGAATCCTCCGCTGGCTGAACGGGATCTTGCGTCTTGACGTTGGTCTTGTGTACGTGCCAGTTCCTTTCCTCCCATCAGATTGACAGCGATCATTGTTGTTTGCCTAGGTTAGAGTTCACGGTGTTATGGCGCAGGTAAAGGGATGAGCTTCCAAACCGCCGGGTCTTTAGACAGCTGGGCCTGTCTCTCACAAGGCGCCCCGCCCTCAGCCCTTCAACAGACGCAACCTTGTAATTTCTGGAGAATTTAGTTGGATCCATAACTGTTCCAACCTCATTACCCTGAAGAGCATCAAGGA
>BROE01000018.1:15710417-15765789 GCA_036571765.1 Plecoglossus altivelis
AGGAGGTATGTTGTTGTCTGCATCCAGTTACTCAGAAACAGTCCGTCCCTTTTGTTCTTTTACTTGGTCGGTTCTGTAAAGTATTCAATATTACAATGAGAGCAAATGTCTGTCCAACTTTGCCTTGAGAGAGTGCATGAGAGAGAGCGAGTGTGCGAGAGAGAGAGAGAGCGAGTGTGCGAGAGAGAGAGAGCGAGTGTGCGAGAGAGAGAGCGAGTGTGCGAGAGAGGGTGCGCGAGCGAGAGAGGGTGCGCGAGCGAGAGAGGGTGCGCGAGCGAGAGGGTGCGCGAGCGAGAGAGGGTGCGCGAGCGAGAGGGTGCGCGAGCGAGAGAGGGTGCGCGAGCGAGAGAGGGTGCGCGAGCGAGAGAGGGTGCGCGAGCGAGAGAGGGTGCGCGAGCGAGAGAGGGTGCGCGAGCGAGAGAGGGTGCGCGAGCGGGAGAGGGTGCCGCGAGCGAGAGAGAGGGTGCGCCGGCGAGAAGAGGGTGCGCATGAGAGAGACGAGGTGGCGAGCGAGAGAGGGTGCGCGAGCGAGAAGGGCTGCGCGAGCGAGAGAGGCGTGCGCGAGCGGAGAGAGGGTGCGCGAGCGACAGAAGGGTGGCCGATGCGAGAGAGGGTGCGCGAGCGAGAGAGGGTGCGCGAGAGAGAGAGCGAAAGAGGTGATTAAACGTTTCCTATGATTGGTTTGAAACAAAGGGGGTTGAACATGTCCTCTCACAGTTTTACTAAGGATGGGGTCTCCTGATGTCTTGGGCATGGCAGTCTTCCTCTCCTGTTCCTCCCCTTCAAAAGGACCCCTCGTTTCTCAGGGTGTCAGTTCCCCTCACTCCGTGTGCCTTCCTCCTGCAGAAGGACGACCTGGACGGAGAGATCGACCTCAAGTCCTGCGTCAAGGTGTCTGAGTTTGATGTGGAGAAGAACTACGGCTTTCAGATCCAGGTGAGGGTGTCTCCTTAGCTGCCAGCTGCCCTCTTCTGGCAGTGGGCACAAGGGTGGAGTTGACCAAAACTCTCTCTCTCTCCCTCTCACCCCCTAAACCTAACTGTCTTTGTCTCTCTCTCTCCTTTCTTAACCCTCGTCCATCCCTCCGCTGCTCAGACCCGCGAGGTGGTGGTCACGCTGTCGGCCATGACAGCTGGGATCAGGAGGAACTGGATCGAGGTGTTGAGGAAGAGCATTCGGCCCAGCTCGTCCCCGGACCTCACGCAGTGAGTTTGACACGCACACTCTCTCTCTCTCTCTCTCTCTCTCTGCATCTCTCTCTCTGCGTCTCTCTCTGTCTCTGTCTGCGTCTCTCTCCCTCTCTCCCTCCACCTCCTTCTCTTCTCCTCGCCCTCTCTCACTCCTGTGTTGAGGGCCTCAGAAGCAGTATGCTTGGGTGCTCAAGGATACCTTCCATGCCTCCCCAGTAATCTGTAGGAATGTTCCGGTGCTTACATAGTGAGTCACAGTCTTTTCTTGCAGTTTCGGGAGCCACTGTCGCTTCATCGGCCTGTACTTTTTAAAAAACTCTTTCTGTCTTCCCCTCTTTCTCTCCATCTCTCTCTTTCTCCCTCCCTCTCTCTTTCTGCATCCTCATCTATATCTCCCTCTTTTATGCTCCCTCTCCTCTTCTCTCTCCCTCTCCCCCTCTCCCCTCTCTCCCTCTCCTCTCCCCCCTCCTCTCTCTCCCTCTCCTCTCTCGCTCCCCCCCTCCTCTCTCTTCCTCTCCTCTCTCCCTCTCCTCTCTCGCCTCCCCTCTCTCCTCTCTCGCCCCCCCCCCTCCAGGCTGCCAGACAGCAGCAGCGACAAGGAGAACTCCCATGGTCGCTCCCTGCCCCCGTCTACCCGCCGCCCTTCCACCCGCCACGGGGAGGCGAGGACCGAAGCCCCCCCCGCCGCCCGGAGGTACGACTACGTGGAGCTCTCTCCAGTCCCCGCCCTCGCCAGTCCCCTACCGTCCACTCAGAGAGAGGCGGGGGAGGGCCAGGGCAGGGAGCACGCCCAATGGCAGGAGGAGAGGAACCGGGATGCCACCAGCAGCCAATGGGAGGCGGTGTTGTCAAGGAAGGGGCCAGGCCTCGGTTCAGACTCCAGGCTACGGATGGAGACGGAGATAGAGAGGAAGTGGGCGGAGTTTGAGCGGCTGCCCTTGAAGGAGATGAGATCGTTGCCACCAATGAGCTCTCGGTCCGTCGGGCTTCCAGCCAATGAGGCGCTGCAGAGGGAGGTAGTGCGTGGAGTGGATTTTTTTCCTCCCCCTAATTTGCTAAATAAGTAAGCGGTTAGACGCAAATTAACCCTTCATCCTTTCGCTCGGATGAAGTCAAACCCTTATTTCTGCCTGTTAACCCTTACGTTTCCCTTCAGTCAGTCACAGAAGCTGGCAATTCATCTCTCCAGCAGTGCTGTCTATCTGTCCCACTGTAGGACATAGTCAGGTGGGGGCAGTGTTAAAAGTAGCCTTGTCGGCATATTCAGTAAAACATGCAGTTGTTAACCAAAGACACTATGAAAGTCAGTTGTCTCCCTTCTTTCAGTGCCTGAAGGTATTTCCTGCATGCATACCTGTTGCGCTATCCTAACAGACACTGACAGGAGATGGAGGCACTAGATTATCCCTGGTGAATTCCATAAAAAAAATGTTTTGAGGGTGATGTCACCTTCTGGAATATTCCGATTAACCGGAGCTAAAACCTTGTGTAAGCACAGACCTGAATGTATCCGGTTGACTTGGAAAACAAGAGCGTGTGAGATTTGAAATTGCCAGGTAGCAGCACTGCTGAAGGGCCTATTCTGTGTTGGTTGTTGCTGTGCATGTGTTGCTGTGCGTGTGTTGCTGTGCGTGTGTTGCTGTGCGTGTGTTGCTGTGCGTGTGTTGCTGTGCGTGTGTTGCAGTGCGTGTGTTGCAGTGCGTGTGTTGCTGTGCGTGAGGTGTTTTTAGCTGTGATCGCTTCTCATTTGGTGAGCTTTACCGTTGCCTCTGTCTTTCTCCGCCCTGTCTATTCCCCTGTCTCTCTTTCTCTCTCTCTCTCTCTCTCTCTCTCTCTCTCTCTCTCTCTCTCTCTCTCTCTCTCTCCTTCCATCTCTGCCCTGTCTATTCCCTCTGTCTTTTCCTCTATCTCTCTGTCCATTATTCTGTCCACCTCTCTCTTCCTCCATCTCTCTCTTCCTCCATCTCTCTCTTCCTCCATCGCTCTCCCCCTCCACTCTCCCTCTCCATCTCTCTCTCTCCATCTCTCCTTCTCACCCTCAGGTGGCGTCTCTGAGGCAGCAGCTGGAGCGTTTACAGGGGGGAGGGGGGGGTGTAGGAGGCGGTCCCGAGGCACCGTGGGGGCGGAGCCTGGACGCCATGGAGCGCGCCCACCGGCAGGCGCTGGAGGAGCTGCAGAGGCAACATGGCCGCCAGATGAGGGAGCTGGAGGCGGAGAGAGACCGGCTGCTGGAGGAGGAGACCCAGGCCACAGCACAAGGTCAGAGGTCAACGGCCTGCCAGTGGGGCGTATGAATATGTCAGGGTTGGGCGATATATCGAACATCAGGGCTGGGCGATATATCGAATGTCAGGGCTGGGCGATATATTGAATGTCAGGAGTGGGCGATATATCGAATGTCAGGGCTGGGCGATATATGACTGTGTGTGTGTGTGTGTGTGTCTCAGTGATGGAGGCACTGAAGAAGGTCCACCGGGAGGAGCTGGAGAGGGAGGTGGAGACGGCCAGGAGGATGGGGGGCGGAGTCGACCCGCAAATGTTGCGTGGTCACCAGCAGTGAGTGTTCACCCCACACAGCATATACACGCTTCAACTTTCCACTCTTCAAACTTCCTTCCATGTTTCACCTGCGTTTCCTGTGCGGGTGAGTCACTCTTAGCGATCTTGGCACCCTGCCTCCCGCTCTTCGCTGTAACTGTTTTGATTCTGTGCATCCTGTTAACCATGGTGCAGTCTGGCTTGTTGATAAAGACCACGCTACTGTTTAGACTGTAAACACACAAGGCTCACTCTGATTGGAAGAATATGGAGGGACATGGACCACTGCTGTAAACATTGATCCAATTAGAAAAGTCTCATTTAAATGGAGAAAATGCTTCAGTTATATTTTGTTGAGAACCATTTTCGGGGTTGCCAATAACTGTTGCGGATCAAGTTCAAAAATCTAGATTTCTTCATGACCGTTTCTTTTCTCTGAATAAATGTGATTTTTTTCTCTGTGAGACATGAAGCTAAATAAGTCAAGTATCTACACGTCAACTGCAAACCAAAAACGAAACATATTATCGTTGATGTGTTTGTCAGGTAGGACAGCCCTGTAAAGAGTCTAGCGCCAATAAAGGACCGCTCCAATACTTCCATGTCTCTCCCTCCCCCAGGGCAGAGCAGCAGGCTATTCAGAGGGAGCTGGCCGCTCTGTCAGAGCGCTACTCCCACAAGTGTCTGGAGCTGAACCGCGCCCAGCAGAGCGGCGCGGAGACAGAGCGCCAGATCAGCCTGAAGGAGAGAGACATGGAGCAGCTGAGGAAGGAGAACCAGGTGAGACTCACCTGAGGCTAGCCACGCCCGGCTTCACTTGCCAAGCTGGAGGGGTGGGTGCGGGGAGGGGGGGGGTGGATGATGGGTCCTGGTATGTGTCTGTGATGTAAGTGATTTTGGGGGGGGGGGGCATTTTCTGTTTGATTAGAAAGTGAGTAGCAAAGGGCCTAGGCTGGAACTGGACCAACACTGCTACTGTAAGCCCTTGTAAGACTGTGTTGTTCAAGCCCTACCCAACAAACCACCCTTTAATAACCTTCTTAATTACGTTTATTCGTTGACAATGATTGGTCGGAATGCACAAACATGGCACAGGAAGTCCTAGTTCAGCCAAACGTAAGCGCATGTCCCTGCTCCTCCCTCCTGCTCCTCCCTCCTGCTCCTCCTCCTCCCCCCCTTCCAGGATCTCCAGGCTCGTCTGGCTCAGGAGATGAGCCGCACGCTGTCCCTCTCCGCGGGGCCTGGCTCGGAGCGCAACACCACCAGCAACCACCACCAGGACAGGACTTCCACAGAACAGGAGGTTGGTCAGATTGGGAACAAGGGTATTGTATAGTTTCGTAAGAATGTAGCATTTGAAGGAAGTAGTTTCTGAGATTAGTACCGTACTGAAAAAGTATCCAAGGTTTCTTTTTTAACACACATTTATTTATTTTGGCTTTGTATAGGCAGCTTGTTTATTAAGATAATTCGCTTTTGCTGGGGGGTTTTTGTGCCCAGGTCCTTCTTAGGGTGAAGGAGAATGAGGTCCAGTACCTGCATAAGGAGATCAGCTGCCTCCGAAACGAACTGCACTTCCTCACCTCAGTACGTGTTGGTTTGATCCGTCTGTGCGGGAATAAAACTTTTTTTTACAATTTATTTTGTTTTTTGGGGGGGGATCGTCAAAAACACAGTTGCGGGAACGCCCTGGAACGGGTGGTCAATCTCATCCGTCCCCTCTCGTGTGTGTGTGTGTCCGTGTCCAGGAGAAGCGCATGGCCTGCGAGCGCTCCGAGGAGCTGCGGGCAGAGCTGAACAGCCTGAAGAGCCGGAGCGAGCGGGACCTCCAGGGGCTCCGGGAGCACCTGAGGCTGGCCATGGCTGCCCTGCACGAGGGCCAGATCCTGGGTAACAGCCTGGAGCACTGAGCACCCCCTGCAACCAGCCCTGGGGGAGAGGTGGGACTGGTGGAGAGAGAAAAAGGGGTCTAGGTGGGGGTAGAGGAGGGAGAGAGAGGAACATGGAAAGGGTATTATTATTAATATATAGTATTATTATCTGGATATGATGTGAGTGTTTACCATTCTGTGTTCTTTAGCTCCACAGGCACAGAGATGACAGCTGAGACCAGAGGAGTGAGGAGGAGTGAGGAGGAGGGCCTGGAGGCAGACTGGCTGACTGGGACCACAATCATGCCTTAACTGTCAACCATTCAGCCAATGAGAAGCTTAGACTAGCTATCATCTGATCGACAATCGGTCATATTACACTGGGTCGCGCATTATAAATATCTGCACTTTTGTAAACTTTTTTTTTTTATCTCTCTCCGTTTTGTGAGTGTGCGAGAGATTGTGATTGAGTGAACATTTTGGTCTAAGAAACTGGAATATCCGCGGACAGGTCCTTCCTGGCCGTCGACACACGAGAGAAAACGGGACGTGCGACAGTCAAGTACCTCGTTTTATGTGCCCACAAATTGACAAGTCTCTTCACTGGCAACATGGTCCGACCCCTTCTGAAACCCCGAGGCCTGCGTCGTAAGATCTTGTGAAGAGGGGGAGGAGGTAGGGGGGCGTGGCCGGGTGCTAAAGAGTGGGCTGCAGCGCAACATTTTGATTGGTCAAAAGGAAGATGACGCAGCATGGTTTATTTGTGGTCTGTCCGCGTGTCTTTACGTTAGAGGAAGGAGGTGTGGGGGGTGTCGTATGTTTCACAGCTTGCTGATGAAGACTTCAGGATGTTCGTACCGGACATGGCTTTTGGATGGGGCTTTGGAACAGATCTGCTACTAACATGGCATCGCTTGACTTTGTATCTTCTTGTATCATGTTTACAATGTTTTGTTTCCTCTCTTTTCTCCACCATAAATGGGAGCTTAAATTGATTGACGTTATCACGGTTTTATTTTTCAAAAACGAATGTGTCGTCGCTTTTAGTCATTCCTCGTTTGGACTTTGGAGAATTTGCCGATGTTTCGACTGGGATTTGTACGGGGAAAAACAGCCAATTCTTGCAGAGCCAACGCTACTAAATACAGTACTGGATGTTAAGTATAAAATACAGTACTAGACGTTAAATACCAGCCTCCATTTCCTAGATTGTTTATAAAATGTTCAATGGTGGTTATTTGACCTCAAATTCATCCTTTTTAAAAAACTTTTTTTTTTTTCTAACCAAGGCTGAGAGGTATATTTTGATATCTCAACCCCAATTCCAAGACGATGTTTTAGGCGTGTTTGTGTGTGCCACATCAAATTACTAGTGTTGCATTAATGAGCCAATGTTTTTATTTTTATTTTATTGTCTTTTATGATGAAATGAACTAGCTACCTGTATTTTGGAGAAAAATAAATCATATTTAATGTAGAGGATGTGACAAACGTAACTGAACAAACTGAACGTAACAAATCTGCAAAAGTGGAAGGTAAACAAATCATGTATTTAATCTAAGGATTCAAAAGAAAGGAAGGTCCAGTGGTCATCTCAAGACCAACCCTACAAACGTATAAAGAAACGAGATGTTGAATAATACACACGTTAGAAACACCCCCAACATGGTGGGAGCCTTGCTTGTATAAAGAGCACTATTTCAAGTCAGATTCAAAGATATATTTGATAGCAGTTTCATATCTGGAAATGACATTTGTTATCAATATGGAACACAGCATTCCCTGCAAAAGCGTTTTGGAACCTTGAAGTCACTCAGCCATAACATGATTAGGCTACAACCTTTAGGCTTTACAGAAGGGTGTTAATCTCTCCTGCCATGGAAGAGCATACCCACTCCCTTCTCCTCTTGTTTGTGTGGAGGTGCCCCCTGCCCCCCCCCCCCCCCNAAACAGACTCCCAGCCACACCTGAACCACAGCGTTGAATTGCTATGACTCCTTTACTTCTCCCCATTGGCATCATCTGTGTCCATCTCTGGGTTGTCTCCTTAGTCCCAAAGGTTTGTCAGAGAAAACAACCTATTTGGCCCCTTAACCGGTTAGCCTGGCCTCTGTCTTCTGCTCCAGATAGCAATCAGTCATGGACAGGAATGGTATTTACACTTGTGGAGTTAGTCTCTGGTTCCCAGAAAGATCATATCTATTTTATATCCGTTGCTTAAAACAAAACAATACATACTACATACATACACACACTGATACTATGCACATTTTGGAATGTATAGAAGTGACAGTTAAATAACGATAAAACAATGCATCTTCAGAGTTTGAGATCTGATAGCTCTGTCCTTTTAAATCAACGGAAAAGGCTGTGAGCGTGCTTGAAAGGCCGCCATGGAATTAGCGAGATAGAGAACTGGTGACTGGACACCCAGACAGATCCTTTGATGGTCCTTTGTGGAGATACGAAATCAAGAAAACAGATTAAAGAGTCCCTCTGGACCGGCACCGGGAAGGTCTGCAACCGCATTGTCCCGTGACTTGACTGCCATCTACCGGGGTTTGAGTAAACCTCGTTTCGCACGCGTTCTGTATCGCTTTCTCTTGTTGAACAGTGATCGTTGAGCCATTTATGAATGACATCCAGGCTTTTTCATTCCAGCTGTTGAATTCACAGATGCATCCAAATCTACGTAAATAACACCGGAGGGTAAAAATGTCATAACGTAATCTTTGTTTCATCTGCCCCCCCAAAAAACTCGTTCAAACCTGCAGGAGCAGCGAATATCAATACCAGGGTCATGTTTCTGGTCACTCTACCTGTGACAGGCTCTGTAGAACATTGGCTACAAGACCAGAACACGTCGGGGTTACATATCCAGACTGTATGGTGGAGATCACATATCGGGATTGGACAGTTGTAGAGATCACATATCGGGACAGGACAGTAGTAGAGATCACATATCGGGACTGGACAGTTGTGTAGTCAAACATGTGGTTGTAATCGTGTTTGGCAATGTTTTTTTTTAACATATGCAGTGTTCGACATAAGCAATGGCCTAATGGCCTGGGATAATTAAAAAAGGTCTGTCGGGAAAATTGGCCAGCGACATCCCCTCAAAAGGTGGAAGGCTAAATATTATTTTTGCGCATGTGCTAGCATTAATACGCACAATTGATCAGTCTCAAAGTCCTGTCAGACTCATATGTCACTACAAAGATAGCGCTGTGTTTTAGTCACGCAGAATCATTAAGATGCAGAAAAGATAAAGAAATTCTGCAAGTGAAATTAAAAGCTGAAATTAGGTTAACATTTATATCATGATAATATATTTCAGTGTTTTCAGTGTTACATGGTTTTATCCAACAATAACCAGAAATCAACCCATCTAAATTCATCTGGCATTGTTTAGAATAAAGCCCAGCTTTCAGTCTTGTGCTGACATAGTTGCTGTTCTCCAAGGGATGAACCCAGAGCTCCGTGATCTTCGACCAAGTTGAAACAGTTGATCAACTCCTCCTAGTTGTCTGTGAGTCATCGGAGGAGTCAGAAAGGAATCTCATCCGCCTGAGTCGGCTGAAAACATGTTTCCACAGCACCATGACCCAAACCCGTCTCATCAGTATTGCTGTGTGCCATGTACATAAAGACATGCTGGGCAGGGTACGTTACGAGAGAACGGTCGCTCTTCTTAAGAAGTTAGTATTTGGTTGGTTCTCAGTACCTCACTGATGTAGCATGTCGAAAGTAAGTTACTCAGATAGCTAGATTATGTTACTGTAACTTTGCTTGCAAAGGATGGTAGAAACAAAACAGAACTAATTGACTGTTGTGAGTCATCAACAATTACTACGTTGCTTACGGTGAGCTACGTTCCCGTGTGAAATTTGCTATTTATGTTCTAGACGAGTTTAGCTATGGTAACCTCACATCCATAACCATTTTTCATTCACTTTCTTTTAAGGCCAGTAAACATATGCAACAGATCAGTGTGGATTTTAACACCGATCGCTGTCTGTAAGACGAGATAGGCTTTGAAATGCCTCAGAGGAAACACGATTTTTAAAAGTTGCTGCTCCTTAGCTCTAACACAGTGGTTCTCAAATGGGGGTACGCGCACCCCCTAGGGGTACTTGGAGGTACTGCAAGGGTTAGGTGAAAGAAAGTGGAAACTGACATTTCGGAATACATCATGAAAATAGGCTATTGTATTTTTATATTAAATTAGGACTACACACAGATGTATTGAAAATGAAGTTACAAATTAAAAATGCATTTCAATTTATTTGTTATTTATTGAGCAGCGGATCCCATTTGGCTCTACCTACCTCTGTGAAACCTCATTTTCAGCAATGACCCAGATTAAAACGAAACAAAGAAACAGACTTTGCCTTGAAAATAGTCTGATAACAGCTGTAGCTTCCCTGCCACCAAGAATGTCAAAGATCTTTAGAGAAGGACAGGCCCATGTATCCCATTGAAAGGATCACTGAGAAATGTACACAAATGGCCACGATATTAGACTTACATAGAGACAGATATGAAAACTTAACTGTTAGTTAAAAGGCTCTGAAACTTGAAACAAACAAAAAAATACTTTTGAAAAATAGTTTTGTTTTTTTAAGAGCAAAATTAACTTTTATTGAACCGAAAAACACTAATGTACCTTTTACTGTTATGCCTAATACTTAAGAGATTTACATACTTGGATAAAGCTACATACAGAAATGTTTATAAAAAATAAACCTGCTTGGAGGGCATCAGATATAATAACTGTCTCACTGTTATTCTTAATTCAAATTGGCACCTGCTAGCTGATACACTGTTTCTCCAGCATGTTGCATGTTGTTATCTAGTCAAGGGGTACTTGGCTTGAAAAAATCATTAAAAGGGATACTTAAGTCAAAAAAAAGTTAGCGAACCACTGATTGATTGGACACACGACTCGAGTGTCCAAAAGTCGCTAGCAAGTCGCTGCCATCTCATTCAGCATGTAGAATAGCAAGGCTGACTTACCTTCTTTGATCTGTCTCTCTCAGAAGTGACACAGCAGCAAACCAGGACTCAGCTGGAGGAAAGGTAGCGTCTGATTGGCTGGCAGGTGACCCTCCTAGACATGCGGGGAGGTGTTGGTGTCAGCGCCCTGTGGTCACAGGACTACCACAGGTGCCATGGTCTAGTGTCAGGGCCCTCTGGTCAGACAGAACTACCACAGGTGCCATGGTCTAGTGTCAGGGCCCTGTGGTCACAGGACTACCACAGGTGCTATGGTCTAGTGTCAGGGCCCTGTGGTCAGGTAACTACCACAGGTGCCATGGTCTAGTGTCAGGGCCCTGTGGTCAGGTAACTACCACAGGTGCCATGGTCTAGCGTCAGGGCCCTGTGGTCGGATAACTACCACAGGTGCCACGGATTGGTCTTTGTGATCAATTTGTGACAATCACAGTAACTCGAAAACATCTGTTCTCCACAGAGATGTCTTCCTGCACACATAGGTAGCAGGGAAGCCAACTCTTATGTGAGTCTGCTACTGACATACATCATCATTTTAAAGAAAGACTAACATCTTTCATCCAGCACCTCCACTGATATTAACCTCCTCTCTTGTCTGTCAGGGTACTGAACAAACACTGGCACAGGGCCTTTGACAAATCGGTACAGTGGCTGTCATTGGTTACTCTGTTTTAAAGTCTGAATGGGCCTGCATAATGCTAGTAAGTGTTTTTCTGGCAAATTGTGGTTTGTTAAATGTATCTGGGTAATTGACAATTAAGTGGTAAAAAATATATACTTTTGGAGGGTAAATCCCATTTTGTTAATGACAAGTCATGTAAGTAGTGTGAAATCTGCTGATTTCATTTCCAGTGACGCAGAGACAGAAGGAAAGGGAGAGACCTCAGAAGGAACAGCCATCACTGACGTGCTGGAGAGCTGCACAGAGATGACACCACCTGAGACGGATCACCTAACTGAAGCATGTCACACAGTTCCCACTTCCAATCAGCTGCAAAAGGGACTTCCGAGCGGAGGCAACTCTGGTGGCCAAAGACCTGCCTGACTTGCGAAACACCTATTTTTGAGCGACAAGTCGGCTTTGTGAAAAGTGTTTCCGGAGGACGTCAAGCTGACCAATACAGCCGACTGCCCCAGAGCACATCGCCTCACACTACTTGGTGAGTATCCTATAGGACTTTCTAGTTAGCCTTGGCGGAGGCTTGGTGAAGTCCAGTGGTTTAGCTCAACGGGAAGCAGTCCCAGGACTTCATCGGCCAGCGCCCCTAGAAGCCTTTTCAGACTATAAAGCACTTGGGAGTTTTTCTGAAATAGCCAGAGTGCTCAGCACAAAGTCCCAGTCTCTGTTTATGTGCCTTCTGACTGATTGATGACCTACAGAGAAGGATCAGTCATTTGTATGTTCTGCTGTGTCTAGATGAGGACACATCAGAAGGAGAGGCAACCGCAGAAAAAGATGGAGTCTTCTGCCGCCGTAGCTCCAAGCAGAAGATCTGACCTTCTACGAGCAGTCTGAGACAAATTCTGCAGCCCATTAAGCGTCAAATGTCGACCTCGATGTCGACGGCCATCAACATGGGAGACAACGTCCTGCCAGAGGAGTCCATCGACGGAAGCAGCGAGACCGATTAGTCGGGCGGTCGACTTACTCCTGGTCAGTGTGAAGTGGGCTATCCTCTTCCTTCTGCCTTGACCCTGTCAGGCTCGGAGACTTGTCCAGACAGCTGAACACCCTCTAGACTGCATCAGTACATCAAGGCTGGGAAGAGTAGCTGCTCAGACACAGTGCCGATAGAGCACCATGCTAGATGATGGAGCCAGAGACACACATCCACTCTGAGTTTGCTGAGGAGTCGGTGAAACGCCTGCTCATCCCCTTTCCTCCAGGACCCTGTCCACTGCCTCATATTGAACAGGAAGACAAGACTGGAGCTGATCTACATCGACATTTGTGGGTCAGACCCAGTTCTAGAAGATTTTGGACCCATTCTGGATTTACCATACCGGCGCATGCTGAGGTGCGCTGGACTCGTTCGGCACAGAGCCAGCCAGTTTAACCGTGCCCGCGGCAACCAGCCGAAGGGACGCAAGACCTCCTGGGGCAAGTGGAACCTCAACCCTCAGCAGTTCAACACCATGTTTCTGTTATGGCTCAGCAAGGTGAGGACCCAAACTAGGTTTCAAACCCCCCAAAATTCAAAATCATCCAAACCCAAATCATTGTATCCTTCATTGCTAGCATAAGTAAATGATTATATCCTTCACTAGCAATGAAGGATACAATGATTTGCTTGTGCTGACCTATAAGATTTGTAAGGCAGACAGAAATGTAACACACTGTATGTATCAAGGGGGGTTGACAGTCCACACATACTCAACAATACAATGTATTCAACTGTCTTATCACAGGGTGTGGGGAGTAGGGAACACTGTCTTCGTTGTGTGCAGAGTCAGATTAAAACAACACCTGGGAGAGAGGCAACAAAGATGGTCCTCTCAACCACATGAGGAGATAAGATGGCCCTCGAACCATGGGCAGAGACCACCTACTGCAGAGGAGCTCCTGTCATGAATAATGCATAATATTAGCTATATTACCTCGGGTCTCTCAAGGAAAGGTGTCATTCTTCGCTATGCCCAAGCGTAAGACGCACGTAGCTTTGTGCTGTAAAGGACCTTGGAGAGACCCGGATATATCTGTATTAGAATTGTACTGTCAGGGAATAAACTTGGTCAAACTTAAATATACTGAATCCTGGTGATCCATTTTACCGCTCTCGATGCGTGAACACCTAATGGAGTAAAATCATAAACTCCAACGGTGCGTAATTGTTGTCCATGAAAAATGTTTCAGGTTTGGGGCTTCAGGTCTTCAAGAGAAAGGAAGGTAAGGAGAGTAGCAGAGAAGTGATTTGATTGTTGTATGCCTGTACTTCTGTAGCACCGTGGCTCTGTGAGGCACGACATTTTGTTCCACTGTATGCCCCCGCATGTAGCGGAATGACAATAAAGCACAACTTGAACTTGAAGTGGTAGTCACTGGAGTCACTGGAGTCAAATCCACAATAACAGGTAAGACTCAATTTAAACTCCGAGAAGGGAGCAGCCTTGTAGTTCACCGTGTGACCGACCTCAAGATCTGGTAGCATCAGGATGTTGAGCAGGGTTTTAGTAGGAGGTTGATTGCAGAACTGCAGCTGGTGAGTGTCGTTCGCAGGAGACTCCGCCCATGCGCACAACGCTTAGGGAAAGGGAGGGAAGAGGAGGAAATCTGTGTCATCGCCAGAGGCGTGGCCTAAGAGGGTCCTGGCAAGGAGATCCTACGTGGACCAAGCAGGCTACTGCGACAAGTCGCTCCAGATTACATGTTGACTACACGACTACAGGCTACATATTTCAAATCTAAATTTTGTTCCTGCCATGTAGAAGTGTTCTGATCTGAGAAACGTCTCTCAGTTACTCAGAACTGGTGCTGTTTCACATCCCGAAAGAGACTGTCCAGACAGAACAATCAGATTACTAACCTGTCATCCTTTTGAGTAAATGACGTCTGTCCCGCACCATCGAAGCCGATGAAAAACAAAGTTATTTTCCTCTTTGGAAGCAAACTAAAACATTTTGCTGTGTTTTTAGCATTCAGTTTAGGTCTTGGTGTTTTTTGTTTGCTCCTCTGTAACATTGCAGCTTGTTCCTGCATTGACAGCTCAGTTCTGATATAGGTGGTGGTTGTGACATGTGCCATGTCTTTATTGATAGGAAGCAAGTAGCTTTCTACTACTTCGGTGATCTGTAGTACCTCTTGATTGTGTTCTCCATCTGCTTAATTGACTGAAGTGCAGGTTTGGTAGTGATTTGTTTGGACTTTTTAAATGAAAGGACTGCAGATTCTGATGTTGACTATATGGACCTGCCCTCTAAAGTAAATTCCTTGTTGGATAAATTATTATTATTAGTAGTAGTAGTAGTAATCAAATACGTGTTCAAGAGAAGATCGGTCATTTATTTGAGATGAGAAATGCCACATGTTTCTAGTTTAGTTTGACCTCACCGTTAACATGATTTTACCAAGACAAGCAATACCATCACACATACTAACAGGAATACTACGTTTCATAGTCTTTCACTACAGCTTTATTTATTTTAGAAACATTCAAATAGATTTCGTTTTTCAAGCGTTTCTCCCGTATCAATGTCAACACGACCATGACAGCAACGTTAAGGGCAGACATTCAAACATGTTAACCATCAACCAGATGTTTCCATCTCTAGGCAGCCCTGTCTGGGAATCAATTTAATGCTTATTCAACCAGGAAAAAAACCCAACAAGCAACATTGAAATAAAAACAAAGGGGTCTCAGGTTGGAAACTATTGTTAACGGCTGTCTGGGGGTCTCCAACGGTGACAATGGCGACCTGTTCCCACCAGACCCCCGTTGTGGCTGTACTCTATTCCCCTCCCTTGCCTCCATCTCGACTCCTTGCTCTCATCTTGTTGACCTGGGACTCGGCAATGTCTGCTCGCTCCTCCGCCTGCTCCAGCTCGTGCTGAACCTTCCTGAACCGGGCCAGGTGGGCGTTCGCCTGTTCCTCCTGAGAAACACACACCCACCACCAAGACCGGACGGTCACATGACATTTTGAGAGCCAATAGACGTATCCTGATGAGGACCAGTTCAATTCGGGTTCGTTAGTATGAAGCGATTCGAAAATTAGAGGGCGAGTTCAACAAACGCCACTGCGTCAAAATCTTCCGTTTCAATAGCAGTGCTGGCTCGCTGAAACTTGAAGGTCACAGGACGGTGTTTATAGTGAACATGCAGCCAACAATTGTCAATGTAACAATTATGAGTGTAATACTAGTCACAAATGACTGTTATTACAGTCAGGTGGACCCCGTCATAGAACTGTGATGTCATCGGATCACAATAGGTCGCTGCAGGTGTTCTCAGTTCACCGTATCCAAGTGTTCTTAGTACAAAAGGGATGGAAGTAAAAAACAATCATTAGATGTTGTCACTCACGGCCTCCTCTGCTTGTCTCTTGTAGGCTTTCACCTTCAGCTGCAGTTTGTTTACCAGGTCCTGTAGTCTGGCTACGTTCTTCTTCTCCTCTTCGCCCTGCAACACCATCCTGCTCATTACTCTCAGTTCTTCAATCAGACAATCAGCTACTTATTAATTAATCGATTAATTGAGAAAGAGAGCAGGTCAATCAGTCAAAAGAGCAACAAAATCTATCAATGTAGTGTTTGTTAAATTGTCTTTCTCTTTCAAGGAATCAATTTGTTCGATATATTAGGACGGTTCCTCTTTTTCACGTCAACATTGTAACTCTGGTTCAGATGTAAAGAACACGTAATCCAGAATAGGAACGGTAGATCTTATTTTTGAACTGTGTCCCTACCTGATATCGGAGAAGTCTTTGATCTTACTTGTCTCTACCCCCTTCATGGCTATCCCCTCCTTCCTCTTTGCTCCGCTCGCAGCTCACTCTCCAGCGTTCCCTGACCTGGTTCAAAGGGTATTTTCACTTTCTGGTTCTCGTCTTTCAGTCCCTTTGTGCCTCATTCTTGAGCCCTCCTTCTGATCTTTCTCCACCCCTCTCCTTCTCCCTGCCTCTCTCTCTTCTTTCTCTACTCTCTCTCTACTCCCCCTTTTTCTCATCCTCCCATCTTCACCTGTCTCCCTCCTCTTCCCGTGTCTCCCTCCCACCCGAACTCTCACTCCTGTCTCCCCCCCTCTCTGTTTCCCTCGCATTCCCCATCTCTCACTCGCCTGTCTCCTCTTCCCCACTGTCTCCCTTCCCCCCCCACTCTCACTTCTCCCTGCTCCCACCTTGCACTTCTCCGTTGCTCCCCCTCTCACTCGCTCTACCTGCTCCCCATCTCTCCTTCTCCTCTGCTCCCCTTCTCCTCAACTCCTCCTCTCCCCCACTCGCATCTCTCCTGCTCCCCACTCTCATCCCTCCTTCTTCCCGATACTCGTCTAGTCTCTTACTTCAGGAAGGTCAGGGTTCAGTTCCAACATAAGAACCAGTTATTCTTATTAAAACTGTTAACATTTGATGACTTTCAACTATTGAAACTGTTTGATTTACAGCTGTTACAACGGTGTTACATGTATGTAATATACAGTCATTCACACATGTACAGAATGTGTTTTGCCATTCTGCAGTATCGGTGTTAGATGGGTTTCCACCTGGTCCTCACCCTGGTCTCCAGCTTCTGGAGCTCCTTCCTCCCCCCCTTCAGGGCCGTCTGCTCGGCCTCGTCTCCCTGCTCCCCCACTCTCACTCTCTCCCTGCTCCCCCACTCTCACTCTCTCCCTGCTCCCCCACTCTCACTCCCTCCTCTTCCCAGCATCCTCTCTAGCTCTCTTACTTCAGGAAGGTCAGGGTTCAGTTCCAACATAAGAACCAGTTATTCTTATTAAAACTGTTAACATTTGATGACTTTCAACTATTGAAACTGTTTGATTTACAGCTGTTACAACGGTGTTACATGTATGTAATATACAGTCATTCACACATGTACAGAATGTGTTTTGCCATTCTGCAGTATCGGTGTTAGATGGGTTTCCACCTGGTCCTCACCCTGGTCTCCAGCTTCTGGAGCTCCTTCCTCCCCCCCTTCAGGGCCGTCTGCTCGGCCTCGTCCAGACGCTGCTGCAGCCCCTTCACCGTCACCTCCAGGTTCTTCTTCATCCTCTCCAGGTGAGCGCTGGTGTCCTGCTCCTTCTTCAGCTCCTCTGCCATCATGGCCGCCTGGTGACACGGGGCGGAGCATCATCAGGGGGGCGGAGCATCATCAAGGGGCGGAGCATCATCAAGGAACTGTACTGCAGCTCTCCAAACTCATGTCTCTAAAAGAACATGTGTCTCTGCAGAACATGTATCTCTGCAGAACATGTATCTCTGCAGGAACATGTATCTCTGCAGGAACATGTATCTCTGCAGGAACGTGGCTAACGTGTAAACCTAGAGGAGGGTCTCAGCAGGAAAAGGATCAAAGAACCCTGTTTAAGATTAATCTCCACGGTTGTTAGTTTCCACGGTTACAAACATACATCCATGATAGCCTTCTTGGCTTTCTCATCTGCATTCTTGGCCTCCTGGACAGAGTCCTCCGCCTCTTTCTGGAGCTGCGAGACATCCGCCTCCATCTTCTTCTTGGTGCTGACCAGACTGCTGTTCTGTTGGACAGAGAAAAGTAGCAATTACAAAGCCTCTCTAGGATATAGAGTTTGTTTGACAAACTGTACCTGCACCAAAGTTGTTTGATTAGGTACAGCTTGCTGTTGTTACATTGTCCAAATCTGTAAAAGCTTGCGAGAGAAGCTAGAAGTCTTGGATGCAGGACAAACATGCACAGCTTGAGCTAAACCACCCGATTCCTGGAGTGCAGAGATCATGTTCGGCAGGTGTTCAGCAGTACCTGGGCATGAAGCAGCTGCATCCTCTCACTAACGTCCACCAGCTCCTGCTCTGCCAGCTTGCGGCATCTCTCCGCCTGCTCCAGGGCCGCCCTCACCTCCTCCAGCTCGGCCGTCACCAGGGCGCTCCTGCGCTCCACCATGGCCAGCTGCTCCTTCAGCTCCTCCTGGCCGTGCAGGACCTCGTCCAGCTGCACCTGACAGTCCTGGGGAGAAATATTGGAGATGGACGCAGAGTAAACAAGAAGGTTCCAGGACATGCCCGCTTGACTTCTTACTCAGGAGTCCTTAGCAGCTTGTGGATCGCCAGCGATAGAGCTGGGGCAGTTATTTTCATTCGAGACTTCAAAAGATCAAAACTGATGTACTGGATACACACAACTGATTAAATAACTGTTTGGTGTATCCTGTAGGTCAGGAATGTCCAACCCTAATCCTCAGGGGCCACTGTCCTGAAGGCTTTAGATGTTTCCTTGCTCCAGCACACCTGATTCAAATGAATGGGCTGTTATCAACCTCTGTGGCAGCCTGATAATGACCAGTCATTAGAATCAGGTGTGCTGGAGCAGGGAAACATCTACAACCTTCAGGACAGTGGCCCCTGAGGACCAGGGTTGGACATCCCTGCTGTAAGTGGTATGAAAGGAGGGGGGCGTTGCAGGAGAACCAGGCCTGACCTTGTGCTGTCCCTGCAGGTTCCGGAGCTGCTTGAAGGCCTCAGCAGCCTGCCTGTTGGCATGTCCAAGCTGGATCTCCATCTCGTTAAGGTCAGCCTCCATCTTCTTTTTCACCCGCACCGAGTCGTTGCGGCTGCGCGTCTCGGCGTCCAGGGCGCTCTGCAGCGTGTCTGTCGTCCTCTGGTGGTTCCTCTTCAGCAGGTCCATCTCCTCGTCCTTCTCGGCGATCTTCCTGTCCTCCTCAGACTTCACCTGGTTGAGCTCCAGCTGCAGGTGTAGAATCTTGGCCTCTTCGTGTTCCAGAGAGGACTGAACAGGAACAGGAAACAGATTCGTTGGACAGTGCTTTGACACCCTCAACCTTTCAAGGATTGAGCACTGGTCCGAACTCTTAAAAGAACGTATTTTTCAAGCAGGGCTGCTTAAGGAGAACATGTAAACTGAACCAAACACAGTCATATATAGTTAAATAATTGCCCCAAAAACAGTTTAGTGTAGCATTCTGGAAAACATATTCTGTATTGACTGATGGGTAATCTAAGCTAAGATGACCTTAACCTCCTCCAGAGCCAGGGTATGTGAAGCTAAGCTAACCTTAACCACCTCCAGAGTCTGAGTATGTGAAGCTAAGCTAAGCTAACCTCAACCACCTCCAGAGTCTGAGTATGTGAAGCTAAGCTAAGCTAACCTCAACCACCTCCAGAGTCAGAGTTTGTGTAGCTAAGCTAAGCTAACCTCAGCTTCTTCCAAAGCAGTCTGGGTATCCCTCTTGTCTTGCTCAGCTTGTTTGGCAGCCTTCTCCAGCTCATGGATGGTCTTCACAGATTGTCCCATTTGATCCACGACCTCCGCAACCTCCTCTACAGAACAATGTGTCAAAAACACAGTTTGAATCGTATCAGCACCATATCCATCCATTTAAAAAAACATTAACGAGAAAAAAGACCAGTTGTTTATGAGGAAGTGAGGTTCCTACGTTGAAGGTTCTTGTTCTCTCTCTTGATGTTCTCGAGGTGGTCCAGGGCCTCCTCGTAGGAGTTCTTCAGCTTGAAGAGTTCGGTGCTGAGAGAACGAGCTTCTCTCTGAGAGACTTCCAGCTCAGACTGGCTTTCCTCAAACTTCTGCTTCCACTCTGACAGAACCTGACAGAGGAGCAAAATCCAGTAGCTCAATATAAGCATAAAGATGTGTTTGCCAGTTCAAGTGTGTGTACGTTTACTCGATCATCAAAGTATCCCAGCCAGTGTTGTCACTATTGACCTTTCATGTATGAAACATTATTACAGTAAGAACAGATTTGTCTAAGCAGCATCCACCAACACTATTTTCACCACCCATGAAAACGTTGTGTGTCCACCTTGTCAAAGTTTCTCTGCTTCTTGTCCAACGTGGCGTTGGCAGAGTTGGACCTCTCTATCTCAACCATCAGATCCTCCACCTCAGCCTGCAGCCTCTGCTTGGTCTTCTCCAGAGAAGAGCACTTGGAGTTCACTGCCTCCGTCTGCTCCTCCGCATCCTGCAGACGCTGGGCCAGTCTCTTCCTGAGGGACACCAGTCAGCCCTCAGTGCTGTTCGCTAATGTTTTACTCAACTCACTTCTATATATGGAAATTCAAGAGTTCAGGTAACTCGGTGTTGAGTTATGAAGTTATGGTGCATAGTTGGGAACAATAGCTAACACGCACATGTATAATGTACACAACGTACAGGTATATCTAGGAAAAGCAGTGGAACAAAAGTGAAACATAGCTGTTTTAAATGACATCTAACAATGGCTTTTCTAGCACTGAAAGTCATCGTCAGACTTGCTGATCTAAAGCCTAATATCATTGAAGCATTTTTGGCTATATCCCAGGACTCCCCCCATGAATCCCTTTAGCTAAAATCACCTGCTAAATGAACACATGAATGACATAAAAAATGAATACTTGACTCATGTCAATATCAGTTGACATGGATACTCTTGCATTGGATAGTCTGTCTTAATGCGTTGAGTCTGTCCTTACTTAGCCTCTTCCAGTTCCTCTGTCCTCTGGATGGCGTCCGTCTCGTACTTGGTCCTCCACTGGGCCACCTCGGTGTTGGCCTTGGACATGCTCCTCTGCAGCTCTGCCTTGGCCTCCTGCTCTTCCTCGTACTGCTCCCTCAGGAGGTCACAGTCGTGGCGGGACGACTGGAAGCTGTGCGCCAGGGCGTTCTTGGCCTGAGGGGAGCGCAGTCGGTTGGGATGCGGTTCGAAAGGTGAATCGAACACGGTGACAGCGTGCTGACAGAGGTCAGCTTTGAAGTCTGTCTGCTGGTGTCTGTCAAACCTTGACTTCCTCTTCCAGAAGTCTCTTCAGCTCTTCAATCTGCTGACCGCCAGCTGATTTCCCTCTGCTCAGCTGGGTGATAGCAGCCTCCCTCTCCTCCAACTGACGTACCAGTTCACCTACTCAGAGAGAAAATGGATGATAATGTGACCAACGTGGTGATAAAACCTTCGTTCTCCTTCCTAGAACACCTGCAAACTTGCACAACTATGTCACCATGGAAACTTGACAGAACGAAACGACCATGAACTGAGGTTCTCCATTTCAGCAAACTATGATGTATAATGACACAGTGATGAGTATCAAAGAGTCTTCTGCCTCCATTCGCTGTTTCAACGGATCAAAATGCATATATTCAGCAAATCAAGTCAAAGATGAAGTAGGTCAAGGGTGTGGTCGTACAGTTTTCAGTCTGCAGGCGAGCGTTGAGGGTGGTGTAGTCACTCAGAGCCCTCTGGGCCTCCTCTGCCTTGGTCTTGAACTCGCTGCTCTGCTCCTCCAGACTCCTGCATTGCTTCTCAAGGTTAGCCTGAGGTAACACAGTCATACCAACCTTGATTTGAATTCCCCCATTTCCTCTGAATATGAAGTATTTTTTTCCCTGACATCATAGAGATAGAAGATATTGAGACATTACCAAAACACTAAAGCTAAGGTAAGTAGTTAGCTAGAGGTGTTGGAGTGGGCGTTTCTGTACCTTGCTTTTAAGGATGCTCTCTATGTTGCTGGCCAAGTCATCAACCTCCATCTTGTATTCGCTCTTCTCCTTTTCCAGCTTCTGCTTGACTCTCTGGAGGTTGTCCACCTGCTCCCCTAGTTCCGCCACGCTGTCCGCCTGCTTCTTGCGGAGAGCGGCGGCGATGGACTCGTGCAGCAGCGTGGCCTCCTCCAGGTCCCGGCGCAGCCTCTGGAACTCGGAATCCCGCTTCTTGTTCGTCTCGATCTGAGCGGCGGTGGCTCCGCCAGCCTCCTCCAGCCTCTCGCTGATCTCCTCGAGTTCTCTGGAGAGATCCGACCTCTGCTTCTCCACCTTGGCCCGACCGGACCGTTCTGCCTCTATCTCCTCCTCCAGCTCCTCAATACGAGCCTACGGAACAGTTCACCATGGAACATCATGAGGATCATGAGTTGTATCACACTTAGATTCCAGATCATACATGCACTTTGGCACGAAAGATATGGAGCAGTAACGTGACTCAAGTACCTGAAGCTCCTTTATTTTCTTTTGAAGCTGAGAGCTTAGAATTTGCTCATCCTCAATTTTACTTTGCAAGTTGCATAGCTCAAAGTCCTTCCTGAAAGAAACATGTTTGAGAAACCTTGCTATGATAGGTTACGGTGTCCTTCTCCCTAGCGTGACAGTGAGAAAATCGATACAATTGCATTGGAGTATCAAGGGTGCTATAGTGTATGGACAGGTGACTACTTTTTGAGTCTTTCGTCTGTCCGTTGTCTCTCGTTCTCCAGGTCCATGACATTTTCCTGGGACAGTTTGAGGTCTCCCTCCAGCTTTCTCTTGGATCGCTCCAGATCTGTTCGTACCTTCTTCTCTTGCTCCAGAGAACCTTCCAGCTGTTCCGACACAGAGCCACAGTAAATACCACAAGAACAAACAAAAAAAGACGAGCGGCGAAATCTACAAAATGGCGTCGATATATGAACAACAAGACAGTGAAGACGTGGGATCAAGTCCTTCCCAGGGCTACACAGGGTTAGGGTTGCAGGTTTGTCTCCAAACCACCTCTGCTACACTTACATCATCCACTTGCTGCTCCAGTTTGATCTTGGTTTTGGTCAGAGTATTGACTTTGTCCTCCTCTGCCTGAAGGTCATCTAGTGTCTGTTGGTGCACCTCCTGCAAGGCTTTGATCTCCTTTGAAGACTTCATAAGATTATCTTCAAGGCTCGTCAGCTCCTCGATCAGATTCTTCACCTGAGTTGATTTTTTTTTTAAGCACAAAGTTGTGTTTTTAGGAGGTTAACAAGATTTTATAGCTAAAGTAGCATGCTGTGCCTGCATCGATGCGTCTCCAACCTTGTTCTCGGTGGCGTATTTCTCCTTCTCCACCTTGGCGATGGTGAGCTCCAGGTCGTCTATGTCACGTTTGAGCTCCGAGCCCTCGTCCTCCAGCTTCCTCTTCTTGGCGGTGATCTCGGCGTTGACTTCCTCCTCTTCCTCCACCCTCTCGGAGAGCTCCTTCACCTTGGCTTCCAGGTGGATCTTGCTCTTGATCAAGCCCTCGCACCTCTCCTCAGAATCAGACAGATTCTCTCGCTCCTGCTCACACAGAAGCCGTGGTCGTCAGGTAACAAACGGAGCAACCTGCACAACATTGCTGTTTGAACGTCAACAAAACCGAATATTCTACTCAAACGCAAAGTTCGTGTAAATTAGTAGATACTGCCGGTCAACTTCGGCGGCCATTTTTACAAACTGCATCTGTAACGTTGGCCGATGACCTACTGCCTGAATCTGGAGGAAGAGGTCGTTCTTCTCCTGAAACAGGACCACCATCTTCTCCTCCAGATCTTTCCTCCTGGACTCGGACTTGGCAAAGTCGTCCTTGAGGTGAGCGAACTCCTCCTTCATGGTCTGCATCTCCTTCTCAGCCTCGGCGCTTCGCAGCAGAGGCTTGATCTTGAAGAACAGCCTCATCCACGGCCAGTTCTTCACATTCATGAAGGAGCGGATGTTGTACTGGATGATGAAGATGGATTCCCTGTGGAGACGTAGAGAGACAGCGGTTTGATGGAATGTATTCCCGAGCACGCATGGACTTGTACACCGAGCACAGGTACACAGTTTAGCTTGGTGAGCTAGCGTGTTTTTCGTGCAGAGACTCAGATTCACGGTCAGTCTTGTGAACGTCACTTCAACTCTCTGATTCTACCGTTTCTTGGACATCTCCTTGAACTTCTGCCTGGCAACAAAGCCCCTGGATACGGCCTGGATACGGGTCATGAGGACGGCCAAACGCTCATCCCTCATCTCCTCCAACAGGCCCAGCAGACCTGCTTTGAAGAACACCTGAGAAACCAGGAACATGCACCTTTAGAGGAGATTTGAACACCTGCAGAACAGGGAGCATGCACCTTAAAAGCATTTTTCAAAGAAAGTGAGTATGAATGTTTTTCAGATCTTGCGGTCTCAAGTGTGAGTCGTCAGATTAAAATAATATTTTACATCTGCTCAATCAATTTCACAAATATGAGAACTCACGGTATACTACAAAACATATAAAACATTGGATTGACAGATTTCTACTCTATAGCAAATCTTTCCTAGTATCCTATTTAAATAAATGGTTCCCAAATTGTCCAAATCCACTGAGAACAAATTTGATGGTTTGAATCTGTCACGTTGTTGTAGGAGAATGTGGTAAGAGAATGTGGAGAATTGTAGGGAAACAAAATATATTAACAATAGAAAATAGAGTGTAGTTAGTGTACCTTGCTTGCTTTCAAACATATCTAGTTTTGCCTGAGTGTAAGAACTGACGATACCTTGGTGTAACCAAACTTGTACTGAGCGTGGTCCACATCAATGGAGGACAGGAGTTTCTCAGACGCTTTCTTGCTGTCTATGAACTGGCCCTCAGGGATCGCGCTGGCATTCAGGATCCTGTACCTGGCACCGGAACCATCCACATTCCACCAAGACACTGTGTTAAAGAATCTCCTTGCTAACAAGATAGCTCTGCTGCCTTTGAAAACTACTTGAAAATGAATTCGGCTTTTAAATAGGACATGTTTTTTTTTACCACAGATACAAAACAGTATTTAATTGTGTATTTTAGAATGACCTCTGTTTGAAGTCTCCGTACAGGATCCTGCTAGGGAAGCCCTTCCTGCAGATTCTGATGCCCTCCAGAACCCCGTTACACCTCAACTGGTGCAGCACCAGGTGGTGATCCATAACTCCTGCAGGGGCCAACACAGGTCAGTAACAACAGAGGGCGCTGAACGCAGGACTCCCCCCATGTAGAGACCTAACACAACTAGAAGGAACGGGCTGTGACGTGTTGGGGTACCTCCAAAGGGATACCAAACCAAACCACCTCCGCTACGTCGCGCAATCTTGCGTCTTTAATAAAGGCGGAGGAATCCGACCTGCGACCCTCACCAGGTGTCTTGGACTCGTTGGGGATGATGCACCTGACGAAGTGGGGGTGAGTGGACCTCAGGTTTGCCATCAGCTTGTTGAGGTTCTCCTGAGGGAGGGGGAGGAACAAGCGGAGAGAACGCTCGTTGAAGTCCAGTCATCAAACAGGCTGCTTGGCCTCCATCTTGCTCTGACTTGGGTTTAAACGAGACTTAAAGGAGAGGTTTGTTTCACCCTGAAGAGAGCGGAGACAGTCTGGAAAGACGACCCTTTCTTTTTGGCCCCTTTCTTGTTCGTATCAGCTACAGTGGAGAGACAGACAGAGACAACACGATGGATGAAGGCTAACATCTCAACTCATTAGTATTAGCATTAGTACATCACCATAAGCGACATTGTCATTACCGTACATTATCAGTGATGCACATGCTCACAATGAAACACTATGACAGAATCATAAAATACCAGCATCACACGTTCACATATCGGTACATCATCAAAATAATAAGTTGTCAGTCAATTGTATGATCACAATAATTCATATCAAGCTTGCATTGCCTATTGTTGAACATGAGTACAATCATGAATTATCGTTTTACTACATTATCAGTGTTGGCAGCATTACTACAACCCCCCCCCCCATCAGCATTATCACAGACCCACCATCAGCTAAGGAGTATGTAGCAAACAGTTGTGCCAGCAGCCTGAGAGCAGCTTTCTGGTACAGCTGCACCACCGTGTCGTTCAGAGGGTCCTTGTTTTTCTCCAGCCAGCCGCTGATGTTATAGTCCACCGTGCCGGCGTAGTGCACCAGGGAGAAGTGGGCCTCTACCTTGCCTTTGGCAGGTTTGGGCTTCTGGAAATTGCTGTTCTTCCCCAGGTGCTGGTCGTAGAGCTTGTTCTTGAAGGACGTGTCTGTGGCCTTAGGAAACATACACTCCTCCTCCAGGATGGAGAAGATGCCCATTGGCTGAGGAGGAATGGACAATTCATAATTTACTGGGGCATCGTGTCTTTTTTGTCCATTGTAACAGTTGCACGATTGCAATTTGTCACATGTGCACCTGGAATCTTTGAAGCGTTACTTTGTAATAGTAGTATGGAGTCACTAAGTGTTTCTACTAATACGGAGTCACTAAGTGTTTCCTTGTCTTGCACTACCTTCTCTATGAGCTCAATGCAGGCAGCCAAGTCCATGCCAAAGTCGATGAACTCCCAGTCGATCCCCTCCTTCTTGTACTCCTCCTGCTCCAGGACGAACATGTGATGGTTGAAGAACTGCTGCAGCTTCTCGTTGGTGAAGTTGATGCAGATTTGCTCCAGACTGTTCATCTGATAAGTAAAACCAGCAGGTAAGATGTTAGACCCAGCACCTCAGACTAATGACTACTACCAGTAATGTAAACTGTACTATTGTTTTCAAAGGTCTCCTCGACAACTTTTTAAACATGAACTTATGACAATTTCAATTGTACCTTAGGACTACATTGTTCATACATTACCTTACCACTGCCATGCTCATACATTACCTTACTACTACAGTGTTCATACATTACCTTACTACTACAGTGTTCATACATTACCTTACTACGTTGTTCATACATTACCTTACTACTACAGTGTTCATACATTACCTTACTACATTGTTCATACATTACCTTACTACTACCGTGTTCATATACCAATAAAAACTGCCGAGTATTACTCACCTCAAAGATCTCAAACCCTGCGATGTCCAGGACTCCAATGAAGTGTTGCCGTGGCAGCTTGGTGTCCAGCTGCTGGTTAATCCGGGTCACCATCCACATGAACAGCTTCTCGTACACCGCCTTGGACAGTGCACCCATGGAGTTATTCACCTGCAGGAGGGAGGATGTAGAAACACACTGGTCAAATGTGGGGAGAGTAACGTGTGTTACTGTGGTAGAGTAACGTGTGTTACTGTTGTACAATGATGTGTGTTACTGTGGTACAATGATGTGTGTCACTGTGGTACAATGACGTGTGTTACTGTGGTACAGGAACATATGTGTTACCGTGGTACATTGATGTGTATTACTGTGGTAGATAACATTAGTGGTAGATCAACATGTATATAACAGTGGCTGAGTAACGTGTGGTAGTGTAACGTGTGAGTAACAGTGGTTTAGTAACATGTGTGGTAGTGTAACGTGTGTAACAGCGGTTGAGTAACATGTGTAGCAGTGGTTAAGTAACGTGTGGTGGAGTAACATGTGTGTAACAGCGGTTTAGTAACATGTGTAACAGTGGTAGAGTAGGTGGAGCACCTGTTGGACTGTCTGCCCCTTGGTGACGTACTCATTCCCCACTTTCACCCTGGGGTAGCAGAGAGCTTTGAGCAGGTCTGCTGAGTTCAGACCCATAAGGTAGGCCACCTTGTCTGCCACTGGAGGAGGGTACATACGCCACCAAACAGGTCATTGTCACAGATCAAGTCACATTTTAGACATTGTGATAAGGTCCAAATGGGGTCCAAATGGGACCAGGGCGGTTCAGTTCACCCTCAGTGCCGTCAGGCTCTGCCTGCTCCTCCCTCTGCTTCTGCTTGAACTTCATGTTCCCATGATGCATCACTGCACCGGTCAGCTTGTAGATGCCCAGTTTCTCCTCCGTGTTGAACCCCAGAATGTCTATGGCACTCTGGGGAAGACAGGTCACGGAGCCTTCGTTCAAATCGGTCCCTTTTGAGACTTGGATTCAAGGTCATCAAGGCGTTTCCGGAAATGGCCGTCGGCAAACTAGACTTTCATCCAACTTTATTTAATTGATCTCTGTTTTGAATAAAGGCACCTCCGAAATTCTTATATGATGTTAGGGACCATTCTAACATGGCTTTTGATAGCCATACTGAAATACCTCCAGTGAGCTGTGAGTCACATCTGGGTTAAAAAAGCGTCGTGCAGGACCATCACCATAAGGGAATGGATCCCGGACCACCTTTGCTACATACTCACGTCCGTGGCCATGAGCTCCTCGCTGTCGTCAATGCTGAGCACGGTGATCTCTCCCTGGCTGATGAAGGGGTAGTCATAGGGGTTGGTGGTCACAAGCAGCATGTCTAATAGACACACGCACACATGGAGTCATGATGGGGGTATCCACCAACAGGCCGAAATTAGACATCGAGTCGCACGTGCTCTTATGAGGCAACGATACAGAGCAGTTCAAAAGCAACAGCTAATTACCTGTAGCATACGAACAGGCTTGTCGCTAGTTAACGCACAGGCCTCCTAGTGGACCCATCAAATAATCTACGTTCGTTTACTTTATCTGGACTCGGAACCGGTCCTTTCTGTACCTATGAGCTCCGGCTTCTTGTTGGAGAGGATCTGGTAGAAGATGTGGTAGCTTCTCTCGGCGAGCAGCTGGAACGTCACCCTGGACTTCTCCAGCAGGTCTGGGGAGGGCAGGAAGAAGGGGTCATGAAGGTCAAAGGTCAGCGATGACGAATGAGCGACCTGGAAGCAGCGAGCGAGCGGACTCACAGGTCTCGATGTCGGCCGAGGCCAGTTTCCCCTTGGTTCCAAAGTGGATCCGGATGAATTTCCCCTGAGAAGTTTCCGAAGATCAGATTGATTTGGAGTTCGTCGATACATGACGAGTGTTTACTCAGAAGCATGTAGATTTACGACGCTTTCCTCAGCGTTGTCGGTTGAGTCGTACTCACAAAGCGAGAGGAGTTATCATTTCTCACGGTCTTGGCGTTCCCGAAAGCCTCCAGCAGAGGATTGGCTGAGATGATTTGATCTTCCAGCGTCCCCTGGAAACCACACAATCATTCTGTTATTTAATTCTATATTTCTCATTGCATTGCCAACTATACCTTCAATGTGCATCTTGACCGCGTTTTGATTGACTGGTGACTTGATTCGAATGTAATCTGTCACATCGGTCAAATGTAAACCTGTAATCTGCCAGGTGCTGTTTCCTTCTTTTTGTCGCTGCCTCCAGCCACTGCGATTGTTGCAAAGTACTGGATGACACGCTTGGTGTTGACAGTCTTCCCTGCCCCGGATTCTCCACTGTAAGGAGACAGGTCACATGTCCGAAAAGCTAATGCTAACCTCACGACTTTAAGAGAGACCACAAACAGGTCACGCGTGTGCTGTTTTCGGATGCCGCGTGTACATACGTGATCAGGATCGACTGGTTCTCGCGATCTGTTGAGAGACGCAGGGAAATCATTTGTGTGCGGGACTAGAAGGATCACCATCTTCTAGCTGAAATTGCGATTTGAGATACTGGTCTGTCATCAAAGCCATGACGTGCTGGTACCTGTGAGCATGTACTGATAGGCATTATCTGATATGGAGAAGATGTGAGGAGGGACCTCCTGTCTCTTCTTGCCCCGGTACACAGCCACTACCTCGGGGTTGTAGACTGGAAGCCACTTGTACGGGTTTATAGTCACACAGAAGAGACCAGAGTAGGTCTGGAGGGGAGGAGAGGGGAGATGGGAGAGGGGAGGGAGGGTGGAAGGGAGGGGAGAGGGTAGGGGAGGAAGAGTGGAGGGGAGATAGGAGAGGGGAGCGGGAGATGGGAGAGAGGAGGGGGAGATTGGAAGGGGAGAGGGGAAGGGGGAGATGAGAGGAGAGGGAGCGGGGAGGGGGAGAGGGGAGGGAGAGGTGGGAGGGAGGGGAGAGCAGAGGGGGAGATGGGAGTGGGAATAGAGAAGAGGACAGAGAAGAGGCAAGTATTGTACCACGATAAACCACAAGTAAAGACCTGTGTGTGTTCAGTGTGTAGTCAGCTATTTGTGACTGGTGTGTGTGTGTGTGTGTGCGTGTGCGTGTGCGCGCTGTACATAGATCATCCAGGCTGCGTAGCGATCCTTGAGGTTGAACAGCACAGCAGGTTCATGGAGGTGGGTCAGCATTGCCATGTCCTCGATTTTGTCAAACTTAGGAGGGTTCATAGGTCGGATGTCATCTGGTTTCACCATGACAACCTGGCCATGTGAGAACATTTAATAAATTATGGTTATATCATATATACTGTATATATTGGATAGTATATAATATGTCAGATCATATAGATATAACACGTGACTGGCACATGGTTATTTCACATGTGTAGGTCTAAACAACTTTTTTAAATCTGTTTTTCAATACAGGCTGCCATCATGTTGATTTCGTTTAACCTATTGGCGTTTGAGTCGTTTAAAACGATGTAGAGTGTACACAGAAATCACGAAAAACCTTTGCATTCATTTTTGTAAAACTGACAATCACTCATGTTAAATGTCATAATTAACATAGTTTGCTGAAAATATGTGTTGCCTGGGCTTATTTATTTAACCGTTGTATTTTATAAAAGCAACACATCACTTGGAGACTGTGATATACATAGTTAGATCATGATAATGTTCTACAGATATCGAGAAAAGACATTCTTGAGTTCTGCGTGCACTTGCATCCTCGCGTCTTTAGTAGACAGATTGGCTGCACGTGATAAGAGAACGCGAACGAGAACCACCCACCCTTCCATCCTCCGTCTCCACGGTAACGTTGACGCCGTCCTGGTTCCTGATCTTACCCTTGACGTACTCGACCTTAGGATCGGCCACAAAACATTCCACTTTGGCGTCAAACGGTTTGTTCTGTGCGGCGATCCGCTCACGTTCTGTCTTGCGGAGGTATGGGGCCGCCTCCCCGAATAACTCCATCTCTGCGTCGCTCATCCTGCTCTCCTGCCGGGGCAACAATATCATATCATGTACTGTATCTGTGGACAATATACTCCATTCATATTCTGTATATTAACTACTGACATACCTTTAATAATATATATTGAGTACTTGTCAAATATCCTTTTAGAAAACAGAATAAAAAACGGAATATTCCATCTAGAAAAGAAACGTGTCACCACAGTAAAAACGGCTAAAAAGTTTGAAATTACCCAAAAAAGTGTCATGTTTTTGAAATTATTTCGATTGAAAAGATTTTTTTGTGACTGCTTATCTAAGTGTTTATGCTTTTAGAGAAATTCCACGTTGATACCCTCTTACCTAAGAGTTTCAGCTCCTGGTAGAAAACAGTGTTTCGTGGTCTTGATGTATTCGGTAGGTGACAGCAACCAAACACAGTGTTCCAGCTGGTTTTATGTTGTCAATTATTTTCAGTCTCACCAGTTTGCGTTAGACACACCACTCTGTGGACCGCTATCATCTCTGTAACAAGCCGTTGACAGCTTTTATGAGAGACAGGCTGCTGGATCACATATCTATATTTGGACAGAGATCAAATCTGGCTCCAAGTCCACCTTGGAAACACTCAAGTAGGCCCGTTTAATGTTTTGAACCTAGCCTATCTATAGCAGTACTGAATCAGCTTTAAATGATTTCAATTGTAATCCCCCAGTCTGTCTGTTACTAATCAAGGAGGGCTGAGGGGGCTGTAAGGGACGAGACAGATTAGAGGGCTTTGGGCTTCAACACCACACTGCTCATTTTCTAGGATTAGGGAAGATTAGGGCGGCATTGGAATGCTGCCCATACTCTGGTTAGGATGGAGACCTTGTCGACATAGACAGAGAAAGTGTGGAGAGTAGAGTTGAGGCGAGTGGGTGTGGAGAGTATGGGTGAGGCGAGTGGGTGTGGAGAGGAGGGGTGAGGCGAGTGGGTGTGGAGAGGAGGGGTCAGGTGAGTGGGTGTGGAGAGGAGGGGTGAGGTGAGTGGGTGTGGAGAGTAGGGGTGAGGCGAGTGGGTGTGGAGAGTAGGGGTGAGGTGAGTGGGTGTGGAGAGTAGGGGTGAGAGAGAGAGGAGAGGCGAAAAAGATAAAGATGTCATGATCACAGCATCTCTTCTTATCTTCATGTTCATCCAGCGTCGCCTGCAATAAATGCCTGTTAGTGAGTGTGTGTGTGTGTGTTAGTGAGTGTGCGTGTTAGTGAGTGTGTGCGTGTGCTAGTTAGTGAGTGAGTGTGTGTGTGTGGGTGTGTGTTAGTGAGTGTGTGGGTGTGTGTGTCTGTGTGTGTTAGTGTGTGTGTGTGTTAGTGAGTGTGTGTGTGTGTGTGTGTTAGTGAGTGTGTGTGTGTTAGTGTGTGTGTGTGTGGGTCTCCCGGAGCGTCTTAATGAGAATTCCACCCGCCAAGCCTCTCTCTGAATCCACTGGAGCCCTGCAGATCCACCCACAAGCCTTTGAGTGGATTTCTATTACGGCGCTTCAGTTGGCCGTGTCAGCTTGGCGCTTCAGCGAGCGTTTCATGTGTAATGCATGTCTGTCGCATGGGAGGCCTGCGCCGTCGGGACCACTTTGTCCCAGGTCATCCGACGCTTAGTTGAGTTAACTCGTCTGGATCATCTACAAGGGTGGCATGCTGAGAATGGAAAAGCTAACAAGGTTGGAATTACACATGCGACCTCGCGTTTGATGGACTCAAGTCTATTTCTCGTATTTTCTGTGGACTTGAAATAATGCGTTTTTTTTGTTGTCTAGGATGTGAACAGAGGGGGGTTGTGTATTTAGTGAGTGTGTGCTAGGTGTGCATTTGTGTGTAGTGAAGTGTGTTTGTGTGGGGGGTATGTGTTTAGGGGGGGGAGTGTGGGTGTGTGGGGTGTGTTAGTGTGCGTGTGTTAGTGAGTGTGTGTGTTTTAGTGAGTGTGTTAGTGTGTGTGTGTGTGTCTGTGTGTAAGTGTGTGTCTGTGTGTGTTAGTGAGTGTGTGTTTGTATGTGTTAAGTTGTGTGTTAGTGAGTGTGTGTGTGTGTGGGTGTATGTGTCTGTGTGTTAGTGGTGTGTGGGTGTGTGTGTGTTAGTGTGCGTGTGTTAGTGAGTGTGACTGTGTGTGTATGAATGAGTACGTATGAGTGTGTGTGATCTGTCTGTGTGTAACTCGACTTGTGTGTGGTGTGTTAGTGAGTGTGTGTGTGTTAGTGTTGTGTGTGCTGGTCTCCGGAGCGTCTGAATTGAGAATTCCACCCGCCAAGCCTCTCTCTGAATCCACTGGAGCCCTGCAGATCCACCCACAAGCCTTTGAGTGGATTTCTATTACGGCGCTTCAGTTGGCCGTGTCAGCTTGGAGCTTCAGCGAGCGTTTCATGTGTAATGCATGTCTGTCGCATGGGAGGCCTGCGCCGTCGGGACCACTTTGTCCCAGGTCATCCGACGCTTAGTTGAGTTAACTCGTCTGGATCATCTACAAGGGTGGCATGCTGAGAATGGAAAAGCTAACAAGGTTGGAATTACACAGGCGACCTCGCGTTTGATGGACTCAAGTCTATTTCTTGTCTTTTCTGTGGACTTGAAATAATGCGTTTCGTTTTTTGTTGTCTAGGATGTGAACAGAGGGCGGGTGTGGGGGTGGGAGGGGGGGGTTGGTTGCTGGGATACGCCGCTGCATTTGTGCCCTTGAGTGAATCCCCAATCCAACAGGGGGGGGAGGGGTGATTCTCCAACCTTCAGTTGACCATGCCAAGTTCTGCTAATTGTTCGTGTCGATAAAGTTTTGTGGACGGCCCCTCGAGGCTTCAGCTGTAGCAGTGATGGTTGGATGTTTGCCAGTGGCTCTTACTGGTGACAACATGGGGGTCGACTCTGAAACAAGAATGGTTGCAATGTTAACTAAGGTATGAAGCTGTGTCCCAATGATAATGTGAAATCTTTATTCATCACAGAATATGGGCTTGGGGGTGGACAGACTGAGGTCTGTAAGCCTCTTGTTAGGCCAGATGAATTCCTGTTATTCTCGGATTGCTTCATTAAATAATGAATTGATTAATTAAGCCGGTAATTTGTTTAGTTGTTCAGTCATTCGTTTGAATGAAACAGTGATAGAACCTAATAGGCAGGTGGGCAGGCAGACCGACAGACAGACAGGCAGACAGACAGGCAAGCGGGCTGGTTGGCAGGCAGGCAGACAGACAGACAGGCAGGCAGGCAGACGGGCAAGCGGGTTGGCAGGCAGTCAGGAAGGCAGACTAAAACAGCCAGGTCTTGGAGCAGAGACAGGACTTATCTCAGCCACCCAGGGTGTTGGACACCAGGGGTGTGAACGCAGGGTCAGGGGCCTGGAGGACGAGGGGCAGGGAGGGGGGTGGGTAGGAAGACTGTCCTCGGGGCGACTGTTCTGCCTGGGGAGACTGTGACCCCCCCCCTCCCGGAGCACACCAATACACACAAATACTTACACACACAAAAACAGACACAAACTTGAGACACACATACACGCAGACAGAAGGCTGTGTATAAAAAGGTAGTTTGATTTTTGATAGAGGATGATGGGATTCTGTAGCTGAAGTGAGATACTCCTATTGCTCATATATGTATTCAATGGATACAAGCAGGGATCAGTCACATTTATTATGTTTTTGACACATTTCAAGATAGCTAATGTTAACCTAAATGATGTACAGGAAGAAGAAAAATGAAGCATTGATGTGAGAAATCTACTGTGTTTAATTCTTCATCCATCCATCAGTTAGCATATAGATATGTAAACTATGTATAGGCTATATCCCAAGTGTATTCTTGCCAGCAGGTAAACCTCGCTCGTACTAGGCCCGTCAAAACAAGCGGCCTTATTATGATGTCATAAAGGTTGTTGAACAAGAAGTGTCAACCGTGACTCAACTGTCTGAATGACGCCATAATGGCTCTCAACTCTATAAATTCCCGCAGTTTAGCGGCGGCGCTCGTTAAAGTTCTGGAATTCGACTGAACTTTCTGACGAGACGGATTCATCGGTGGAACATGGATTACAACTGACCTTGCTTGTTCAAGACAGGTCTTGATTAGAGAGCTTTGGTGGCTTAGACATCACTCAAATCTACCGTCTTCTACAACTACTTTTAACAACCTTCTCCGGCAGCTGCTTGATGTTCATAGCACGATGGGATCCGGTCCCAGCTGTGCACATCAGAGGTGAGGGAGTTTGTTTTGTTCAGTGTCCATTCAGCAATGTCCATCTACCTAATGATACTACTTTCAAGCGTGACGGGGACCCGTTATCGATCAGCTAAGGGGTCTCGATCAGGGTTTCTCGATCATCAGTTTCTTCATTAGGGCAATTGGGCAACGCACCACCAAAGTGCGAAAGGGAGAGATTTTTTTTCTCCAATATTCAACCACAGTGTTACACTAGCTGTCACTGTTTGTTCGGAATCTGGATATAGTCCAATCAGCATCCAATAAGCAATTGTGAACCTTTAAGTTGAAGTGACATTCAATAATATTTAAAAACTATTTAGAATTTTAACCACAAGAAAATACTACAATAATATATTAATTTAATGTGATAAAAAAATTATTCAAAAAAACTGAGAGGGGAGACCCCGAGACCGTTGGGGAAATCTTGCCAGTTGAGTCCAGTTGAACTTGAACAACGTCATGGTAAACGCAATTAATTCTATCTTATCATTAAAACAAATACCTTTCAGCTGTCGTAGCAGTCAGGATAAATTGAAAATTAAAGAATTAGGACCACCAAGACCAAATTTAAACATAAAACAAGTAACGTTATCAACGAAGAGCGGGAAAACATGTATTAGAGGATTTTCGAGGATCTGGTACGAGCGGAAAAAAAGGGCTAGCATGTTGTGAAGTAGCTAATGCTTTATTTTGCTACCCCTGCATTTTGTTCCATATCGAGAGCCGTTCAGACATGGCATGGACAACTACAGGAGTCACCGACATGCATCATCTCATGCAAGGTAAAAAAGCATGAAACCGCCAAGATGCATATGGACAGTTGCCTGAAATTAGCCGCTTTTGGTACGGTCAACATTGCCACACAATTGGACGCCAGCTACCGGATAGCGGTACGTCGTCACAACGATGAGGTTAGCAAGAACCGCCACATTGTAGGCCGTCTAATCGACTGTGTGAAGTTCTGTGGCCTGTTGGAATTAGCATTGAGAGGCAAAGATGAGAGTGAAGGCTCAAAAGAAGAAGTGTAAGCGCAAAGAAGTGTAAGAAGTATAATCTAATAGTGATGTGATGTAAGCAGTGTAATCTAAGAGTGATGTGAAGTAAACAGTGTAATCTAAGAGTAATGTGAAGTAAGCAGTGTAATCTAAGAGTGATGTGAAGTAAACAGTGTAATCTAAGAGTAATGTGAAGTAAGCAGTGTAATCTAAGAGTAGAGTGAAGTAAGCAGTGTAATCTAAGACTGATGTGAAGTAAGCAGTGTAATCCAAGAGTAATGTGAAATAAGCAGTGTAATCTAAGAGAAATGTGAAGTAAGCAGTGTAATCTAAGAGTGGTGTGATGTAAGCAGTGTAATCTAAGAGTGATGTGAAGTATGCAGTGTAATCTAAGAGTGATGTGAAGTAAGCAGTGTAATCTAATAGTAATGTGAAGTAAGCAGTGTAATCTAAGAGTAATGTGAAGTAAGCAGTGTAATCTAAGAGTGATGTGAAGTAAGCAGTGTAATCTAAGAGTGATGTGAAGTAAGCAGTGTAATCTAAGAGTGATGTGAAGTAAGCAGTGTAATCTAATAGTAATGTGAAGTAAGCAGTGTAATCTAAGAGTAATGTGAAGTAAGCAGTGTAATCTAAGAGTAATGTGAAGTAAGCAATGTAATCTAAGAGTAATGTGAAGTAAGCAATGTAATCTAAGAGTAATGTGAAGTAAGCAGTGTAATCTAAGAGTGATGTGAAGTAAGCAGTGTAATATAAGAATAATGTGAAGTAAGCAGTGTAATCTAAGAGTAATGTGAAGTAAGCAGTGTAATCTAAGAGTAATGTGAAGTAAGCAGTGTAATCTAAGAGTAATGTGAAGTAAGCAGTGTAATCTAAGAGTAATGTGAAGTAAGCAATGTAATCTAAGAGTAATGTGAAGTAAGCAGTGTAATCTAAGAGTGATGTGAAGTAAGCAGTGTAATCTAAGAGTAAAGTGAAGTAAGCAGTGTAATATAGGAGAGTGGTGTAAATAGTGAGTTATGTAATTTAATTATTTCTTTTTAAACTGAAATTGGAGTATAAAGTTTTTGGAAATCCAAATCCTGGCGGGTCTTTAAATGGATTTTGGGTTGCTGCTAAATTAATACATATAGAATGTTTCATTGATATTTTTTAATTGATACTAAAGTAGTTCAGTTGCTTCTACATCCTTAACTAGCTGTTAATTTATCAATTGAATGGGTAACCTTATCCCTATCAATCATCCAAACATTTGCCCCCCCTGAGAGATTTGGCAGGAGCCGCCACTGGTCTCGATACTCGTCAGAAATGTCACTAAACTTTAAAAACGTTAAGTCACAGCATGCACTTCAAATATGTCGATATGTATTAGATATGATATATAATTATGTACACAGCTAGACCTCTGCTACACTTCTTATGGGTTAAGAACAGGTTCATTATATATTTAAATTCAAAGGTTAGAGACTGCAGTTTGAAATACAACAATATTTGGTGTGACATCGGTAAAGTTATTTTCGTTGCTGCAGAAAAATCGTCTTTAACAAATGTCAAACAGAAATCAACAATCTTGATCGAAACATGGGGTCGGGAACGTTGGGGAGTTTGGTCGATAATAGTTCACAAATGTGTTTACAATTATTTTTTTAGTTTGCTTCCGAAGAGAAAAATAACTTTGGTGATGGTTGGACTTGACGGCGCAGGAAAGACGTCATTAGTCCAAAGAATGACAGGTTAGTAAACTGATTGACTTGTCTGACACCGTGTGTGTAAACAACACCCAAGTTACCGACTGACTTTTAGATTAATCCTGCAGGTGGCACAGCAGTAGAGCTGACCTGCGCTGGTGTCTCCGAGGCATAGATTACATCTGAGGCTGGTGTCTCTGAGGCAGAGATTACATCTGAGGCTGGTGTCTCTGAGGCAGAGATGACCTGTCCTGGTATCTCTGAGGCAGAGGTCATGACCTGTGCTGGTGTCTCTGAGGCAGAGATGACCTGCGCTGGTGTCTCTGAGGCAGAGGTCATGACCTGTGCTGGTATCTCTGAGGCAGAGATGAAATGTCCTGGTAAGTCTGAGGCAGAGATGACCTGCGCTGGTATCTCTGAGGCAGAGATGACCTGTCCTGCTGTCTCTGAGGCAGAGATGACCTGCGCTGGTGTCTCTGAGGCAGAGATGACCTGTGCTGGTGTCTCTGAGGCAGAGATGAAATGTCCTGGTAAGTCTGAGGCAGAGATGACCTGCGCTGGTGTCTCTGAGGCAGAGATGACCTGTGCTGGTGTCTCTGAGGCAGAGATGACCTGCGCTGGTGTCTCTGAGGCAGAGATGACCTGTGCTGGTATCTCTGAGGCAGAGATGAAATGTCCTGGTATCTCTGAGGCAGAGATGACCTGTGCTGGTGTCTCTGAGGCAGAGATGACCTGTCCTGGTATCTCTGAGGCAGAGATGACTCTGGCAGGCTACAAGATAACCCTTTTGGACTTGCCTGGGGCTCCGGGTCTCTGGTACCGGTGGACAGACTACTACCACCAGTGCCATGGCCTGGTGTTTGTGATGGACTCTATCAATATGAATCAGTTCATGGACAGCAGAACCCTCTTCAGAGATACACTCACACACCGCCACGTCTCTGGCAAGCCTGTTCTTCTGTGAGTATGCTAGTAACGCAGATTTGGGTTTGACCACACATCTACTCATCTACTACTAACACTAATACACCTTTTTGCAGTGAATGACAAACACAAGTGGACATTTCGTGTTTATCGCCAATGACCTCTCTCTCTCTCTGTCTCTTTCTCGCTCGCTCTCTCTTTATCTCTCTCTCTCCCTCTCTCTTTATGTCTCTCTCTCTCTATGTCGCTCTCTCTCTGTCTCTCTTTATGTCTCTCCCTGTCTCTCGCTCTCTCTGTCTCTCTCTCTTTATGTCTCTCTCTGTCTCTCTCTTTATGTCTCTCTCTCTGTCTCTCTCTCAGGTTGCTGAACAAGCAGGACAGCCACAGGGCCTTCAACATAGAGAGACTTCTGCAGAGTCTGTCAGTATGCAACACTGTCAACTGGTCTGGTTGCCCCTGCACAGCAGTAGTGCGTATCCTTCTCCAAACCTGTGGGTTCGTCAGGGTTCTTCACAGCTCATGTAGATTCAGCGTCCTCAAATGCCTTTTCAAACTCCCAATCAACCACGCAAGACGTCGGATTTCTGTCCCAAATCGTCACGGTAGCCGTCATCCGTCGTTGACACACGACTTGTAATAGTCTAGATATACTCTAGAACCATGTGCTCCTGTCTTGTAGGAGATTTCTGCTGTGCCTGACTGTCAGAGAGTCCTGGGCAAGGACATCACACACGGTCTAATAATAATAATAATAATAAAAACAGACGGTACTTATTAACCTTCAGATTTACGTTTCCTTTGTCACTTTCAATAATTCAGTGGCTTTAAATTTACATTTTTTACAATTTTCCTACATGAACTGTTGGCATCTGGTTTTTTTGTCTGTGAAATGTAGAAACCCAAGAAGAAGACCAAGGCAGTCCAGCATGAGGAGACGCAGATGTCTTCAGATGATGACTTCATCTGTAAGTCCACTGATATACTGGCCTCTGTCTAACACAAGACCAGAGTTGTTACACAGTCTTTGCATAGACACACAAATGACCAGAAGCTTATAGAAATGACCTTTTGTCCCCAACACCAGACACCGTGTCTCCAGCACCATACACCGTGTCCCCAACACCAGACACAGTGTCTCCAGCACCAGACACAGTGTCTCCAGCACCAGACACAGTGTCCCCAACACCAGACACAGTGTCTCCAGCACCAGACACAGTGTCTCCAACACCAGACATCGTGTCTCCAGCACCAGACACCGTGTTCCCATCACCAGACACCGTGTCCCCAGCACCAGACACAGTGTCCCCAGCACCAGACACAGTGATGCTGCAGCTGAAGGGGTCGGAGAAGTTGGACAACTCTGGCTTGGTAAAGGCCAGAACGCGTTCCAACACATTTGTACTCATCACTTTCAGAAGTGGCACAGCAAGTCTGAATCTAGGAAGGCGGACATTTGACCCAATAAATAAATAAAGTAATTTTGAACTTGATGAAACAATAATTCTTCTGGCCCAGAACAACTTGGCAGCTTTTTATACAGTAATATATATCATATCTGATTCTGAAGGTATTTGATAATTGTATATGGGCAACAAATACAGGAGCACTTTGCAAACTCATGTTCCTGTATCTGTATGTTCCTGTAAGTTATTAGCTTCAGACAGATCATGTCCTCTTCCTGTTGTGAGATAAGACACTAGGGGGCACTACTGATACGTCTAAATGTTCTGTATGTAGACTATACAGGCAAAGGACTGGGACATCTTCACATCAGTAGAGGGTCTTATATGACATCCATGAGCATTCCTATGGTGTTGGTCCCCCACGTGCTGCTATAACAGGTCTCACTCTTCAGGGAAGGCCTGGCATGTACACCATTCCTCTTTGCACATGTACAGCATTCTTTGCACTATGTACAGTATTCATCTGAAGAATTCATATAGTTTGTATTTTTTAGTTTATGTATAGGACATTTTTATATGTATTTTTTACTTATGCCTGTAATTATGTAGCACCGTGGTTCTGTGAGGCACGACATTTCGTTCCACTGTATGCCCCCGTATGTAGCGGAATGACAATAAAGCTCAACTTGAACTTGACTTGAAGGCCTTCTACATTACTTTTTACACACTTAAGGGTGTGTCTGTGGAAATGTGTGCCCATTAGGGTTAGGGTTAAGGGCATGAATGCCATGAGGGCATTCGTACAGGCACTACAAGTGAGACCAACTCCATATTATGGGTGTAGACTGCCATGCCATCTAAGCTCCTGTAGATGTAATGTGGAGGTGCATCCATGCTCTTGTTGGTACGAGTTTGTCTCTTCTGATACTTGACACTAGGTGGCAGTCTATCCATCCAAACCTGACTCCATACCTCAAGAACAACGTTTTCTTGTGGGTAACTGAGTCAGTGTAACGAACTATTCTCACTCATGATGCATATGTATCTCAGTTTGGGGTTTTCCAAACATGGACACCACTCAACTTCCTGTAACCGTGACAAGATAGGGCTGAATAGCAGTCACGTTAAGGAGCTTGTTATTTTTAGGCCTCGTGTTTCCACGAAGCCTGAGGCTGGGTATCTATGAGAGACGGGGGGATATTCCTGTTCCTCCTCAAAGAATCACAGAAGCACAACTTTAATAGAAGCCACCAAGGAGAGCGACAATCAGACACAATGAGTGAGACAGAACGTTTCAACGATATTTAATTGACTGACAGAGTCTTGTCACAATGCAGAAGATGACAAAACCTAATCACAGGATCTGAGGTAGGTTACCTCTGAGTCAATGTTATACTGATGTCTTTTAGACTCCACCTTCTCGAACTTGTCCAGTCTCCTGGCACAGGTCCTGCTTTGTTCAGATGTTCTAAACAAGTCTTGTGTTTTCTCCACGTTCAGATGATTCAAGTATTGAACTAATGTTGAGCGAACGTGTTCATGTGCCAATTTCAATGTAATATAACATTTCAATGTGTACTATCACATGCTTAATATATGAATATGCTTTTACAGAGCGTCCAAGTGGAACACAGGTCACCAGCAGATGTGCAGTGAGGTCTTTTGGCAATGCATTGTGGGTAAATGTCAGGAAGACTTTACATTTTCCCACCTGGCCAAGTGTGGCAGAGTTCAGACGCTGATTATAGCCACGGTCCGTCCTAAACAGGTCAGTCGGCTGTCCGGCTTCTCGTCAAGTGGTCTGGGATTGAGTTACCGTGGTGACGTCCACGTGCCAGCGTTGTCCCTCTCCCCTCTGATGTCACGGTTGTACCAGCTACTGTGTTTATCACAGCCCAGAAAAAGCGAGCACACCTCATGATCAACAACTTCATCCCATTCACTTCCTGGTTCAGGGAGGTTGCAACTTGTTTTGCATACAGTTTCTGTCGGTCAGAGGGACGGCTCACCCTCCAGAGGTTCTTGGGTTCAGAGGTCATGATAAGACTCAATGCCAAGACCAGATGACATAGCTGGATAATGCTCCAAAAGATGGTGATCATGACAGTGATAGTGAAGTCAATGATCATGAGGTGTCCTTGCTTGTATTTGCTGTGTGGGATAATGGGACAG
Source organism: Plecoglossus altivelis (assembly GCA_036571765.1). Classification (NCBI taxonomy): domain Eukaryota; kingdom Metazoa; phylum Chordata; class Actinopteri; order Osmeriformes; family Plecoglossidae; genus Plecoglossus; species Plecoglossus altivelis. The sequence goes on from BROE01000018.1 coordinate 15,752,615, forward strand.
TGATATTGTCTGTTCTGAAGCCATCATCCCTCCCTGTCCTCTCTAGATTCAGGTGAAGCAGGTGGAGTAATTACAGCGCTCGCTCTTCCATGCACCTCTATTCTCTGAGCGCGGGGCCGTGCAGCGGGCGTCTGTCAGCCTCAGCAGTGATTAAGACCAGAGCTTTAATGAGGATTCAAAGGTAGAACGCGTGCGATGTTACAAAGAGGTTTCCCTTGAACGCTGAAGTTAGGCTCCGCTTCCCAGGAGAAGCTTTGCACTTCTGCGGCAGGAAACCCACACGCCGCCTCGCTTGGAGTCGCCATTAAACACAATGTTCAGAGACATCCCCCTGTTGCTACGAAGCCCCAGCCTGTGTTCTAGTCTCGTGTCTCTAGGAACGTTCCTGTCCCTCCAAACAAGGCCTCCTCTGTAGGTGTTGACTACAGAGCTATGCCAGCCTGCCAGCCAGGTATGACGGGACGATTTGTTTCTTCCAGCTGGCTGGGGGATCATCAGACGTGTGCCTGTGTGATGAAAAATTCCAAACATTTCTGGGCTGCGATAAACACAGTCGCTGGTACAACTGTGACATCAGAGGGGAGAGGGACAACGCTGGCACGTGGACGTCACCACGGTAACTCAATCCCAGACCACTTGACGAGAAGCCGGACAGCCGACTGACCTGTTTAGGATGGACCGCGGCTATAATCGGCGCCTGAACTCTGCCACACTTGGCCAGGTGGGAAAATATAAAGACTTCCTGACATTTACCCACAATGCAATGCCAAAAGACCTCACTGCACATCTGCTGGTGCCCTGTGTTCTACTTGGACGCTCTGGAAAAGTAATGTGTTGAATCCAGACCTGGCTACGACTGGTGAGCCAAGGCCTTGTTAGGCAGGAAATCCTAGCTGGCCGCCCTGGTCTACCTACAGCAGCGAACCAACCAAACTGTCTCGCTGGTTTGACTTTAACTTCTGTCAGCATTTACCAAGTCAACATCTCACGTAACACAGGACACATTAGGTCACAAGGGCTGCAGGACTGTCTGACAGATGTTTGCTTTTTTCCGCCAGGGTGACATGAAGTTCATGTTCACCCAGACGTTGCGGGTTGGTCGACTGCACCGACTGTTTACTGACAAACAGTCCAGGTTTGATCCCTTCTGACACAGAGTCCTTATCTCCTGACACTGATAACATGTGCTTCTACAGGGTTCTGCAGGCAGGCGGGCACCCTCAGAGGGTCGCATGGTACACACCCACCACTGAGAGGAAACACCTTAAAAAAATAAAAGCGTGGCTGTTCCAGAAACAACATGAAACCCATGTTGGCAACATGAAGCGTTGAGCGACAACGAAAGGAGCTAGCGAAGACGCTAGCTTAAGCGACAGTCAGACGGGTGTCTGTAACTGCCCCCAGAAAATCTTCATAAAAGCACATACAGCTGAAACAAAGAGATAAGACCATTTGCCTGAGTCAAACTAAGAAGTGATCCTTACTGTTAAGTTTTCCAGATCAATGGGGATGGGCCAGTCTAATGGATTTGTGTACTTAGGCTCACCTGGGCAGGTTAGTTGCTTCTGAGGCGTTTGTGATGTCTGCAACCTTGGACTTTGGCAGAAAAGAACCGGTGGCGCTTCCCCACTGGGGGTCAAGTGGCCTGAGCAACTGGAGAGGTGAAACAGGAAGTGTTGAATCCTCCTCCTTGACTTCCCCTTGGTTACCTGGGCGCATAGCAACCTGTCGTTTCCCTCAGGGTCGACGGGCACAATCTTCAGAAAACGAATAGCGCAGCAACACGAAACTGCTCTTCCCCTGATGTTAGATGAATGAGATGATATCACTGTACCACAAACTTGACAGCCAATCGTTAATGCTTTCCTTCGATGGACCATTTCTGAAGGGAATTCAGTCATCGGTGTGGTTTCTGACCCTGAAAACAAAGGGTGTTTACATCGTGCACATGTGTTCCGTTGATATAAACAGACGCAAATGTAGGGCAAACCTTGGGTTTACATGCTGTGGTGTGGTGATAAGACACCTTCCACTGTTACAGTGCCAAACAGGGTCACATAAATACACTGGGATAGCAACAAACAGGGGACACACTCCTACACACACACACACACACACACATACGGTTATGCTTGTCACAAAGATTCTCATAGCTCTTTTTTTATATCGCTTGTTAATTTGTCACTGATGCGTTTTGCCCTTCTGAACTTTTGTACTTGCTTGCTTTTTGTCCTCACTCTATATATTTATTGTTGCGTATCATCAGACCAAAGCAGATTTCTTTGAAAACCTTCTTTGGCAGTAAGTGCTGATTCTCATTTTGGCATTCAGGGACGCTGGTCTGGACAAAGCAAACATCCCTTATTTGCAAGCTCAGCGCTTCGACCAGACACAGGACACTCAGGGACTCTAGCCCGTCGTATCCTTGACAACTGGTGCTAGCGACACCTCACCTGTGTAAGCGACACCTCTGTCTCAAGAGTCCGACTGTGTCGCAGAATGTGATGGACGCGACGGTCTACCACTTTGGTTGCTATACAACTGTCTCTAGCAACTGACTTACAAACAAACATGTGAAAAACGTTGGGATTTTCTTCAGTTCCGCTACACTTCAGCAGTGAATCATCCCCATGTTGTAGGACATAGGAGTGGATCACAGTGATGGGAGGGGGATCAGACAGTGGGGTAGGCCTGCTAGACACACAGTCATGTCTGGAGCAGTGCTGACCCAGGACCTGGGGCAGTGGTTCTTAACCTGGGTTCGATCGAACCCCAGAGGTTCGTTGAGTCAGTCTTAGGGAGAGGTCAAGATACACACCCGACTCATATGATGACATGAATTTGAAAAAATCCCGTTTCAGTTTTCCAATTAGGAAAGGTTCGGTGAATGCACTTATGAAACTGGTGGGGTTCAGTACCTCCAACGCGGTTAAGAGCCATTGACCTGGGGTAATAACCTTGTTGTTCTGCCCCTCCGGTGGGGGCAGGAAAGCACCGTGTCCCTGACCTTTATCTCCACCCTCATGCAGGCTCCCTGTGCGTCATCGCTGCTCCGCATGTCTGTGTGCTGTATTCCTGCGCTCCCTCACCCCTTCCCTCCCATCCTCTCCTCTTGGGGGGTGGAGGCGGGGGGAGGGGGGGGTGGTGGCGGGGACCGGAGCCAGGAACCTGAGCCAGGGGATATTCGTCCCCTTGTTCTGCCAAAGTCCCTTTGTGAACACACACACACACAGCATGGCAGCCACAGTCCACACACCCACACACAGATAGACACACATTCAAACACACACACACACACAGCATGTAAACCACAGCCCGCACGCATACACCCTTAACCACACACCCCTTTATGGGGGCCAAAGTCTTTATTACGTCCGTAGGTATCTCCTGATAAACACTGTGGTGAGGTTGCACAAGGAGAGAGCTCTGTGCTGTATATGTGTCACGTATGGCCTGAAATACAGTTTAGTAGCATTGTAGTATGTGTTTTTAAAAGCCCTGCGGTGGCTTGTCTTATCAATACTATCAAGGGTGTGCTTTCTTTAATTAATGTCTGTACACAGTGTTGCGACTCAGAGTTGTGATTCAGAGTTGCGGTCCAGGTGTTCTAATGACATTAGGAGCTACCAATACGATAACACATGCATGCAGACGGACGGACGGACAGACAGACACTGTGTCAGAAATGTGCCATCCTAGAGGTGAATAAATGATGGTCATAAATAACAACCAATCAAAGGTTTCTGAAACTCTAGGGAGTAAGCTGGTGTACCCAAATCAATGACAGCAACTAAGAGCACATTTTGATTACTGCAAACGTGCTCAATTATAATGCGTCAAATCTATGTCAAAACTAGCTTTTAACCTCTGAGTAAAGTTAGTTTAAGTGATACACCTTCCCATGTTCAATTATCTTTGTCCAACCACCACATCAGCACCTTTATTGACTTGTCTTAATCTCTGCTGTTCCTGCCTGGCCAGAACTATGCTCCACCCTTGTTTTTCCCCTTCGCAAAGACAGTTATGCAACTGTACTGTCTACCTCCCCCGTGATTGGCCGGCGGCCTCCGCTCGACAGCAGCAGAGATTGATTGCTTCCTGGGGCAGGGTCTCCACTCCCTTTCTCCCCTCGTAGCGCTGGGATGCAGCGAGATAACTGGCACAAGCATCTCACGGCTCTCTGCTGGAGGGGAGCGTGCTGGGTGCTGACCTGGGACCAGCTAGCTCGGCCTTCCTGCTTCACGGTGACTGAGGAGAGGGAATGCTGATGCTGTACCTGAGTCAGGAGAACTGCATGGCGGCGTCGAGTTGGACCCCCCCCCTTCCCCCCTCTCCAACCTTAGCTCAGACTGGTACTAAGAACAGCACACAAGACTGGGGATTAACCACCGACACTGGGACAGTTTTACCAAGACCAGAACTTGGCCAAATCAAGACGACTAAAAGTACTTTGTATCCAACGTGGTTTATTTTTGAATGACTTAAAAAAATAGAACACCTTCCAAATATACAATATTTTGTTCTTCACTGAAGCGTCGCAAAACGAAAACAATCCTTCAAAAGTAGGCGACGTTCGATCGAAACAGTTTCTAGGTCAAGTCCGACGAGGCACGTATGCACACGATACTTGCGTCATGCGTCCCACAGAACCGTTCAGGTTTCTGTGCTCTTAACAAACAGGACAAACCATTGCAGCAGTGGTACCAGTAACTAAACTCTTTCAGAGTAGGCATCACACACAAAAAACACTGCACGTTATGGCATTGTCATAGAATTATATCCCAAGCACATCAAATAATACATTCTCAACTGTCTCTTACTCAATACAGGCTCTTCATCAAGCAAAGGACATACATTGCATAGATATTGTACCACTGAGCGTATAACACCAAAATAGGTCCATTAAGGAAAGGTGTCATATTTCCTGACAAAATCAAACTAATCTTATACAGTATTTGTTTTATTTGTATCTTATCTTTAGTCTTCATGCATTAGCTCTTAACAAGCACTAAGAACCACAGCTGACTGGAAATGTGGGCCACTTGTCTTTAGGTCCTCATGAGTTTAAACTTACTAAAACCTTTTTTAACCAACAGGAAACACTTGGTTTGTTACCTTGTTAAAAGTCCATCCTAGAGGGACGTCATACAGCCTGTCATATCTGCCCTGAGTGGGGGCTGTTAATCACAAACACAGATGACTCTGATAACGTCTGCCTCTGTTCCACATTGTGCGCTGGAGTACTTTCGTTCCTACTCTAAGTACTCAGATAGTCTGAGCTTTGAAATGTGGATAAGGTAAAAAAAACAATCTCTCTACTTTGCTTTTCAAACCTCCAAATTTGGGCACTGCCTCTCTTTTCTAGCGCTTCGTACATTCCTATGTCTCTGACCATCCATCTACCCAGGATCATGGCTTGTTTCCTGGGTCTGTCACGCCTCCCAGCCCCACCTTCAGCCCTCTCTAACTGGGCTAGGAAGCTCCTGCTCTGGGCCTTGGCCTGGGGAAACTGCCCTCATCCTACTGCCCAGAATACGCCTCACATTTGAACTTGCTAGGGTTGCTGCTGACTCTAATGTCACTTTGGCCAGTGGCCATCTAAGGTACTGGATCTATCTTTCAACCTTCTTTCACAGGCACACAACTCAACGACAAGAAAGCGAGATTCCCTGAAACAGGAAATCGTCAAGTGTTCATAGGGGCTAAAGCTGTCCAATCACGGGGTGGTGGAGGAGGGGCCTTCATCGCATCTCGACCTCCTCCAGGATTGGTCACGATTCGTGGCGTTCGCTCCCAGCGCCGCCTCGGCATAATGGTCCCATCGTGCCCGGGGGGGAGCCGGGCCTCGTGGTCAAGGGGGTGTGTGTGTGTGAGGGCCCCAGGCCTCACTTGGAGGCCCGGTAGACGGCGAGGTTTAGAGGCTCCTTGCTAGGGACGCACCAGTCATCAGCCTCCAGGTTCACCTTGTAGTGGCGCAGCGCCGTTTTATTGTAGACCGGAAGCCTCTCTACGGAGTCTGTCGAGAGAGCCTGGGTGAGAGAGACAGGGGGGGGGCAGGGTTAGCCATGTATATCTTAGAGGGGAGTCCAAAGTTGACTGATTACTCTGCTGGAGTCGGGAGTCAGAGCAGGTGAATTGTCAGGGTGTGGGTGTTGTGTAAGCAGCCTTGCCGTGTGTGGGGTGGGAAGAGTGTGTGCAGGGTGGGAAGGGTGTGTGCAGGGTGGGAAGGGTGTGTGCAGGGTGGGGAGGGTGTGTGCAGGGTGGGGAGGGTGTGTGCAGGGTGGGAAGGGTGTGTGCAGGGTGGGGGGAGGCCGTGTTGTGGCGGGGGGGGGGGGGGCCGTGTGTATGTGCCCTGCGGCCTCTTACCTTCATGTGGATGACTGCGTCTGTGCCGTGGCCCTCCATGGAGAACAGCTGGAGGTCGCCCTGGAAGTAGCGCGCGTACAGGCGCGAGATGGGGAGGCCGTAGCCGAAACCAGCCTGCAGGGAGAAGCGAAGGAAGGGTTAGGGCTAACGTCAACACTGAACGTTCTGAGACTGATCCTGCTGCGGTACGAGCAGATGGACGCTCGGATCGACTCAGAGTAGGACAACAGAGAAAGACAAGGCCACCTGATCGAGAGTGACTCTTCATGTGATGTCACACTAAGAGCACGAAGTGTGTGGGGTGTGTGTGTGTGTGTGTAGGGTGCGTGTGTGTGTGGGGTGTGTGTGTAGGGTGCGTGTGTGTGTGGGGTGTGTGTGTAGGGTGTGTGGGGTTGTGTGTGTGTGTGTAGGGTGCGTGTGAGGTGTGGGGTGGGTGTGTAGGGTGCGTGTGTGCTGGGGCGTGTGTGTGTAGGTGTGTGTGTGGAGGGGCGTGTGTGTGTGCCTTCTGGCTTACCAGTGTGGCGCTCTCTGATATGTGCACCCCGGGAACGATTGGCCTGGGACATGGAGGGACGGATGTAGCTGAAGAGCCTATCAATCTTCCGGAAGGGAACTCCACCACCTCTGTCACTCATCTGAGAGAGAGAGAGAGAGAGAGAGAGAGAGAGAGAGAGAGAGAGAGAGATGTAAGGCCTGATCTTGATTGTGACGTCACACATGGATCAGAGTGTGGGCCAGGGTTGAGGGGGAACATGCGGGGGCTTGTTAAGATGAATCAAAACACAGAGAACTTGACCAGGCTTAACCCTGGAGTGATGGATTAGAAGGTTGGTTGAGCCTTGCCCATTCATAACAGTCATTAGTGTCCTTTCTCAATATTCCTGCTCTGATCTGCTGTTATGACCTCATAGTCCACCCCTGCTGTTCCAATTGGGGGAGGGGTGAACTATATCAACCAATAGTGGACTGAGTTAATCCTTTCCAAATATGGTCGTGTTGCATTCATCAGCTAATCACGTCGACAAGAGAAGGGTTCCGTGTGGTTGAACTATAATGATTGATGAAAACTCGGCTTTATGTAACCTTGTAGAGGCCATAAATTAGACCGACTGAACATTGAGATTAGGCAGTGTGTCATACTGATTCTGAAAGCCATCTTTTACAAACCACTGACTGGTTCAAGGATTTACTCAGTTACCTATGCATAACCTAAATACCAGTCACAAACAAGGAGACTCTCAGTGAACGAACACAAACACCCACGTCTGAGATTAGATTTGGCCGTTCTATATTTAGTTTGCTGTCATAAGGGCCTCTGCTCGAAGTCAATCTCCACTACGTCCAGGGCAGTCCCTCCTAACCAATGCACGGAGGCCGAGATCTCCACGGCGACGTGAGGTCGCTCACCTTGATGGTTAGGTCCTCTCCTCCAAGGGTGACCATGACTCTGATGGTGGGGAGCGAGCTGCTGGCTTCGTGGTTCTCGATGGTGGCTCTCATGGAGTTCTGCGAGAGGGTTCAGGGAGGAAAGGAAAAAGGGAGCGTTAGAGGGGGGGGTTTGCTCCAAGGACCAAAGGTCGTTCAGCAGGGCTGGATCGGCACTCGGACGTGGAGACAACTCACCTTGAAGAGCTCAAACAGCATATGGTAGAGATGGGAGGGGATGTAGGAGATCTGGATGGGTTCTCGAAGGCAGTTGGCTGCAAAAGGACCAACAGGGATGGGTTAAATACACTGCAGGCACAGTGTGCTGGTTTAGGATCAGCGCTTATGGCTGCCGATGTCTTTATTGACTTGTTATGTAATTTGTGTGCATACAACTGGAGTCAACAAGGCTAGTCTACGTGGTTGTGGTTTGGCTTTGCTTTGGAGAGTTTGTGTGCTTGTGGGTGTGTTTGTGCGTGCAAGTGTGTTCTGGTGGGTGGTTGTGGTCGAGAGGGATTGTCTTACCGTTCACCTCTGTCAGATCCAGCTCAGGGGCTCCGAGATAGTACTGCTCACACAGCATCTTAGCACTCTCATAGGCGTCTGGAGGGAGAGAGGGAGAGAGAGAAAGAGAGAGAAGGGGAGGAGGAGAAGAATGAAGAGAAAGAGGGGAGAGAGAGAGAGAGACAAGGAAACAGGTCAGGAAACAACACCCAAGAAATCCCCCATTGTGTTGATTGAGAAGAGCTTCAGACGGTGGAGCCCCAGCCGCTCTCCCAATGCTGCTGTTCTCTGCTTACCTCGGACAACCTCTGTGACATCACACTGGGAATCGATGCAGCCTATGATGTTGGGGTGGGCTGGGTTGGTGTTCCCGTCGAAAATGAGCGCTGCAGAGGGGTGGAGGGGGGGGGGGGGGGGGTAGAGTTAGATGCTGTGGACAGGCTAGTGCAGGTGAATGATTGACAGATCAAGTCAGGGACATTCAGAAAGGGCAGCCAGCCAGTGTGGTGGTGGACTTTCCTCTGAAAGGACCTTGCTATCTGAGCCACACTAAGGCCAGTTCGCACTCGCTCACTGCAAGAACCGGTCCGATCCGCCCTGTTAACAAGCGGTCCTGGACCCTGCTATTGTAGACCTACTGGGGGAGATCGAGGTCAGCGCACCAGTATACTGAAGTCTCTCTCTGTCCATCCCCCTCTCTCACCACTCTGAGACGGCTGAAAAAGTCTGCATCAGCGCATTTGAAATTGCAGCGTGTGTGCCAGCGCTTCCGTGCCAAGCCTTGGCTAACCAGTGCCAGGTGTACGGTGGGCACCAAGCCTGCAGCTAACCCAATTAGACCACCGCTTGGATGGTTGTCAAAGTAACGGTGTCAACATTAATCTAAGCTGTAAATCGCTCTCTCATGGCCAGAGTACAATTGACGGGCTGAATTCTGCTACGGTGGCACAGGGCTCATTCCCTTGCTTTGGAAAGGATCTACGCCAGATTGATGTGAGCCCGTCGGAAGGCATAACCTGGCTTTGTCTTAAAGCATTATGAGTTCATTACCAGTTCTTAAGGCCCAACCAGTTCTATTCAAACCGCCGACTGACCAGGCAAACTCGCTCTGAATTCATTCATATCACTGGGTTTCAGAACGGCCGGAAAAAACAACTTTTGTCCGTCTCCCCAGGGGGGAGGGGGGGGGGGGGGGGGAGTCCATTCTGCCTAGCAACAGGGGTTCGTCCGGCCTGTGATTTGGCGAGTGTGGCGAAGGGGGCGGGGCTTACTGTGCTGGTTGATGAGCATGCGTATGGAGATGCGGCTCATGTAGAAGCGGTCCAGGAAGTACTGGATGTTCTGGCTGGTAACCGGGTCCTGGCCGAAGGCGTCTTTGTACTCGATGATGCCCTGGGCCATGGTGGGCACCACGTCATTGTGTCTGTTCCGGATCGTCTCCAAAGTCTCCACAAACCTGCAGAGGAACCCTGCCGTTAGCTTCCTTGTCTGTCGACCAATGAGCTTCGAGGAATTGAGCGGAGACTGGGGAACACTCACGTTTCTAAGGCACGGTGGTCGTCGGGGCTCTTGTCCAGGAAGTCCAGGATCTCCATGAGACTCTGGATGTACCTGCAGGAGGTGTAGGGAAATACTGGATCAATTCGTGTGTACGGTACCAAAACACAATATTTGCTGTTGCAGATTGAATTGACCTTCTCATTGATCGTTGCACTGTTTTGCGTTGGAAAAGGATCGCACTGCATCAGTAGTATTTGCGAAGGAAAATCGGCAATTGATAGTGGACGGGATGTCCGTGTTGCAATGGCAACAGTAGTCGTAATAGCTCAGGAGGTTTAGCCAGCGGTTCTCTGTGCCAGGCTGCTTATCCTAATCCTCTCTCCTTGGTAGCTTTGATACCTGGGAAACCTTTCACCTACATATCCCTGGTCAGATCCCATCTCGGGCCACGTTGCTTTGTGACTGATCATGTGATCGTTGTAACTGATCATGTGATCACCTTATAGCCTCAAGAAATGACCCAGAGACATCACTCTTTGTCCAGGAGTCGATCAACTCAACCTCACTCATGACCGCTACAGTACTGCCCTTCAAGCACGGGGCTCCGAGCTACAGCGAGGAACAGGACGTGCGCTAATCGGAGAAAGAGCCTCGCTCATTAACAGCTCAAATCACGTTCCCCCAAGAGCACATGAGACATGTTGCTTTCAGTTAGCCCAGAGCGTTAGGAAACCTAAGTATCCTTCGGTGCGTTTGCTTTCATGTGCCCTCTAGCTAGCTTCATCGGGAATGTCTCCAGTGCATGGCTGTTGTTTTCTCTATGGGCTTGGCTCACACCTGATTCTGAACAAACAGTTCCCCTCTCAGACAGTTACTGTAAACCCAAGCCCCTCATCTCGACCAATCAGAGGGCAGTGTGCCAATAACAGGGTAGCCCCTCCCCCCAGCCTCTCCTCCTTCCTCCACAAGTGAAATGGTTCAGGGATATGTGGAAAACAGATCATGTATCTTGTCAGGGGCTATCATGGTATTTTTGTTGAGGGAAACTGATTTTTCAGGAGTTTTCAAGGTTGTATATTCTTATTTTGACATTTTCGTAGCCAAATGGAAATGAATCTGAAATCCAGTGAGACAGTATGCCTAAGATGTTTGTTTTCTATTCTTAAATAGCAGTTTCTTTTTAGGAACGCCATGTTCCCATGCAGACAGACCACCTTCCTAACAGAGTGGGCACATGGCTCGTGAAACTCTACCTGCACGTGCACGTACTGTACATACAGTTAAAATACCAACATATCAAATTGTTAAAGGGTGTGAATCACTGACAGTCAGCAAATTTTCCCTCACTAAAACTATGACAGTATGATACCAAATGTACCGCTTCTGCACATCCTTTCGAAAAAGGCCGTGTCTAATTTCCGCGTTTGACGTAACAGCAGCTTAGTACACAATGTACGTTCACATCCTAGACGCGACTGCAGACCGTTGCACTGTACAATAACAAGGGAAGAGAACTGGGACAAAGTTCACTGCGTAGAGTTGCAATAACCAGGCCAGAGAACTATGCCGTTGACCTGCGGGAGTGGACTGTTGTATAAGCCATTCAGACCGTGTTATTGTGGCGCCTTTGGCACTTCAGTCTCCGAATCATAAAATACGTTTGTGATAACGGTTCCAAGAACATTCATCACCCTATTCAAACGAGATGAGACGTCCTGATACAGGGGCCATACGTTCACGCGTATGTGAGTTCAAGTTCAAGTTGTCGGAGTTTGCGCTTACCAGCTTTGGACCAGCTGTACAGACGGTGTAGTTAGCAAGCGATCTGGTAAAAGGTTGATCTCTTTCATGATGTTGGACAACCGGACAGGGAGCTCTTGACGAAGGAAAGCAAACGAGGTCTTCTCACAGGCATTAGTGGAACCTGGAGATGGTGTGGAAAACATTAATAACTGTGTTCATGCATTGGTAACCTACAAATAATTCATATTAAACTTCTGGCTTTTTACCATTGGTCTTAAGCATACATTAGATCCCTTTGAGTGATGCATGTAGACCTACATATGCAATGTGCAACAGGTAAGTTGACAAGTAACATACTGGTGCTAGTATCAGTCATGCTAATCAATCGCGTATAGGATAATTACTGCGTTCAACATAAATGACTTTCTACGGCCTTCAGAGAAGGAGATAAAAAAATTCGCATTAGTCTAACTTCAGCTATGCAAGAGTCATCATGTTTCTCCTGATCGTAGACAAGTTCCATATATAACAGCTGTGATCTGCAGTGTTCGCTTCTAAATGGGATTCGCGACAACATCCATACAGCTTCAAAAACATCCGATATATGCGTCGTCAGATGTGATTAGATTGTATTTATATCATCATCTACATATGCATGGCCTCCGAGCCAGAAAAGGTGGTTTGATATTCTGCAATTGAACCATATTTCATATAAATGCCCCCCCAGTGCGCCCCCAAACTGCAGATAACTGACAACGTAAAATCTGTGGTACCCATACAGTGAGTTAAGTATCATGCCTAGGATTATTAACGAAATGAGAATATTGTAGTCTACTCACCGAAATCCAAAAACTGCTTCATTGACAGAGGCGATGGGGAGAATTTAGAGAAATGATCAATGTGCTTTGGCACATTGGCCAAAGCAGCATTCTTCATTAGAAACCTGACAAACTTCATCTTGCAAGTGATGGGAATTTCCGAATCTCTGTATGAAATAAAACACCAAAGTCCTTTTCAAGCACGATGTCTGTTCTCTTTAGTTATCTGACAGCTACCAATATTTGATTTCTGGAGATTCCGATGGTGGATGAAGTCTAGAAGTATTCTTCTCTAGCCAAAGGGGCGGTCCATTGCGGAGAAACTGACCAATAGGATTGCGTGGTGGGCAGTTCTTGGAAATGCTCCAACAAAATACTGTCAACAAGCAATTTGTTGACTGCAACGCGTGACGCCGCTGAAATGTAAGATGTCCTTTCCAACATGAATGGAAAATAAGTTTACTACTGACAGCCTCATTACAAAACACAATTTATTGTGTACTATGAAAACTGCTGGACATATTTTGAGAAGGGTGTCTTGACAGAGTGGGAATTTTGAATTAGGCTAAATGTCTTAGAATGCATGTCCTAATAGGTCTTTAAAGAATAACGGACACAGTATTGACCCACAACTGTGTCTTCAGCCATGGAATCACCACCTGCACACCATTAGACCAACAACACGAGCCCCACCATATAGCCTCGATCAAACAGATTATTAATATATGCATTCAGTCAGGGAGCGTGGAAGTCGCGAGGCAAACTAGAATACGACTTTTAGTTTGGTCAACACTTATGTATACAGAGAAGCTTGTTGTG